>VWPW01010717.1:0-157827 GCA_013389825.1 Crypturellus undulatus
GCCAAACCCAAAACAAACATACTTTTCAAGTAAAACTGCCAGGCTGTAAACCTCTACATGTGTGAAGCCAGTGCTTGCCTTATTTAACTAATTTAAAATACTTGACAATACAGCCATTCCTGACAAGTGAACAGTTATCGTGAGACCAAATACCATCCTCACAGCTACTTCTTAAACACCAGCTACTACTACTATTCTGGCAGATGTTGCTTTAGAAAGATGGAGCAAAGACCTCTGTAGAAGTAGCTTGTTCCTGGCCATTGTCAGTACATGCCTAATAGTTACAGTGTCCCTCTCAAGACTGCTCCAGAAGTAGCCCTGCAAACAATGTGCTTTTATATTCCCCTCAAGTGATAATTTGGGGCCACAATATGCATTTTATACCCTTCCTCTGCCATTATGCTTCCCTTCCATTATACTGCTGCATTTTAAGTGATTCCTACCTGTTGTACAACCCTATCCCTCTGGCTTAACCAGAGGAAGTTTCAGACAGATGGGCTCTTTTCCAAGCTGAGAGTAGAGACACCCTGCTGCTTAACTTAAATACCGTAGCTGGATGCAAAATAGAGCAGTGATCTAGGTCTGAAAACGTACCTGAATGCGAAGCTTTTTTGCTCTCACGCTTTCTCTCCTCTTGGTTTCCTCTTCTTTCAAGAAAAGCTTTGTAATTTCCGCAGCCGTGTGTGCTGTTCTCCCTCTTCTGTCTGCATTCTTTTTCTTCCCCCATAGAAGATTTTAATTTTTTTTCTTCCCTCTTGCACATTTCCTCTTGCAGTTTTTATTGGAATTAGAACATGCCTATGCTAAAACTCAGTAAAAGATGCCTTGAGCAAAGAGACCAGGGTGTTCGGTGGCTTCCCATGACATGTTTCCTTTGTGCCATTGCACAACAATCCCCGTGGTTGGGGATTCCTCATCATAAACTTGGATATTGAGCTAAATATTTAAAAACCCGAATGGTGACAGTTGGTTACTTCCTTTGACATCAGACTATCAGTGTATTTAGAGGTGGCTGCTCTAGGGCATGTGCCAGATGTCCAGGGCCTGAGTCTCTCCTCCGTGTTTATAACTCGTCCTTTCCTTCTGTAACCTGTCGTGCACCCACATTCCCTGGAGCCACCATGACCCTCGTTCCTTTAGAATCCCTTAAATACATTAAAAGCAAGAACTAATGAAAAGAGCAAGAAAACCGAAAGCAAGAGATAACGAGGTTGCATACCCGTGTTGATACTGAGCAGACGTCTTGGCACACAGTGGTCTTGCCCTGAAAGGAAAGATCTGGCAACAACTGTATGCAACTACTGGAGCTCTTTAAGTCACACAGAAGCAGATTTGGGCTCTGATGCTGTTGTGCAACGACTACTCCCTGCTCTAGTCAGGCTTGTTCAGTGCAAAAACCCCACGTTAGCAAACCTCCCAAGGATTCTGGTCTTGGAAGCTTTCCTGCTGGTCCCATTCCAACAAACTGTTCAGTGGCAGGAAGATCTGCTCAAACTCCTCCAACCTGGCTGTGAGATCCTTCAGTAGCCAGGATGCTATGGACAGCAAGAGTGTGCCTTGCTCTTAATCCTTTCCTCGGAAATCCTAACATCTTTTTTCCCCTCACCTTTGTCTCCTCCCTTCCGAACCATGACTGTGGGACCTGCTGTGGGACCCAAATTTACCTGTCTTTGGGCTGCTGCTCATTTTGTCCTTTCCCACTTTAGTTTCTGCTTTTCCCATATCTTCATTTCAACCATTTGAAAATACATTTCCTTCTATTTTGAAGCATCCTCTCCCATTACTGGAATAACAGTTTCTTCACTAAAGACCTCCCTCTTGCACTCGAGCCCTAGGCTTGCTTCCATTACAATATGTTGCTGTCTTTAAAGACTGAAAAGCAGCAGGGAATCTGCTCTGCACCCAGAAGCAAAAGCTCTGGCAGCACAGCGACTTTTTCTCTTTTCATACTGCTCTGCAGCCTATGAGCAACCCTCAGCACCTGGTTATTCTGCCAGAAGTGTCTGCTATCTTCTTCTCCCAATGAATTTAGACTCCAACACTGAAGTCATTTTGTCTGATGACCAGACTGCAGTTGCCTTCTAGCCCATGCACAGAATTACACCTTGCATTTGCTCTCCTCAGATACGGCTCCTACCTGGTGTGGAAGGAACTGGGGGGCTTCAATGAGAAGTCTGTGCTTCCACTGGGGCTGTACGCAGGGCAGCTGGCACTAAACTGGGCTTGGACTCCCATATTTTTTGGAGCTCACAAAATGGGATGGGTAAGTGGAAAAACAAGTTTCCTAAGCATAGACCTCTGCTATCATTTTACAAGATGCTAAGGGTAAGTTTGGGCTTGGTTTCTTTTTTCTTTCTCAAAAGAAGGAAAAGTGAGTCAGGTCCATGTAGCTGGTAGAGAATGTGGCATTGGGGCCTAGTTATCTGCCCCAGCCACTCTTCAATGCGTCCTGCAACCACCTGAGAATTTACCTACGTACAGCATCACTAAATGCTTAGGGATCAAGTAGCTCTTTCTGTTACCTTTTGATAAGAGCTTTGTGCGACTAAAAGTAAACACTTCTGCCTTAGCAAAGTTCCTAGGTACCACTTTGGCAAACAGCAATGATAAGAGTGGTTCAGTACATTATTCAGGTGACCAGTAACCATATCAGACAGGATTAATTTTCTGCGATCTGAGGAGAAACAAGATAGGCAAAAAAAAAAAAGCCTATTTGACTGAATATGCAAGTAATGCTGTAACAAAGGAACATCTCTTTAGGCAGCACGAGAGAAGAGAAAGACGGGGGAAGTCTGCCTAGCAAAGTGACCTGCTCAAAGTCACACAAGAGTTAGAGTCAATGGAGAGTTTCCTGCTACGAGAATAATGGGGCTGGAAGGAATTTTCATCTCCCTCCCCTGCTCCCAGTTGTAGCTTTGGTGCCTATTCCTGTGTATATTGAATCTTCTCACAAGTCAGTTCAACTCACTAAGTCAGCAGAAAAGTATCTTGTTTTTTGAGGGCCTACTTTTCTTAGCAGGAATCAGCTATCAGAGGGATCCACCAAGTGCCAGAGCCAATGCAAACACTTGGAAAGAGTCATACAAATACTGTCTAGTCAAGAAAATGCAACAAGTCAAACACCACCAACCATCTTTCTGTGTTGCAGGGGTTGGTGACTCTCCTACTTACCACTGGTACTGCGACAGCTACAACTGCTTCCTGGTACAACATCAACAGAACAGCAGCGTATCTGATGGTTCCTTATTTAGCTTGGCTAACCATGGCTTCTGCGCTCAACTACCGCATCTGGAAGGACAATCGCAGCAAGAAACAACCTGAATAAAGAATTTTCTTAGGAGGGAGATGGCAGCCAAAAGATCTTTCTGGCTAAATGGCCTCCCTGTATGTTTTAGCTGAACTACTTAATGCTATTAGAGCAAGTTACTTGACAGAGCAGTAACTTGGTCAGAGCAAATGTGTCTTTACTAAACATGTTGCAAAGAGGGGCATGCCTTGGTGAGTTTTATAGCACAACATAAGATGGTAATTAAAAAAATCCTAGTTTTCTGTATTACAGTTTTTACGACAACAGTATCTTAACAAAGAATGAGCACAAATTACAGCTTCACTATGTTCAGAGGTAGAAAATCATGCCGTACGTTAACACGGCTTTCAGAAAGCTGCACCTAACAGCCCTCAGTGTGACTATGGTCTGAATCTTCCCTGTTTTCCACCAGACAGTGCTTTAGTGCTACAAGGCATTCAGCACAGGGCAGACTGCGTGGTATTTTGTCCTCCCATGGCTGTACTCCGGAGATGTTTAAAATCTTTTTCTACAATATTGTGCCTTCCAACTTTAAATCGTAGTATAATCTGTCAGCTAAACGTATTAAACCGCATGTAACTTAGTATATTTGCTTCTTCGTTTTTTATTGCTTTTTAATATTTTAAATATTTTAATTTTAAGTATTGCTTTTTAAGTATTTTATCATTTTAAGTAGCAAATGAGAACCTGTAGCCTCAAAGATACCCCCAACTTAATCACCCCTCATCACTACAGTAGGCAAGACAAAAATCACCAAATTCGATGCACACAGCCAGAAACTCACTGCATACCAGAAACAAGGTTTAGAACATTTGTAGTTTTACATTTCCACCTTGCTCTCTGGCAGATTGATTGCTGCAACTATCTAGAAAAAAATCTTGCCTATTTAACACACTTCATGATGGACAGAACTTTTGCAACTTCCGCATAAATGGCAGAATTTGTCCATTTATCCTAAGCTCTCAACTTTTAAGTTTAAAGACTGCTTTGGATTTTAGCAGTTTCCCAGATCCACTTCATTTATTCAGGCCTCCTCTGCCTTCCCTTGCTGTCCCTAGACATTATGTTCCTCACACTTACATGATCCTTCCTCCAAAGTCCAGTTTGTTTAAGGGGCAGGCTAAGGATGACAGCAGTACACCACTCCTATTTTCTTCCTAGCTTTTTATTGAAAAATGAAAAAAGCCATCAAATTTTCCATCTCATTAGCCTAGTGGTTCACTGCGCTGAAATACTGTATTGTTCTCTTAACAAAAGCAGCTGTCTTTCTGTCCTTAGTCAGCAAAGTGTTTTATTTATGTAAGTTAGTCTGCCTTCTTTGTGTAGGGAGAAGGGGAGAGGTGCCTGACAGTTAACAGGTACTTCCCACCTTGTGTCAGCACTCCCTAAATCAGAGAACTTAGAATTATCCCGCTGCAACAGAACGACCACTTCGTGGTGACTGACTTCACACACAGATTTCAGCATCTGCTCATTAGGTTTTGTAAGAATACTAGGGCCTTTAGCTAAACACTGTTTGGCAACCAAGCTTCATGCACTTGGTTTATGCTGAACTTAATATATGCTACCTTAAAATACCTTGCTTCACCTCAACTTAAGTATTGAAACATTTCAGATCTTTGTGTAACAGAGGAGATTAAAAAAAGGCAGACTAACTCAAAAATAATTCAGTAAATTATAATTTTAATGTCAAAAGAGAGAAGCTCTACGTTTCCCAGCAAGTGAGTTAGGCTACCTGAGAAACAAGCCAATTGTTCCAGTTACTGTTCCATTTTGTGGTCTCCCATATTCCATAAAACAAGACATTTGGTCAACACAGATTGGTGATATAAAACTAAGAAAGACAAGGAAAATGCAGACAAAATGATTATCGATACAGTGAAGTTATGCATATTCTTCTGATACCACAATTTTTTTCCTGGATTACCAGTATAGGAGGATATTTGCATAAGCAGCTCATAGAACTGACATAAATATTGCTGTTAAGCACATCTTGAAAAGGAAGCCATTTACGGAGTGAAGCCTCCTTGCCTAGACAATACACGTCACGTGGCAGTTGTCTACTTCATCCAGAAACAGGGTGCTGAAGACATCGTTAAAAAAGGTAGGATGGTACTTGCAGGCTCTGTCACAGTCAGGATTGAAGTTCACCTCCAGGATCTGAGGCTGCATAATTTTCTTCCCTGGAAGGGAAATCACAAACACTGACTTTTAATACAAGCTATATTCAGATATATTAAGTCAGAGAATAAAGAAAATGGCTGAAAACAGCCATCTTTCATGACCCGGGCAAGTGTTTTTATTTGCTTTAGTATGTTTGCTTTGGGGATGAGGAAGGTCTCATCTACCACTGTTATTCAGAGAAAAATATATCCCAGAGAAAAATATATCCATGGGATTCTGCAGTCATGGGACTAACCCAGGGCCTTGTCTAGACAGGAGCTGAATAGCTCCTGCTCTGGCAGTTGAGCTTGCTCCTTTTGGTACAACCCTTCTCATGGAACTGATAATATCAAGGGACTTGCTTTGGTCTGTCTCTCCCATACAAAAGCTCCTCAGAAGAGGCAACCACGTAGCTCACAGAGCATCCAGTGCGGGCAGAGCAGGCACTTTCAAACCTTTGCTCCTCCTGTTCAGATCAGGAGGGACTCAGTTCTGTGTCTCCTGTTTCTCAGAGGAGAATGACAGCCACTACCCATGCTACAATTAGCCACTTAAAACCTCCTCTTGCAGCACCTCACTCCAGGAAAAGGATTCAGTAGTTGGAAAGGCAGCCACAGGCAGCACCCAACCAACACAAGAGCATCTACCACTGCCTTGGGCAACCATGAGCACAAGGAATGGGCTTCTTTCCTCTCCTGCACAACACAGGAAAAGAAAACACTCAGCAGTGTTGAATGCTGTCCTGGCAGTCCTTTTGTGCCACAGCCTCTGCTGCTTTCTACCTACAAGAAGTAGATATCTGGCCTGGGCCATGCTTAGACCATAAGAAAACAGTTTTAAAAGTATGGGAAAAAAAAAAAAATCAACTTTCAAGGAAAGGAGCTTCTCACCATCTCTGCTGACATCCCACTTGAGCATCAAGTCAATGGCATATATTGCTCTCGATGATGGATAATCACAGATCCCAAGAGGTGCAGGTTTAGCTGAAGCAACTTGAAACAATTCAACAAATGCCTTAAAAATATCTGCCTAAAGACAGAAAAAGGTCTCCAAATGAGATACAGAAATTCTATAAAAGCAATGAACATTATCATTTTGTTCACAAGGCTTCTCTTAAATGACAAGCCAATGGATGAAAAGCCACCCAGCATGAGCCCCAAAGGGTGCATTTAGACCTAAAGACCAACATCATAAAAGTGCTTAGCATCTGCCAATATCCATGAATCTATCTTTTATAAGCATAAAAACATAAATACTATGGAAATCCTGGAAATAAGGCATTTAACATTAGAATTAAATCCCTTCTCAGGCATTATGTGCAGTATTACACTTACATGTAGAGGAGAGGGAAAGCCCAGGAAAGTTATGTGAATACCACAAGTACAGCTTCAAAGATTTGGCTTTTTCTTGCCTCTCAATTACATTGCTTTTGAGCTTTGTTTTGTATTGTAAATAAAAGTCTTCTCTCCATTTAGGCCCCTTTAAGAAGGGTGGTTGTGGGGACATGGAGACTGTAAGATGATGTTATACTGATATTTCTAGAAACAGTTAGATTCCCAACTTGGAAGTAAAATAAGAAAGTGACAGAGAAATGAGAATGAATAGGGGAAGTTTTTATCATGAAATCTATACTGAAGTAAACCATCTCTGTGCAAATGGAAGAGTGGTGTGACTCCTCGTGCTCTCTACACAGTATGACTTTGGGTAGCCTGCAGTCTGGCTTCTGTCCTTTGCCATCTCTCTCCTCCTCCACACTGTGTAAAAGAACTTAAATGTAATGCTGCAAAACCTGTTGTGCTCTGAGCGTCTTTACTGGGATATGAGCTTTTAGCTAAAACAGATAAAAAATAATTTATGGGAGTCAACTCAGTCATGTAAATTATTTACTTTTGAAAGCACCTGCAGATATAAGTGTCTTTTTTTTTAAAAAAAAAAAACTATTCCTTCTGCATGTTTTGGGTTCTTACAAACATGTAAGGATGCAACATTTTTGTAGACATTTCTGAAACTTTTTTTTGCTCTTCAGTAATTCTTAAAAGAAATAGAAAGATTGCGAAGACAGCATCAACATCTGCCTTCACTTTGTTGCTGAAGAGTAGAATTTGGAGTTTCACCTTTGTACATAAATTATACCTTTGTATTAGGAAATCATCTGTTCTGATGTGAGAGTCATTAATGCAACACGAGTAATAGGGATGAAGTTAACTCACAAACAGAAAAGGTTGGGGCAGCACCTGGAAATTCTGCAGTGCAGTCTCAAAGTCAGGAAAAAAAACAGGAAACAGGGACCAGGTTCTGGACTTACTACCTCTAAGATGTTACAGTGATCGTAAATTAAGAACAAAACATAACTCAAGCCACAGAGAAAAGACCAGCCACTTTTTTTTTTTTTTTTTTTTAAATATGCCATAGGGAAAGTGCAGCCATTGCGCTGTCTAATCTGAGAGTGTAACCCCTCAAATGCAGGAGCCCTTGAGGAGCAGATCAGAGTCCTTATTTCTATCAGCCACTTCAGCTCAGTTGGACGCATCTTAAGCAATAAAGATCACCAGAAAGATGAATCACTGACTTACTTGTACTGTTGTCCACGGATAGTCTGGATATTGTTTTTCAAATAGAGGAATAAACTCTTCACAATGTACCTAAAACAGTAGAGCAATAAACACTGATTTGGTTGGGAATGACAGATGATTGAAAATAGGATACCAAATTTTTTCTGCAGGTAGAGAAGCAGGGAATTTGGTGGTTCCAGAACCCCTTCCTGTTCTACTGTTTCTTCTTATTAAAAACACACACACACACACAAACAAAAAACACCCCACTAAAGTCTTTGAAAGCTATGAGCTGCCATTTTAGTAATTCTTTTTACTGATGTCATTTTAGTAATTCTTGCTACTGATGTCTATCAACAGGTTATATTCAGGACGTAGGTTTCTGCCACAGGTGATATGGGATCCACAGGAAAAACTGTCTAGGAAAATATTTGCTTAGAGTACTTTCAATACACCAAGTGCTTGTTTAAGTAAATGTGAATTAGGTTATTTGGCAACAGCCACACAGGTAGTAGTGGAAGATTATTTAACAACAGAAAGACAGGGAAGTATTTTGGATCTAATTGCTTACCTGTTTTAATATTACACCGGGAGCATAATTCATGACAGTGAAATGCTTCTCATAGTCATGCAAGTCATCAAGTGAAAATGCCCTAATCAATGAAAAACAATTAAAGACTCCTTCATTTCCAAGGTATCAGATTTAATTCTGAAACTCTTTAGTCCAAGGAGGGGAAGGAATTGATTACCTATTTGAAAAGCGCAGCCAAAACACATCATAGACATATAGCTTGAGTGGTTTTATGGACCGCAACAAGACAACATAACGGATGTCAAATTTCACCATTCCCACATCTTCTCGGTGAAACAAGACTGGATTCTCAATATATTTGCATGCTACCTAAAAGCAAAAAAAAAAAAAAAAGCAGTTAATATGATTCAACCTAAATAAAGCATCACTAGCACTTGATGACTTAATATATCTTTGCATGCATTTCAGTCTTGCTTTAGAAGTGTGTATGAATACATGAAGTTATGAAAAGGGGCAACCCTTTATCAAAGCCCTTTGATGCTGAGGTGGGGATATAAAGGAGACCATAACACATTTAAAGGAAAAAAAGAAAGTCACTATACGGTCACCGGAATTATATACAAAATTAACTTTGTTTTGAACCAGGACTGAGAAGCAGTTCTTTGCGCACTTCCACATTCCAGAAAATATATACAGTCCACATGCCAGCAGAAATACAGCTTAGATGACAATCCAATATATAACTGCATATTGCAGACTCCCTAAAAAAGACATCAAGACTCATGTATTGGTGGCAAAAACAACGCTCTGAGCTGTGGAGCAGAGCACTGGATCAGTAATAATGACCAACTTGGGGACAAAACTTCCAAACTTCCAAAACTTATCACCAGCAGTAACTACAGGATAACATGAATTCTTCTTCCCTTGATATTGCCTAAGGATTAGCACTAAAGCAGCAAGACATTGGAATACGATCTTTAGTATCAGGGCAAGGGCTTTTTTTTTTTTTAAATAAGAAAAAAACAAGCCTTTTAGCACAAATGGAAGCATGTTCCACACTGCCTCCACAGTGTTTCACGACTGCAGCAAACAGCTGTCCGATTTCAATATAAATCAATTCTGAATTGATCGAAGCAGCATGCTTATGGTCAGCACGTGTTCTTAAGAAAATTTCCTTGATTTCCTTCCTTGTATTTTTAGGCATCCTTCCCCTAATACGTTTTTTCGGTAGCTATGCTGTTTCCCATCACGCTCAGGGGCACGTTCTCTCACCTTGGGGCTGCTTTCCCTGTTCCTGATTATATTGTTAAGGCTGTTGGTGATGTGGGTGTCCAGGCTTCTGGCCAAGTTCCACGGTTTGCATATCCAGTGATTGTCTTCTCCTCTGAGCAAGAGAGGGGGAGAGAGAGAGCACCAAAGCCTGTAAGCATCCACCTCATTAAACCTCATGTCTGGACACGCACTCAAGCTCATCTAGATACTTCCTCCATTGTCAGCATCCTTTATGCTGCGGGTTACAGGGCAAGAACTAAGGGGTTTTCATTGGCAGCAGGGAGTGCTGGATTCTGGGCATGAAGGGGCAAAAACACAAAAGCAGCTACCACTGATCTTTGCAGTTTGAGCCTAATACGTTCTCACTGATAATCTCCCTCTTCAACACTCAGCTCCTTCAGAGTTAACCAAAAACTGGTTGGCACCACCGCGAACATACAGGCATTTCAAACTACTCTCATTACTCTCGTTAAAGGAAATGACTAAAAAGACCTCACACTTTACAGGATTACAGAATTCATCATGTGAACATAAACAAAATGCAGCAAAACCCAAGTTGTGGCAATATGGTGGCAGAATAGTTGCCAATGCCAAAACGCAGGCTAAATGTAGGTTATGTTTCGAAGAAAGCGGCATCAAGAAAGCACAAAACCTAAGGGAAAGGAAATATGAACCACCTCCTCTCACGCTGCTGAAAGTAGCTGATGAACTGGGGCAATTCGGTCTGGAGGTTGAAAGTCCGAGGCAGCCACCTCGGCCCGTCTGCTCCCCCAGCCCGTCTGGACACAGACGCCAGGCAATCCTTGACAGTCAGGAGGTTCTCGCAGGGGAACTGATTCAGCATCACCTGAGGCCTCTCCTCACTTAGCTTCCTACAAAACAGAAAAAGGAAAAAGGTAGGGGAAAAACAGGCCTTCCAGAACACAACTTTCACAGGGGTGAAGAAAAAAAAAAAAAAAAAAAAAAACAGAAATAATTGCAACCTATAGTCTTTGAAGTGAGAGAAGTTGTACAGAATGTCTGCTTCTCCCTCGCTGTCTGTGAACACAAAGCGGGGATGTGTCAGGTTGTTGAGGACCTGCTGGACATCTGTGAAAACTCTAAAAGAAAAAGGCACAAGAAAACCATCAGTTTGGTTTCTGAGACAGGGACTGACTGTAGCTTGAATAAAATGGTACCCTCCCCCCTCTTCTTTTAAAGCTTAGCTTCCTAAAGCAATTAGACTTTACCCACACATACTGCCTATGGAAATCCCCTAACTTCTTAGCTCCCTAGAAACATTTTAAATAGAAGGACAGATACAAAAAAAAAAAAAATCATATTTGGAGATAGAAATCTAAAGAATGGTTTAGTTCCTGTCACTTTCACAGCAAGAGCAGTTCAGAAGAGAGCATCTAAGCCTCTGGCAAAGTAGTACTCGTACGAGTTCCTTGAGATACCAAGTAAATGCCTCCATTGCTAGAAAAGCCCTAAACTCAGCACCTGCTATCACTCATGACACACACATAGGAAGACTGGCCACTTTACCTCAGCAGCTTCACAAGACTATTTTCAACTGCTCAGAGTTTCAAATACACTCAAAAGTATTCCAAACAATCTAACTATACGAAGTACATGCATGATGCAAGTGCAAATAAGTTCACATAACTTGGGAGTTAATATTACACTCCCTCCCCTCATAAAACCCAACTCAAATCTGAACATACATTGCAGAGCATAAGCAAGATGTTAGGAAGCTCCCCTAAGCACAACCCAAAAAGAGCTCTAAACAGAGCTTGTGGCTCAGTCACCTCAGTGCCTCAGCTATCTGGCACGTCAAAATAAGCAGATAGCAGTACAGGGCATTTTGAGTATTTTACAGGTGAAACTGAGGTCACTTGGTTCAGAATTCAGAGCAAAGACTCCAAAAAAAACAACAGTGAAATAGAGAAACATTTCCCAGGGTAAGTGATTGTTTAAACAGAGTAGGTATCAGCTGTATTTTTTCCCTTGAGGAACCCCTATTTTGTTCCTCCTCTCCAGTTCTATTATTATCAGTTGTGTGACCTTCCTCTCCTCTTACTAACCAACCAGAAGATATACTCCCCCGAGGGAGGCTTCTTAAAGAACTGCAAAAATAACATAGTCACGAAGCAAAATATATTCCTTCTAAAGAAAAGTGTGCAAGATGTTTGACATATTGCCACAAGTGTTTTGCACAGCTCCACAGGTGACACTGCACTGGTTATAATTTACACTGGAGCCTGAGGCTAAGGAATGGAGCCTAAGCTAAGGGGCGAAGTTGCTGCAAATGGGGAGAATCACCCTGATATCCCTGGAGAAAGAAGCCACCGGGCTTTTGGCACTGCTACAGCAGAGGAGGTAAACAACTTTTACACGCTTATCAGCATTTCTTTTTGCCATACATAGCTTCTTCCAAGCCTGAATATCAGGGCAAAGTACTATCAAATCGGATGCGGGACCCAGTACAAGACCCACCAAATTCATCCAAACAGCCATGGAGCTGGAGCAACTTGGAAGTGCTCCCCAGAGCAGTGACTGGAGATGTACAACACTGCAACAAAGTCTTGAAGTAGCCAGCATCCTCAAACATATGACAGGCTGCAAGACACAGTATGCAAGAAATGCTAGAATTTAGGTTGCTCATTCAGCCCTAGCTCTGTCCCTCATAAGCACAACATACAACAGAGTCACACCCCACACCAACACTGGCCCTTGGTAGCTTGATCCAAACCTTGCTGATAGCTTTTGGTAGCAAGAGGATTGTCAGTTCTGTAGAACAGATAGATTTTACACACCGAATCCACCAAACAAGTGGAAGCAGCATTAGTTTGCATTCCTTCCTGTGACTATGCCCCTTGAACTAGGTATGGAAAGCTCTCACCAGTACACTGCATGGTTTTTTGCAGTGCAGCGCTGGCATGCTAGCCTTCAGGATTCCCAGGTTTCACGAGTGCCATCTGGTCTCCAACTCAAGAGGCTAAGAGTAATGTAACCAAGTATAGAAACTGGAATGTTTATTCAGAAAAGCAACGTGACTGGGTGAATAAGACTTGTATCTGTGTTACAGATTCATAGTACAGCAATCGTTTGGCCTGGGTTAAGCTATACGACTCTCAGGTTAGTTATCTGTAAAAATAGTCCAGTTACAGTTGCTTTCCCCAGGAAGGAAGTGAAACCTCGGTTCACAATTAGTATTACGTTGGAGGCTATGAACAGTCATGGGTTGGACTCCTTTGCATACAAACTGCCAGAGACCTTTAAAGCACTTATAGGAAAAATGTAAAAATATATTTTTTAAAACAAGAATCGGTAGAAGTAACTCACTAGGGGATCCCTGAAGGTTAAAAAAGTAGAGCTTCCTCTGCCTCCAGCTGCAGTAAATACCTTTGACAGCTCCATTTCACCAAGTGATGGTTCTCACAGCAGTTCTTCTAACAATGGCAACGATGTGGATGAACCATAACCTAAGGTGTCAGAACTGATTAATTGGTGCCTAAGGCCAGGAAAACAAAACTCCCATGGCAAAGCCCTTTCCTCCAGGCAGAAAGTGGCGATGGTATGAAATATACTCTAACAAAAGATCCAAGGCAGAGGCTCGTGACCTTCTGTAGCATGGAAGGAAACTGCTGGAGAGCCAGGCAGTGTCTGATAACTCCCATAAATCTTCATTCCACATCAGTCCCTAGACATCGTTTAATCAAGGCAGGGTATTCTCCTTTCTCCCTCACTGCTTTTATACCACGTTTCTAAATACATCACTTAGCTGGCTGGGCACAAAACAGATGCTCCTTTGAGCAGAGAAGCAGCATGTACTTCATGCTAATTGGAGACTCAGCCAAGACATGGGTCATCTCCTCTTGCACGTCCATAAATCAATTCCCCCCCCGCAGTGTTAAATCAATAAAAAACTCCACAGTGCACCAGAGTTCAAGTATTGACCTGCATTTAAAAACTCTGAACAGCAGAAGAAAGATCCCCATACTCGTTTTCTCCCTGTGAAACATTAAAAATAAACTTCCTAAAAATATATATATAATTCTCTTTCAAAAACCTCCCACTAGCAGAAGAGTCCATAACACTGCACTGTCTTTACAGATGCACAGAATACTCTTTTCTGTAAGACATAGCTTCCAAACACTATTTGAAATACAATCTCATTTTAGTAGCTTACAGCTGTACAGAAACCTGCTAAGAGCTGTTATTCACATTATTAGTTTAAAAAAAAAAAAAAAAAAAAAAGCTTGCTTGAACAAGTTCAGCAGCTTTGCTGCAACATCTTGAAATTAACATGCACTCTGGGTTAAATATCTTCAGACTAGCTTTCAGAACATACAAAAACACAGTAAGGAAGCAGGAAGCAATAAGGAGCTCAGTCTATCATTGCTGAGTGCGGGAAGCCCATGGAAATAAGGCAGTCAGGGTGTACATTACAGTTGTTGCCTGGTGCTGCTACAAGTTAAGACTAGAAGGAAAAATACCACTTCACTCACTCTAGGTTTTTAAGTTACTTCATTCTTTCTATAGACAAATCTATTGCCATAAAAGTCTTGCCACAGACTCTGGATCCCAGACTTTACACCTTTGTTATGTCTTTCTTCCTAGTTAAATGAATAACTGTTCCATACATACCTAAAAATAGAGGAAGACAAACAAGAACATATAGCAAACCCAGGGTAGAGCTTTGTGTATGACAGATACCTCTACAATATTAGACTACAGTATTAACTAATCTATTTGGGAGCATTCATTTCAGTATGAGTGACTCACTCTGAATTAATGAGGGCAGTTAACTACATTTCTATCACATAAAAGCTGTAATAGGTGTATTAAAAAGTCAAGGATTAAAGACAAAGACATTATTCAGTAGAGTTGTGCAAATTAGATACAATACAATGTTAGACATTACTTAATATCCTCAAAGCATGCAGTACTAAGCAGCAGTTATGAGAATCAACTCCCAAGGCGCAGAGTTGACACCACTGATCAAAACAGGAGATGTTGTCTCATCGCAGCTCTTTGGGCACCTTTAAAGATGACTGATGCAGTTGAAGAGAAACATGAAAGACAATATCAAGAGAGAATGAGATAATCAAGCCTAATACAAATTGCAAGGGTTTTTCACATGAATTTTGTCTTTGAAATATTAGTGTTTTTTTAAGCTACCTTCAAGTCAACACTCAGCACAGCTGGATGCCACAGGTTCCCCTAGGCAGCAGTCATCAGCAATGCAACAAGACAGATTTTAACCTATCATTTTGCTGTATATTAAACTACAAGTATTTTCTCCAATATATTTTAGAGTTCAGGTTAAAAGCTTATTTCAGTTTCCCATTCTCTGTCTTAGCTCTATGTGAACACAGGATGATTCTGTAAAAATTTGTCCCAGGCACAAAATTCTAAACTCTGTAACCTCACACACTTCATCTTCTCTTCCGAATCCCCTCAAACAGTGGGAATGCTCATGGCACACGTTGAGAGAGGGAGCACACGAGCTCTCCTTTCTCCTCCTCAGGCAAATACTTTGGTCAAGAGAAGCAGAAATCCTTTAGGAGTATGTGGGCAAGGTGTTGGCAACATTCCTCAGAAGCCGAGTAGGGAGACTCTGGCAAACATGCTCCCTGTTTCTCCCTGTACGAATATGATTGACCCAAAACATAAAATGCAAAAGGAAAGGCACTGCAAGAATAGGGTAGCAGTGAAAGGCAAGTTGGCATGTCCTCACATCCTCCCTGTTCCTCTCCATCTCAGCCTAGATTGCATATATTTGTCTCAGAGAGACAAATACAGAGAGAAGTACACAGGAGTTAAAAACAGCTTCTGTTTATCCTCACAGTCTTGCTAATTAGAGATTTCAACTGCATAACAAAGTCTAGGCTATCACTGAGCAAGTCACCAAACGCCTCTCAAACGAAAGGGACACTAGACTTCAAATACTCCTTTTCTGATGCTTAAGAAAAAAGCGCACTAGAGGGCAACAAACTCCAACACAAGAAGCTAGGGGGTAAATCCAACAGACCAAAATTCTTGTGTTATGCAAAACGCTGCATGCCAGGACTTGGATGCCAGTGCCACATGACAAACACCATGGATCAAGACTCAGAGCACAAGCAATGTAACTGCATGTTTTTCTAGAATAAAATTAGTAATAAGGTAGTGTAGTCATGCATTGCCACTGTTTCTGCTCAGTCCAAATGCTTTACAATCCCTTATCTTTGCAGTGCTTTTTTCAGCTTTCCTATCAAGTAGGTTCCCACCATCCTCTGCATTCTTGCAGTAGAGTGCACTTTCAGTTTAAAACTTGAAAAACAGGAGGGAATTCCTATTTCACTCTCTAGTAAAAACAAACCCAACACTATAGTACTGTGCAACTTCTCTTTCACCCAGAAGGTGGCACTTATTTAAAACTCTAAATTCTTTCTAGAACAGTAAACAACAATCCATACACTAAAAATCCCACAAGAAGAACTTGCAAGTTGGAGTTTTAAGCATGTCACCACATAAAAATGCATTAACTTGCCTCTGGCAATCAAAGTTGGAAAAACATTGATCAGGACACTGCAACCACTTATGCTGGTAAGAAAGTATTTTGTTTGCAGATACATACTTGAAAACTTTGTCTTCAGCGTAAACCGATGGCTTTATTGCTATAGGCAATTTCTCCTTGTTTTCTGTTAAAATAGCCTGAAAAACAAAACCCACAAAAACTTAATACTAGGTGGAATAAATGGCCAACTTTGATCAGACTCCATAACATCCAGGGGACATGAACAGCAATTTACACCAAGTTTGGTGTATGAGTCGGGTCTATGAAAGGAATAATTAATTCAGCTTTTAAAAACAAGCTAGAGGTAAAATATTTAATATGACAAAGTGTTCATCTAATTGTTTTTATTAAATTAGCCTATTAAAGGTTCCCCAAAATGCAAATCTTCCTCAGCTCATTCTCTGCAGTTCCCTGTCTCTTTACAAGCATAAATGTAAGCGTACACTTGCATTTGTAAAGATGGTAGAAGTGATAGTCCAGCTGTACATCTGACTAGTTCCTTGTCTTTGGCTCAAGTGAACTCCACTGGAGCTACATTTTGAGAAGTGTATTATGCTGTGTAAAACTCTGCTCAGAAAAGTCAAAATAAGTATAAAGGCAGAGGGGAATCAGAGGTCAGAAGCCACTAGTGAAGAAAGTAGTATGGCTTAGAAGGATTATCAACATGTCATAAAACCTCAAAGAAAATCCTGCTTCTCCTAAGCCTTCCATAAAGCACCAATCCATATTTCCTCATGGGCACTAAAAGACAAACTGTATTGCCAACAAAGTAGAAGACCAACCCTTGTTTTTGTATTAAAGATGCTGAAAAAAGACTGCATAGGAGGCTGAAACCTAGCTCTGCTCCTGTAGAAATCAACAGGCAGTTTTGCAGTCCTCAGGAGTAAGCATGCTTAAAAATAAGCAAGTAAACAAAATTCACCCCAGCTTTTACAACCTCTCTGGCCGGTAAAAATAAAGACACCACTTCTGGGTCACTGGTGATACCCTGCCTAAGGAAGTAGCTCCTTACAAAAGCCTAGGACAGGAGAAGCGTGTCTCAAAACCAGAGCAGCTGCAGCTCTGCAATACCTGCCCAGTCTGCCACATCCCCCTTTACCTTTAGAGCCTGTTACAGGCAATGAAGTCATAAATACTGGAAAATGCAAAACCAAACAAAACCAAAATCCTAATCACGGATCCTTGACATCATCTTCTAGCAGAGATTGGACAATACAAACACAAAATAATTCCTGGCATCACTGAATAAGAAGGGAGCCTGTACTTTCAAGACTACAATTGTTCAGAACACTATCAGAAAATTCATTACTGTCTTTTCTGTGACTCAAACACAGAACAGCAGCTGCTTTAGTGCCCAAAGAGATGCTTCACCGACCCCAAACATTTCATAAAGCATCATCTCCTCTGACACTGGCTTCTGCAATGATCACTTCAATTGTTACCCATGGTACTGCTCAGTTATAACCTTTGTGGTCTGTGCAGAATAACTGAAAAAGGCAATAAAACAGAAAACAGGAAGAAGTTAAGCAATGATGTCATTATAACAATTCTGTGATTCTTCTAAGCAGAAGACGAGTGGCTTTCAGATTTAAGGAAAATGAGCTAAGTTGACTAGTTACACTTCTTATTACAAAGACAAGGAAGAAGTTACAGTAAAAACAACAACACAGCCAATTTAGCTACCAAGTTACCCAGTCTGCATAGAGAAATAAAACACTCTGAACTGCAGATACTGCAAAGAGATAGCAGCAAAGTTAAGTTCAAAATGGTATGACTTACATACATCTTAAAAACATTTTCACACAACTGCAGTTCTCTGCAAAGTTGCTGGCTCACATGTTAATGCTGTGAACAGATTCTTGAACTTGTGTGCACATTTCTGTGCATGCAGCTTTTGTGCGTACAAAAACGCGGGCTGCAGAAATGCCAGCGACTTCGTAACTCATTCTAGACCTTTAATTTCAGTGTTTAAGGTTATGCTATTTTTTAAGCAGTTTTCCACTGGTCTATCAGCAGCCTATGACTTTAATCTACAAATAAATATTCTTGAGTCAAAGAAAGCTCAGTTGGTTGGTACTTGCATAGAGTTTTCACACCTAGCAGGTTTTGCCCCTCCTCCATCATAACATTACTGGCACTATGGACATATCTTTAAAAACTGCACTCTGAAAAGAGGTAGCAGCCAGTACAGAATCCTCTTATGCATTAAAAAGGAATCTAATGCAGATCTGTCTCATGAGAAGGAGAGATTCCAAAGAGCATTAGTTTTAACAATAAACAACAGACAAGAACTTAACAAGGCCATCAAATTAAATATGTTTTCTCTGTTCCAGTGTTTAATGGTTCTAAATCACAACATGAAATGCATGAGCAGCCTGAAGTGTATGTACTTGCTACGTAAATAATATAAAAGCTCCTGCAACTCAATACTGACATGAAGTGCTATAATAATAAATTCAACTGTGAAAGTCTATTGGATAATGTCTCCAAAATCTAACTGAAAAATATCTACCTTGCATGTAATATTTTGAAGCATGTTTTTATGAGCACAAATTATTTTATTAGACAACACCATGTCTCTAGTACGAAATGGAATAGCTAAGCTCACATAATAGAGATAGGTTGTGTTACTTCAGTTTTGGAACAGTTATATGTTATGTATAAAATATTTCTCATCTCCCCATACTCTATTTGAAATGATTTAGCTTTTAGTTCATATCTAACACTCCTATCAATCTTCAAACCAGAACAAAGCAAAATCAGAACATTAGCAACGATCCATGATCTCAGACACTGTTTCTTCTTAAAAGAGGGGCCAAGAAGAGAGTTGTTAAAATTATACCTGGTAATGCTCATCTGATGGCTCTGGGGTGAAACAGTTGACGTCCACCACTTCCGCAGGCACCCATGGTAACAAGACACATTTCCTGATCAAGCGATCGGTTTCCCCATAAGCGTAGTCACGAGTCACCTCGTCTGTGGAAAAATAAGAGTCTGCTAGGAACCGCCTTTCATTTTCCAGTGAAAGTCTTCCTTGTGCCACATCACACAAATGACAGCTTAATAGTGAGTATTATCACAACTTTTGTGATTAAAATGCAAAATTAGTCAGAATTAGGAACTACATTAGAAAGGGTATTACTCAGGTTGCAAGCTTTAGTTGCCAGCCAGCGAGCTTAAGGTAGGATATCCCTTCTACATGATGGGCACATAAGGGAGGCCCCAAGCAGGATTACAGGAACAAATGGTTAGTCTGGAATTGCCCAACTTCAAGCATGTGACTCTGTGACTCAAAACTACAAACAGATGTTTTGAGAAAGCTTTTTAAAAATATTCTCAGATGTTTGCCTCAGTTTTTATATTAGAACAGTGATGCAAGATGAAGATGTCTGACAATAAAACATCAGTTTGATTTTGGACAGATAAAAGTCTTCATCTCACATAAGCTATAGTGCTAGAAACTCAAGACAAAACTTTTTAATTCCATAGGACTACAAACATTCAGGCATTTTATATTTTGGAGCTCAATGATTTATAAGAACATGACCTATTCCTGTTGTGAGCATGAAAAGAAAAATGCATGAAAAAGACGCTTACCACCCGTTTCCAGGTCTCTCAAAGGCCAGAGAAGAGTGTATGCAATTTGTTGAGGCATATAAAATAAAGGTGCTGTTGCAAAGCTAGGCTGATCCGAATGCTGAATGCGCGACCCAAATTCATCCATAATGTACCACACAGGAACCTTCTCCTCGGCGGTCTGTGAAAAGAGAAGCAAGACAGTCCACACATACCCAGTGCTAAACAAGTGCTGCAGAACATCCTGCAGCTCTTCTCTGTTTCCCAAGGCTCTGGGCAGGTGGCAAGTACAGAATATTGCTCCCGCTGGAGGCTGAGCCAGTCTAACCTCCAGCTACAGTGAAAACAGATAAGCTGGTTCCCGGCCCAGCTGCATTTTCTCATTTTCTTTCTCTGGTTACTGCTACTGCCTGGCAGTCCTACGTCCCCGGTACCAAACAAGCCAGTTGAGGGAGCTAAACCAGCAGAAGGATGTAGGTCTTTTTTGTAGAGTTAGTTTTCCCTCAGTTTCTTTTGGTACCAGTTTGCATTAAGGCGAGGAGGAATACAGAACTGTAGGATGGGACTACAGCACAACCCGCCACAACAGCTCTCTGAGGTTGCTGGGACTGCATCACACTTTTCTGCAACCCTCCTCATGAAAAAAATCCCAAATGAATGAATAAAGTTTATGTTTCCTAGTAGTACTGCCTGTCTTTCATAGATGCAGAAAAAGAAACACANCTTATGTTTCCTAGTAGTACTGCCTTTCATAGATGCAGAAAAAGAAACACAAAGAGAAGGAAATGGAGGCAAACTACTTGAGTTATGCAACCAGTCCAGTGCCAGGAAGGGGAAGAGAGACCAGGTTCAGCTACAGGCTGCATGAATCATTTTCTAGGAAAACACTTCTCAATTGGTAACACAGGTAATCCCACGTGATTCATGAGCTATTCCTGACAAGATGGGGGAAAACAAAAAAGGTACAAGGTAGAAAGCCCAAGTGCACTGTTTGGATCTGCCTTTTGCTTAAAGAATAAACACAAAAAGCAGCCACAATGAATTCCTTTCACAGGGATTTTTTTTTCAGGCTTGACACTACCATGAAGTCAACACCTACCCTGATAACATGTGTGCTGCAGGACAGGGAACAATCTTGAGCCCCTGAGCTAAGTGGAACAGGCTGGTCATGCTCACATGCTCATAGCTCCTGATAAAAGGCATAGGCCCTGTCAATTTGCATAGAGCTCAGCCCTAAGAACTTACCTTTTTCCTCTTTAACACGAAAGACCAAAAAAAATCCCGGGGGTTACATCACAGTTTGTGATGAGAATTTTCAACAGACATGTTTAAAACATGAGACAGAAAAAAAAAAAAAAAACAGACATGAGACAGCATGTATGCATGTGGGGGCATTTGAAGGTTCAAGACCTGCAAGGATTGTGCTGAAAGGCTGTGCAGGCCAAAGGGAGACAAACCTGCTGTGGTCTGATCTACTCTATCTGCAGGCAGCAGCTCCTGTTGCAAGCCATCCCCAGAAACCTACTGAAGACTCAGTCTTGAAGATAGCTGTTAAACACCAGAAGAGCCTGAGGATGAACTAATATTACATGCTGTGGAAATCAGCTGCTGCCAAATACAAGCCAGGAAGTTAAGCTATTTGAAAACAAAAACAGACCCTTGGTATATATGGCACTGCATAAGGCAGAGGAAGGCTGTGAGCACGGCTGCTGACAGATCACTTCTGCGTGAGACAGCTGATTCAAGTAGGACTCTCACCTTCATTATGACAAAGTTTTAAGAGTTGGGAAAAATGCCCAGACCCACAACACACATGCAGATCTTCCCCTTCGAGCCCTCTTGTTTTGCATCTTGCTCTTTCCCTCTATTAATAAATAAATAAACATCCCACAAAGCTAAGAGTAATACTCTAAATACTTTTTAGAAAGTTGGTAGGAAACCATCGCACCTTTTAGCTCTGCAAGACACTCACTTTTCGTCCAAGTCTGTTTTGAAATATCAGTAAAGAAACTTTTATTAAGAGACACCTTTTAGTTAATAGCCATATATTGTAATGTCTTCACACAGAACTCCTTAGAACTCTTTAGCATCCTAACATTCAAGCTTTAGAGGCTTACCCCTTGAGAAAGCTGGTAGGTCTGGTTGTATTTCCACATTTCCTGCAGCACTTGCTCTATACTGCCCTCATCAGGGATCTCTCCGTGAAAGTCAATCCCCATAAGATTTGCCATCCTGTGAAGCAAGCCAGGGACGTGGAGCAGCTGCTGCCGGGCATGGTCGATGCGGTATGTCCAGGCGTGGTCAATGAGGAAAATGCTTCAAGAGGTTTCAGTAATGTTACAACAATGTAATTTTACATGTACACAACCAAAGGTTCCCTTGAATAAGGGCTACAGTTCCTTGTATGCTTAGGACAACTACTTCTTTTCCTACTCCCAGAGCGCACACTGTGACACAAAAGAATCGGAACAACTTCCTAGAAATAACATTGTGGCTTAATTTATAGTTTTTGTTCTAGGAAGCAAGTTGTGCATTAGTAATTATTTCCAGGAAGATGAGGTGCAAGCAGAGAGCAGAGCACACAGTTTGTATCTCCAGATCCCTTTAATAACCCAAGACACAAGAAATTTTTTTCCCCTTTGGTCATCATTATCTCCACTGCATCAACTTGACATTCTTGCCTGAAGGAAGAAAACACTACATTTTGTAACAATATTCAGATATCTCATTACTGGTGAACTCTAACATCTATAGCTAACCATAAAACTAGGCAGAGATCATCACAAGCCTGTATTTACTTGCCCATTAGAAAAAAGGGTGCTTGTTTTTTTAGACTTTCAGGGCTTTGGGGGAAGAAAGAAAAAAAAGTATTGTTTTAAAAGAATTGTCAAGCTAAAGCTAAACAAAACCACAAATGACTGGCAAGCTTCCCTTAAGTACAAGCCTCATTTATGCTGCATAATGTTTACAGTAAAAAGCACAGCTATTTAAACAGAAGACATCTCAAAATTTTGATTTCATCCTCTTAGTGAACTAAATCAGAGAAAAAAAAATGAATTCTACATAAAGGGTGGGAGAGAGGAAAACAGCACCAAAACACACTTGAGAAATTTTAAAATAAGTCTCCTGCCATGTTCATTGAATAACCTTGACCAATTACTAAATCTCAGATTCCACATAAAGATGAATTTTAATTTAATTTTGAAATTAAAGACCCCAAAGAACGCTAAAGGGAAGGATTTTTGAAATCTGTTTCAAATCAGAGTTCTCAGACATGTGCATTGGTATTCTGCTCCTACCTTCATACACAACTGAACGCTGCAAGAAAGTCCATGCTTATTGCAGGAGGATTAGAGTTCATAGCTTAAGGGTTTCTTCTCCTCAGTTTTAAAAAGACAATGACTTTGATTAAAGCTGGCATGTAAAGGTGGATATCTGTGCTCTACGCTGTTGGTTCAGCTAAAATTAACCTCGATGAGTAAAAACAATCCAAATTCCAGATTATGAAAGATCTGGAAAATAAATGTTATAGAACTGAGCAGAACTATGTTTAGAACTCCAGAAGACCTTAAGCTTCATATCACAATCACAGTTTGCTGAAGGACATTTTTTTTTTCCCCTCAGAGTCACACAGACTCAGAAATACGAAGTTTCGATATTTATAGAGTTTGACTGATTTCTAAGCATTCTCCTGCACATTTTAAAGAGAATAACATAAGATATTGCACCACAAGTACTTTTCGCAAAAAATATGCCTCACAGCATGCAGTTTATTTATGTTTATTGAAATAGGTAGCTATACTTCATAGTAAGAAAAACAAGGGCTTTCTGCAAGGGATCAAACAAGTTCTACAACAAACTGCACATGTGTGTCATTATTTTAGGGTTTGAGACTACTCTCAAAGATTGTACAGTAGCTAGGAAATAACTACTCACCTGTCTGGATTGGAGGCTTGAAGCCCATTCTCATTTGTTATGATCACTTTGAAACAAGAATCATTTCCAGGATTTGGTTTCTTTTTCCCTTGTGCTTCCAGTTCCTCATCGGCTTCTTCATCCTCATCCACCTCTTCTACTTGCATTATTCCAAAGTAGTCACCAGCATCAAATACCTGAGATTGGAAGCATGCAGAACTGCAGGCAGTTAGTTGAAGTAGTTTCCCAACACGCATAATTCGATACTGAAAGGCATCTGTAGATAATTTTGGCTTGTGATCTGACAACCATTTGGCATTCTGAACAGACAAATCAATTGCAGCATTAATTCTTCCACATTTTAACAGAACTTTGCTTGGGAAACTTCTTTATTTAATATCAGCAGGAAGATTTGCGAGGGTATTTTTTTTGTTTTTGCCAATGGGTCTATTAACCCCTCTTTTGGAAGCAGAGAAGAGAAGATCTTTGCTCAACTTCACTAAAAATCAACAAATTAAATCGTTTAGAAATATAGTCTCAAATTATGGCAAGAAAAGCTCAACAAATCCATATGTTAACCAGCCTCCACACTATGCTGAAATGTATAAAGATCCTTAGAGCAGAAAAATTTTACCAGAGGAGTTCTGAAGTAATGAAGAATTCCCAGTTGGTTTTCCCTCTTTTTTTCCTATTCAAGGAATTACATGTTTCTTGTACATATGTCTGAAAATGTTTTGTTCTCCATCTTTTCCGCTCTAGATGTAATAACCTGATCATAAATCAAGCAGGTCACTACACAAGTCATCTCCCTCCAGCTTCTGCCCAAAATCTTGCCAAATAGAGGGTTTGTAAAATGTCTGCAGAACTAAGATGCTGCTGAAATGTACCAACTTTTGTGATTTCACAGTCCATGTGTGCTTTTTAAGAAGAAAAAAATGCATTCTGAAATTTCAAAAGACTTAGAAAAGTATCTGCCAATAAAAGCATTTGACAAGTCACTTGCACACTATGCAATGAGGCAGAAGCAGATAAATCAATAGTCCCCTTACATGTCTTTCTTAAGGAGGTGTCACACTTCCCAACCTCACTAGAAAGTAGTAAAGGAGGCAAAGAAATAGAAGCATGACCTCAGGAGCAGCTGGTTTGCCACGACAAGCCTGACCTCCAACGCAGCACTAGTGCAAGTCAGTCCTTCTAGACACTGACAACCTAGCAAGTGTAAAAGCGCAGAGGTAGCACCAACCTTTCCGTTATTCTTTCCAAGTAAGCATTGCTTCACAATAATTATTTCAGCTAAACTCCAGTAGAAGGGCCAGGAACTTAATTCACCATTTGAAAAGAAAAGACAAGCAGACAAAGCAGTCAGCTGCCAAAAGACCGCTAGCAGGGCAAACACCTACTTCAGATTTTAAGCTACAGCACAGTGACCCCGTCCGTATCCAAAGGGAGGAGTACCTGAAATGCCTTTCTCAAGAATAGGGGTTGGCATTTTCCTTTGGGCTGGGGGAAAGAAAATGAAATGCCACCATGTGCTGGGTAACTCCACCTGTGCACCTTCCACAGTGTAAAGAAAGTTACTGTTTGCAAAGTATGCCCTTATTTTTAAAAGTTTGAAATAAATTTTACATCATCCAGTCCAACAGGCACCAAGCTAGAAATTCTTATCTGTTTCTAGATTTTCAAGTTTTGCTAGAAGAGGATACCACTATTCAACAGTCCACTTTTCCTGAACGTTCACGTGTAGTTGGCTGGGCACAGAGGGGAGATCAGCCTTGTCACAGACTCCACCTGCTCACCAAACAACCACGCTAGATGTTTCATCAAGCGCTTCTGCAACTAAAGAAAAGCTGATGGATTTGTGTTTCATAGCACATGAACTTGGCACTTAAGCAAGACAGCCTCCAAATCCTCCAAGCAGAGGTTTCAGGTTCTCCCTCCAAGGGAGGTCAGCTGCATGAGACTGCAACAGTGGAATTTAGCAGGTAATCTCTGCTTTTAATGCTCTTCCCTGCAGCACTATACTAAAAACAAAAACACTCCTCCCTAAAAAATGACAACTCTAAAGTGAATTGTGAAGTTTCCTCATCTGGCGCAATTCCCACTTCTCAGAGCAGCAGTCCAAGGGCTGCCTTCAGAGCAGACTTTTTGAGCTTCCTTGTTTCCTAAACCCAAAGCAGATAATAGAAACAGCAGTGACTGGACTGATTGGCAGCATCTTCTGGATGGAGCAGGGCAGCAGCAGACACTGCTGTCCCCCTTCCTCCCTCCCTTTGAAGGAAGTTGCCACCCTCACGACTCTATCCCTTAAACGCACCATAAACTGCTTAAGGCAAAAAATAGCTGGGTAAGATCAAACCAGCAATGACAAAGCCAAAAACTTCTCCTTGAAGCTGAGCAGGGAGAGTGCACATGAGCTGCTCCCTTAGAGAGTACTTCTGGAGGTGCATAACCACCTCTGGAGGAGAGCAGATCAGTATCAACACATTTTGGTGGCACAAATATTGCAAGCAAAACACAGCTGGGCAAAATTACTGCCCCTGGCTCTTTACCAGCCTCCTAACAGTGCATCAGTGCAGTCAAAAAAAAAAAAATCGCTCCACACTCAAGTGCAGCTCCTGTGCAAACAAACTTAGAGTGAAGTAGGTGTGATAGGCAGTGCAGGTTCGTGTCCTGCTGACACCTATGCCATGCACATGCATCTTCAGCAAATCCCTGCTAGGCGCGTGTGTTTCCAAACACTCCAAAGGCTCACGTGCAACAGTCTGCCCTCCTCTGATCTGGAAAACATGAGTTATTAGTATTGATTGTGCCACACTCCTAAAGATTAATCAAAAACCTTTAATTCTAGCTGTAACAACAGTAGAAGATGGAGCTGACAAATGACAACTCAGAGCCACAAAAATCCTGGGACACATCACCAAAGCCTGGTCACAACATGCAACATGTGGCTGGAGCACAGAAATGGAGATGCATAAAATTAGCTGTAGGGACTGCACTGCCCATGCTTATCCACTCACAAAAGCCTGCGTTATTAACCAGACCATGCAAGTCTTACTACATTTGTATATAATTTGCCAATTTTTGCCAAATACCCAAAAAGGTTTATTCCTCGGCAGGGAAATGGAATGCTAAATGCACAAGTTCTACTCCTCTTTTTTTTTTTAAGCACATTTCTTGATGTAGCAGATATATCATGTTTTGAGTTAGCAATCTAATTTAATTCCCAGCTTACATCATGCTCTTAAAAGGCAACCTGCTCCAGCAAATCTCAAAGCAAATGAAAACAAACCCTTGCAGGCTTTCGCACACACATAACAGGCAGGGTGCTGGAGAGCTTGTGTGTTGGAAAACAGCTGCTTGGGATGGGTAGCAGAGGTACTGATGTAAGAGAAAAGATTTTATCTGTGTTCTGGATGTAACTTTTCCACGTTCTACTGTGCTACAAAATGTTGTATTTGCTAACAGGTCGAGACAAATGAAGAATTCCTCCCACTCTCACACATGAAGGGAACTCATCCCATGCCCTGTGTTTACTGTTGTTTTTTCCCCCACTTATTTCCCCACCTAGCCTGCCAAAACTTTTACATCTCTCCCCCATGCCTCCTTGGCTGCCTTTATTTAGATCTGTGTTGTCTGGAGAGGCTGCAGGAACAGCCGTAAAGTATCACAGGTCCGACTCTACCTCTCCGCACGCTCATACCACACTCCTCACTCTTTTTCCCTGGACTTCTCAGTTTCCTCCACGTCCTTTTGCTCCTGGGCAAACACTAGAAGTGGCAGCAGTAAAAACAGGGATCAGCAGCAGCTTAATTTATCTCCCTAAGCGCATTAGGGCCATTGCTGCGCTCTCTGCCCTCACTCCAGCTCTCAGCTTGGAGCAGGCTCGGCCTCCCCTGTAAGCAAGGGGCACCTGTGCCGCTTCAGGGCACGTACTCACCTCACCCAGCACGTCCCCATCCCGGCCTCTCTAAAGGCATCAGGGCTACAGGTTTCCTCCCTCCACTTCTCCACGACAAGGTTGGTACCAGCGAAAGACACACAAATCCCAGACCTGCTTTGCACCGTAGCAGAACTCCACAGCTTACCAGCTACCTTCAGCTTTCTAATATTGCTATGTGGCAACGTAACAGCTGGCAACTCAAAGGCTATTTTCTCTTTGTTTGTTTACCAGCTTTATACTACCTCCTGTTTATCCTGCTTCAAAAGTATCCCTTCTCTTGCCTTCTGATTTAAGCAAGGAAACAGGTATCCCTCATTTCATTTATACCAACTCCTGCTGAGGGAACTATAGTCTAACAAGATCCTTGCAACAGAGCAAATGCTTGAGTTGATGTAGGCATTTTTTCTATAATGCCACTCACAGGATACACACGTATTTAGACTGAATTGCCAGACACTCAACAGTTAGAAAGCACTGGAAATAAATTCAGACCCTCATTGCCCATACATGTTACAGACAGTTAGACTGTATCATGACTTACTATTCTCCCCTCTGCACTACAGCACAGTGAAGAAGTAAAACGTCAAATAATTAGAAGAGTATCTTCCTTTTTACTTCTGCATGTGTATTATGCTACAGTCTTCTCCCTGTCCTGTATATTTCCTGCTCAAACTCAGCTTCATTTGTGTCTCTCCTTGCTTTGCACAGGGCCTCCTCCACGCCCTCACCCCTTCTCTTTTCTCCACCAACCTTTCAGTTTCTCCCTCTTTCCCTCCTCAGTTCCTGGTCTCTCTACTCCTACAACTCCTCAGTTTTCCCTACCACAGAAACTGGATGCCTGCAAGCAAAACCACAGCAAGCAGGAAACTCAAGACGTGGTCCTACCCAGCCCTTGCATAGGGCTGTTTTCTGCACAGCCTGGTCAGGACTTACTGCAGAGGAACTCAACAGCTCTTTGCAAGTTTGCTTCAAGTGACCAGACAAAAGCAACCCAAGTGGTAACCTGGTAACACCCGACAATATCTCAACTTCAGTACAAGCCCAACCACTTAGGCAAAACGGTGGAAGGGTTTTACAACACACGTCTTACCCCTGCCCAAAAAAACTCGTGGACTCCCCAAACACTCCCAAGCTTGATGCCGACCACCATAAACCACGAGGGCGCACGACGTCCGCCCTCCCTTTTCACCAAGAAGCCTTTTTTTTTGATGTTTTGTTCGTCGTTTGTTTTCCCCTTTCCGCGGCTGCACGGGGCTCCCGGCCGCCTCCCACCCCCGCAGACCCTCATGGCGGGGGCAACGGCCGTTGCGAGGGGGAGGCCTCGTGGGCGGGACCCGTAACGGTCGCCCCAACCGCCGCGCGCGCGCGCGAGACCCCCGGCACGCACCTCGCCGCGCAGCTTGCGGCTCAGGCTCTCCCAGTAGCGCGCGGGGACGCCCGAGGCGCGCAGCGCGGCGCCGTGCAGGGCCACGAAGGCCGCCAGGTCGCCCTCGCTCTCGCCCTCTCCGGACATGGCGCGGGAGCCGCGCTGCCGCCTCCCGCTCCCGCTGCAGCGGCCTCCGCACCGGGCCGGGCCGCACCGGGGCATGCCGGGTGGGGGCGGGGCGGCGCGGGGCGGGGCCGCTGCCGTTGGGCTCCCCCCACGCCTGGGTTACCGTTAGCGTTACCGTTAGCGTGGCGCGAGCGCGGGCTTCCCCTACGTGCTGTGCACGGTGTGGTTTGGTGTGCGCTTAAGGTGTGTTTCTGCAGCGCGGCGCGGCCACGGCTCCCGAGCTCGGGTGCCGCCAGCCCCGCGCTGCGTGTCTGTGTGCTGAAGGGCGCGCAGATCTGCCCCCCCTGTGCTGCCTCACCGTGCGCTCCGGCCGCGTCCCTGGCGAAAAGGCGCAGCTGGGCCGCTGCTAAGGCCTACCAGATGGAAGATCCAAACACTGTCGGGGTTTCTGTGTTCCTTCACTGGGTTCCTGCCCCGCCGCGATGGGCTCACAGGCGGTTTTGGCAATAGCGAGGTCTGGGAAACAAGGAGGAGGGCCATGGTGGTGCCTTTGCACAGCGATGGTTATCTGGGGAGAACCGATCCCCTACCAGTCTTCAGAGGAATGGCACCTACAGGGCAAAAAGGGCAAAACCTGGCAGTGCCACCCTACCCTCATCTCTGTCTCTGCTACAGGCTTGATACGCGGTGGCTTGTTATGCATGCGCACGATGTATCTCTACACAGCCTGTATCGTGTGTATCGCGTTAAAAGGCTGTTGGCAGTTTGACAGTGGCATAATTTTGCCCACCGGAACAAACATCTCGAGTTTGGAGCTGTTTGCTGGTGCTAATTTGAACAAATTTTGCTTGTTTACTTCTTTTCTGCCAGGTGACTTCATAAAAATGAGAAAGTTCCCAGGAAATACCGCATTTTACAGTTATGATAAAAGGAGACTGTTACCTTAAAAATAAGAGAAGCAGGATAGACTTCCATGTTGCTCAGCAGGCCTGCGCTGAACATGCCCTGGCCCGGAGGCAAGTGAATGAGCTCCTACTCCGACACGGGATTTACATAACCCTTGTTTTTGCCAAGCGTGGGCAGGTGCGTTCTCAGCGCGGAGCTGCACTTCCACCTCACCTTGGGCCGTCCGTGCAAGTTGTTGCCTCTCTCTGCACCTGGGGACGGGTTAGCCTGTAGCTGGTAAACTCCAAGCAATATTAAAGCATGTTGCTCTGGGACAGCAGTGGAGGAATTTGCTGTGAGTTGGCATATGCAAAGCAGCATTTGCCCTTCACAAATCCAACTGGAGCCTCACCACGTTTCAGGAATTTGTCAGTTCCCAGCTTGATTACGAATGCTTCTGACTCTCTGATCCCATAGGGCTGGTGTGCACTTCCCACTTGATTTTCCCGGTTTTCTTCAGGTTACAATCTCCCATGGGGGCAGGATATCACAGAAACTGTTTCAGAAGAGAGGAGAAAACATAAAGCACAGAAGAGAGCCTAATAATAATAACATAAAAAGACAGATTTCTCAGAGATTTTACAGTAAGTGCCTTATTGTGTCATCAAATAAACCTTACTGTCAGACAAACAACTTGCCCAGCATTAAAACTAGAACGTCTTGTAAACATGTATTGCCAAGATAGGGTCCTAGATATAGGCTCATCATTTAATATAAGCAGGAGTAATGGCACGGTAACTTCATGAAATATAGGGGTTCAAGTACAGCACTATAAGATAGAGCAAGGACAAGGCACTTTGCTAGGGGAATGTCTGCTAAAAAGTCTCCAAGAATGAGTTGCAGTTTGCAACTTTTATAAAGATGAGCGGACATTGAGAAGTTATGTATTACACAACATCTTGGTGATCTACAGATTTGTCCATTTTAATATTATTTTTAAGAGGCAAAAGTAGCCATTTATTATTATTGTACAGAACTGTGTGCCTTTTGTAAGTCAGTCGCTGCTGGTGATTGAACACAGAGGTGAATTTCTCCCAAATCTGCCTTCGCTTACCTACTGTTTCACTCAGGAGTGCTGTTCAGGCCAAGTGTTAAAATGACATTTTGTGAGCTTGTTGAGAAGCTGAAAGTTTTGAAAGAAGAATGGGTCACTGCTAATCTTTCTAAGCTTATTTCATTAAACTAGAATTTAAGTGCAAAGTTGCATCGTTGTGACTACTGAACCTCTTTCCACAACTCTTGCATTTGTTTGCAGATACTTCATTACTAGCATTTAATTTGACTTGCAATGACCTTTTGGTAGTTTTGAATTCAGCTCTTGGGTTTGGATTGGAGCCTTTTCCTTGGAAAACCCCTTCAGAGCTCTAAAGCTCTGAAGACAGCTGAAGCTTTCCACCCTCCCACAGGGCCTCACATGTTCTCCATCTTGAGGCACCATCCGTAATCTGGTAACGGTGACGTGGTAACTGCTTTGGAGCATAACTAGGATAACTGCCCACGTTGCATAAATGGATTGCTATTAGCTGAAAAAGGCAGCATTTGACTTCTTGCTTTAACAGTTTTAAGAAACTGTTAAAGATCTTGGAGGGGTGCGGGATGTGCTGCTTCACTCCAGCCATGAGTTCTTGCTCTGCAAAACACTCCTTGAAGTCTCTTTGGAAGGAACAAGCTCCGTGTCCCAACAGGCACAAACTCTACTTGCTCTATGGGAAAGAGAAAGCTCCCCATTGTCTACAAATGTGAACCAGACCAAAATATATAAAGGTAATCCAAAAGATGAGTTCCCTTTTGAGACCTTCCTACATCAGACTGGTGCACCGACCCTCTTCCATGTGCAGGAATAAATGGCAGGAGAGGGTATCCATTCCATTTTATGTTTATTATGAAAGTGATTTTAACAAAAGTTTTATTACATGCTTCATTTTGAGCTTTGACGTAGAAAACAAAGCTATTAATATACAGAGGCAAAAGGAAATGTATTTTCTTATACATTTACAACAACATTTTCTACGAATCTGACAGTCCTGTTAAAATATTGGTAAAGCTTAGACCACTGGATTTTATTTTCTAAATATCAATTTTTGTACAGTTGTTCACTATCTTTGCTCTAAACTATCAAGATACATTTCTTATGGAAATAGCTGTTTGTACATAATTTACATAGGTAATAAAGCTTAGAAGTCCCAGCAGCATCTACAAGGGTTTAGTTCAAAACGTCATTCATGCCCAGCGATCTACACATAGCAAGTCAGCACAGAAACCAGTATTACAGATCTGGATACTTTTTCCCCAGATCTAGTCTACCAGAAATATTTCTTCAACAACCAATGGACAGGATCATAACGAACTTTACATATGAGAAACCCTCACAGACCTTGGTGACAGTTTTGCCTGAAAAGGGCTCTATGATCAAATCCAAGACGTGGTTTTATCATTCCCCCTGCTACCTAGGAGCACAGACAGACCAAACTGTTGTCTTCATGCTATGTTCAGGCATAATATTTTGAACTCCCTTTTATTTCTGAATTTTTATGTTGTTCCTTATCTAACAATGCAATAAGACCTAGCACTAACTTTAAAATACATACTCTTTATACGTTAGGAAAACAGTAAGCACTTCAGAATGACACTTGATAGTCAATTCTGTAAGAATTAGTCAATTGTGTGGGTTAAGCTGCCCCAGCAAGCCTGTTCTATGATGCCAGTGAGCCTGCAGAAATGACAGGAGGATGAATCTCACTGCTGAGCACAGGCAGGCAGGTGTCTTAAAGCAGATTTTTAATCATTGTGTTGAGATCTGCTGCTGTCAATGCAAATTAGCAGCCTTTCCAAGGTATAAAACATAGAAAACAATATTTACAAAATAATTTTGTAAATTAATTTAATTTAAAAAAGTAACAAAACCAAACTCTAGACATTTTCACAATCATTAAAATAAAGTTTAATGAGCAAAGCCACTTCTTTTTCCTAGATACTGAGAAATTCAGCTAAAACTGAATTGCAATGTTTGTATATGTTTAAACTTGTTATCTTTGCTTTCTGAATACAGATGGTTTAAATTATTACATTTAATGGTACTTCTGTACATTTTACTCTTGTATATTACATATTAATTTTATAGTTTAAAGACTTAGTGATGAAACAGAATAAATAAATGAAATAACAAATGGGAATTGTATATATTCAGATAATTAGATAATATTATTTTTGCCATTATGAGTTTATTTTCCAGTATGTTTCTATCCAGATGGAAAATGTGATGCTAATACATGAGACTTCTTCTAAATCCAAGCCTGGTACTGAGGAATAAGTTTATATTACCTTTTAAATTTCTTTCTTCCTCCATAAATTCTTACAGGAGACAGGTCTTTTTTATTTCTTTTTTTTTTCTCCAAGTGCTTACAATATTCTCTCATCCTAGAAAACCTAAATTATCATCCTAGAAACCCTAAAGTCTCAAAGTACTGAGATTGTATAGAACATATCCAGTTACTCCCATTTCTTATCAAACAGTGGCTTTAAACTATGAAAAAATGCAACTATGAAATCATGACGTGGGTAGAAGTCACTGTATTTGCTGCTCATTCCCATAATGCAGAATTGGGAAAGCCCAGGCCCCTGAGGTGGTTGAGAAATTTGCCACTGAATTCAGTCAGTTGAAGATTTTGCTCCAGCTTCCTTTTTTAAAACAGCATTCAAAGTTACTTAGACTCCAGATATCTGCACTGTCCAAGACCAGTCAGCAGTACCGTACAACAATCATACTGCTACTTGTCCCCCTAAAGATTTAGAACAGAAAATTAGAAATTGTTATCTGCAAGATTAGGATGATATTCTTAATAGACAAAGCCAACCTGATACGTTCAAGTCTGCAGGGCCGACTTGCAAGGGGGTACAGATTTGGGAAAGGATCAGTCTAAATGATTTTCCTCTCCTCTTTCTTTGGTACAGTGTTTTTTACCACAAAGACATGTAGAACATGCTTGTCCTTGTACTATATTTAAAACTTTAGATCTGAAAGTCCCCTGCAGATGAGCCAGTATGTTTGTCTCACCACTGAGAAGGGGATATCGCTTATAGTAAAAGGGAAGCAAAATGCATTGAGTGAAGAATTTCACAGGTGAAGTACAAGGCTCTCCCTTTCTCAAGGATTCAGCACAGGCACAGGGTGTTTTTCATAAAAGTTCTGCACCTTTTTCTGCTGCCTTACTTCAATACCTAGAGAGCCACGGAAGGCAACTTAAGGCCTTTTGAATGTACCCTGCACACGCACGCACTACCTGCCCATCAAGAATTGCCAGTAGGGCTTTGTATGCCGTGATTTTCCATATTCAGAGACGTGACTATGCAGAAAGCCAATAAATTGTGACAAAACAGAAAAAAAAAAGTTTTTTTGGTAGGGCAGCAGTTCCTATAGAAATACTGTTGTTGGAGACATCCATCTGATGTGAAATCCCGATGCATGCTTTGGCTCCCTGGTGTCTGGGAAGGTCAGGCACTGGGAGGGCTTTGCTGTAATCAGCTAAGAAGACCTGCACTGATTATCACCAACTTGCAGAGCCAGGTTTGGAGAGTAACCACGGGACCAGACTCAATTTCCAGTAACCAAAGCACAGTGCGGTTTAACTTTATTGTACGGAGGTGGCATGGCAAGCAAATAAATTTTGAATAAGTTGCTTTTCTTTCCTTTTTTTTAAGGTAAAAAGTTAATATACGATGGATGGAGAGAAGAAGGAGCAGAAGGAAAAATGGTCTAAAAGAAGAGTTCAGAAGCTTTCTACCAAGTTTAAGAGAGGTAAATCTTCAGGTAGCATAAATATTGCTATTGCACCCAAGAGGCAGAGAGCAGTTTGGCCCACTGCTGCTTCCTGTGCTCAGATGACACAAACACAGACACTTTGCCCACAGCAGTCACTGAGAACATCACCAGGGACGACCTGGGGCTGGGTTATTTAGCTGCTTCTGGCTGCTGCAGTCTGCTGGCTTGCAGTGCGCATGCTGGCTGCTAGTTGGTGGCACGCAAGCAGGCTCCGGTGAGTCACCGCCACCTCGCTAAGAAATAAGTGCAGGGAGAGAGGTTTAAGATGCTAAGTGCTACAAATGCAGCTTTGAAGCGTACAGGCATTTGCAAAGTGAGAAGCAAAAAGCTCAGTTTGCGATGCAGAATTAAGCAATCACAAATGAGGCTTCCTGGCCGTCCTGCAGCAGCCTGTGAACATGCTGCTGCGCTCATCCTGTGTACATCATGTACTGCTATAAGGCCAAGCACAGGGCTGTACTTATTAAGTTTAAATGAAGCATTTCATGTTAATGGCAAAGAACAAAACTTTCCATTCTGCAATGTATTAACTGATTTAATGAGGCTGGTTTTCTTGGAGAAGGCCATATTCTCCCAAATGTGTGCTGTTGTACTGCTTTTATAATAGTAAACGGATTTTCAGAGACTCCTGACAGTGAAAGGATCAGACACCTGCACTGATAAATGAGCAGCTCAGCTCTATTCTGCTTGGTGAGCACGAGGTTCTGTCACGATAAATATAGCATGAAGAGTCCTTAACCCCTTCGGAAATATACAAGCTGCTTTGAGATGGAATTATTCCAAGCATTTCTTTACTTCTAGTGCTGACGTAAAAATTATGTGGTTGTTAACATCAGCATACTTCAGATGAAATTTGCTTAATCTTTCATACTCCTTGTCATGACTTATTTTTAGAAATTTGCACATCCTATGGCATTTCTGTGTAGAGCTGCCAACACTCAAAACTCGACTGTTTAGTAAACATACCACATAGGAAACCCCGTGCATTCACAAGCAGTTTGCTGTATACCTATGAAGGCTACACTATCCTCTTTCTTTCTTTGCTTCATGCTGCTGAACAGAAATTTCAGCAGAGATTTTACTAAAGCCACTGCCCAGCCTCCGTCTCCAAACTTCTCTTACTGAAGTTTGCCATTTTAAAGACCATTATTCATCCTTCAGGAAATGAAGAAGGTTTTTGTTTGTTAGTGAAATTTTGGGACATCTGTTGAAAATTGTAAACAATTTCCCAATATCTGCCTGCAGGAGGGCTGTAATTCTCACCCAATTATTCTGGATAACCTATCAGACTTTGAAATACTAAGATGGGTTAAAATGTTTTTTGGCTGCAGACTAATATGTGATTGAGTATCTAAAAAGATGAATGCTTTTTAAAGAATTTTTTTTCTACAAACAATTTCTGTTAAAAAAAAGAAAAATGTAGCTATATTTTTTTTTCATTCCATGACTACACTGATTCAAGGAGTGATGATATGTTCTCCTTCAAATATCCACCTTCAGTAACCCATAGTGAATATGTAATTAAAGTACTTTCAGCATCGCTACAAAACATACGAGGTTTAACAACTTTTAGAAGACTTTCATGTAGATGTCACATTTGGAAACATGGGTTAAAATATATATTTTTAAAAAACAAAAGCTCTTCTAAGGACTAAGATCTACAAGTTAGAGAATGGATTTGTTAGACCCTGAAACTGCTTAGGCCCAGAAAGAAAAAAAATATGCTCTTCAACAGAAAAGAAAAGAGGGGAAGCAAAAGCCCCAGATGGCTAAGCGGAAAAACTCTACAAAATATTACAGGAGTCTCTTGGAAATGGAATATTCAACCACTTGTAGCCAATGGAAAACAACTCAAGTATAATTTAAGCAGAATTTTAAACAAAGACATAGAAAGGCATAAAAAGCTAGCTATAAACACACTTAAATATAAGCCTTCGAGAGCATCCAAAAAAATAAAAGAAAGCAGCGAGACAAACCAGTCTCTTTATGTTGGCCTTTTCCTGAAAGGATGTTGGCATGATGGACAATTTCCACACATAATAAAGCTGCAGGATCAAAGAGGAAGGGATTTAAAAGAGCCAGGATTGCTAGAAAAAATACTCGGTGCTCTCGCTGACGGCTGCCCCTGTGACGAGGAGTGGGCGAGAACACGGGGTTTGTCATCGCCTCCCCTGCCTGCTGCGCTGGGAGCAAGAGAGACCACGAGCTCGGGTGCTCCAGGTCAAGGCTGGTGGGCACTGCGGGGCCAAAGGGAGGCAAAAGTGGCTGCAAAACTGGGTCCCAAGCCCCTGTCTCCATGTTTCAAGCCTGGGCCCACAGTGTCATATGCAGACCGAGCTCCTCTTGAGTGTCTGGTCCCCAGGGGACCTCCTGGCTGGGGGGACCCAAACAAGCAACAATAACTGACCCTTTGCTGACCAAGAAACTGCGCAGCAGTCGCTTCTTAACTGAGGTTGTTCTCCCAAGAACAACATAAGCTGAAAGAGACTGTCCAAGAAAAAAACCTGAATGTTATCCAGTATTGTAAAACTCCAAAAGGCTTCAGTTTGGTGTTAACAGAAGTGACAAGCACTTGCAGAAGTCATTTAATCATCTAAGCCAAGTTACAAATAGATATGAGTAAATAGTGTGGGGGGGCAGTAAAGATTTAAGCATGAATAATATTTACAGTAGCTAAAGATAACATTACTAGTGTACCCACAAATAGAAGCATATATTTATATCTTTATATATCGTACTTATTTAGATGCTCTATTAATGTAAAGAAAAGCAGACTACTGCGTTTGCTGTTGCTCATTTTTCATCTATCCTATCATAAATGCCTTCAAAGGGACCAAGTGGTGTATAACTACAACAGTTTCAAGAAAGCAGTAGATAGTGGTAAACCTCTGAAGAAGTTTAGAAGAGGACAGATAAAATGTTGGGGCATGGGACTCAATCTTACGTAATTCATAAAATTATACATATTTTCCTCTCTTCGCTATTGATTTCTATTTGGACAACACTTCCACTCAGCTACCAAGGAGAAATAGCAAAATTTAGATTGTTTTGTTTTCTTCTAAAGATTCAAATATAAAGTTCAAGTGCAATTCAAAACCAAATATTATTTATACCACATACTTCTTTCTATGACAGGACTTTTTTGCAGGTAGTTTAATTGGATTTAAACAGTTTCCTTCCATACTTTGAAGATGTTTTTTTTTCATGGAAAATAAAAAAACTAGAAAGAATATTTTCTTTGAAATGTAATTTCAGATGGAAAGTGAAAACACACTAGTGCAGACACAACTTTGGATCTTTAACTAGGTGCACTCAATGATCCACAATTATTTTTCTTGTAGTAAAAATCCCATTCAGAACATTGGCTTTTAACAATTATAAAACATTATAGGTTTTCTTCAATATACAATTGAAAATAAAGACTGCAAAAAAGAGCCTTCAAATTAGCAAATGTTTCTACTATGGAGGAAATACAATATTTGACAAGAATGCAAAGTTACCACAACTCAAATACCACCAGATTATTTGTATGGTCGTAGAAATCTGGAGACTTTGGAGCGCAGCAGCTTTATAAACGATCTCGGAAACATCTCTTTTGACTCTTGTGCTGTGTACTTGAAATAGTTCTGTGGGTGAGCCAGGACATCAAAGAGAGCTTTGATCAGCTTCTTGTCCTAGGGGAGACAACACAGATATCAGACACTAGCAGCAGGTGCATTTAGTTCCTGCACAGCCTTCAAGACTCATAAACAGCAAACATAGATATCTGTGTTTTTTCCAAAATGCCACCCCAGGTAAAGCAGTGTAAAGGAGCTGCACCCCATGCTGCCTGCAGAGACTGATGCTGGGGAAATTTTTTCCTGTTCTCTCATGTTTTTTTTGCACTTGGTGCTCCTGGAAGGTGCTAAATCGAGGGGGTAGCGGACAGGTTAACCACAAAGTGTTTGGACTGGGTAGGTATTACCAGTGCCAACTGCTTCTTTGTTGCCCATTCCTCCCAGCCTGCTCCAAGCTTTTCCCCCAGCTCTGCCGAGGAGGAATCCCATCTGCAGCAACGCTGAGCTCTGCAGGACCTTCCTGTGCCCTTGTATGAGCCTCGTGTCAGCACTGAGCTCCTGTTTGTTGACTGCGCCTTGTAAAAATTATTTCACCTGACAGCCTACAATGCTGTGTTACATGTATGTCTTGTTGAGGCAGGATAGTGCTTTGGATAGATGCATCTTTTTATACCCTATAAATTCTAGTGTAATGACTCATTAAACACGTACCAGATGGAGGCTGAAGGAAGCTCTTCAAATAATGTTCTCTTCATTGCTGGTTGACTAGGTTTCCTAATGTACAATTACGGTGACATTTAGGTTCTGATTCAGCAAGGGATGTACACGTGCCCAGCCAGTCCTTCAAAGCTACGCCCACATACATGCTAAGCTGCTGATACCTACTGCCCAACAGCTCAGAGGTGCTAAGTAAATCAGAAGTCCTCACATTAACTCCTTCTTTAAGTTGTGTTCATGCTTGTAGAGCAGTTGATTTTGTACTACTCCAAATATGGACACAAATCTCAGAAGAAAAAGAATTTAATTTGGGCATCACGATTGAGACTTAACTGGTTTGAGCCAGTCAGAGTAATAAGAATTACCTCACGAAAATACATAGCAAATGTCAGCCTCAGATAGAGCAGAATTTTCTTACTTTTAGAATTTCTTGATGATTTTCTGAAGCATATAACCGTCCGTCTCGAACAATGTCTTCTATTAGCTGTTGATAATCCTCTGAAAAAGAAAGATCGGGGAGTGACTGCTTGTGACATCCTTTGGGAAGATTATAGCTAGAAAAATTCTAATTAGCTGGACCTCTTCTTTAAGATACCTCAGAGACATTCAGTAAGCAGTTCATTATCTCTCTCATGCTGCTTTCATCTAATTATGTCAAAAAATAAAATCCTGTACTTCTTTGGAACATCAGTTTTGAGTCATCTATGCAAATACTAAATTAGCCTCTCAAAACTATTCCTTAGCATTATCACCTGTATTTCAAAAATGAAGACACAGGAGCAATGATATGAAGTAGCTGTGAAAAGTTACACACAAAATCAGAGGTACACTCAGGAACAGACCTTTGTTTTCTGCTCTGACAGATAGCTCTCCGTTTGATTCTTGAATCAATACTAATCACCAGCTTAAAATCAGGTTTTCTAATAATTCACTGCTGTGGAATTGGACTAACAGAGAACAGCTGCCAAAGGTAGCACAGAACTCTCACTTTCTTTAAAATAGTCCAAAGCCCAAAAGATACAGTTTAGTGCTTATTTTTATATGACAGTCAAGACTGTCTTAGAACATTTTGCAATGTTTATTTTCAAAAAAAAAAACTTAAAAAAAAAATTATTTGCTTTTTTTTCCCATTGGACATGCTATTTTATTAAATTTCTGCTATTCATGATTTTGCTGGTTACCAGTAAGGCTTGATGAAAGAACTTTCTCAAAGGTACAACAAGTAGCTCACCATGTGTGTGATAAGTAACGATAAAAAAGAGTCCCCTTGAATTCAGTAGGAAAAGGATTAAATTTAAAGGGTTTTGTGCATCTTACTGTCCATCCTTAAAGGATTAAGAAAAGTAATAAATATAAAATTGAGTAGTACCTTCAAAATCTTGACAACTGTCTCAGTGTGATTCACTGAAAACTGTAAAAATGAGTTACTTTTTTTTCCTCTCTCATTCTTCTCTCTCTGCCACCAGTGTAAAAGGGATTCTAAATGACAATTTTCTGAAATCCACAGGTTAATAAGCATGAAGGACAAGGCCATTCTCACCATCATAAGTCACATATGGGACCTGAAATCCTTTCCCGCTATTTCCTTCATTTGACTTGAACTGAATCCACAGCTTCCTTGATCTTGAGGTAAACGCAATAGGTCTCTCGTAAGTTTGACATGTTTCATATGTAGTGATTGAAGTAGGAGAGGCTGGAAGATGAAATAAATAAATGAACTTAATAAAAATAACTTTTTGCATCCTTCCTGATATAGAGGTCAGAAATGTTAAGACTAACAGGACACTTGTTTGTTCACATGTTCCCAAGATTGAAAGATTTTCAAGATAAAAAGCACATACTCTTTATGGGTCTCTAAGGAGAAGAAAACTTTTCCACAAAAATGTCAGGAACCCTTGCCTCTGTCTCAGGATAAGATGCTTAAGTGGACAGCAAAGTGCCACGAATCGTGATTAGCCTTTACAAAGCTGGCATTAATGTTACTTATTCTGCGTATTATGCAGCACTGAACCCCAGGTCCCCGTCAAGCAAGAACAAGTCAGTCGCACCTCAGGCAGCACTGGTGACCAGCTCCCAACACTTCCAAATCTTCGTGTTAAGTTGACAGCAATATGCTGATTAATGGAATGTAATAACCTTGCTGTAGGCTTGAAAACATTAAGCATCTATTGTTCATCTGGGATGTAGAAAGACCCCCATTTGAATTTATCATCAGTAACAGAGAGTGCAGGATATCCTCAAATTATTTAGAATATATCAGTTTGCTTTTCTAAGTTCAAATGAATTACAAAAAAAAAAAAAAAGNCATTAAGAATATATCAGGTTGCTTTTCTAAGCTCAAATGAATTACAAAAAAAAAAAAGGAAAAAAAATAGAGGGAAAAAAGAACAATAGCTTTGTACTTCATAGATTTCATAGCTACAGGAAAATTAGGGGAAGATCCTTAACAAGTATAACTCTCTCAAATCTGAACTTGCCAGGGCTGACCCAACTTTCATCGATATTAACAAAAAGATCTTTTGAATTGAATGGGATTTGGATTCAAAATTCTTTGGGTGATTATTAAAACTGGATTATTTAAACTGGAATTCATTTATCAGGAAATCTTTAGCATGAAACCATTATAATGATGTTTTAGTTACACCAAAAACAAGCAATTTACATTAGTGCCAAAGAGAAGATGCTAATTCTGTTTTCCTTAATGATTTAGATGGTAGTTATGTCCAACAACCTCTTAGACAAGTAAAAATAGCATAGATTTTTTTTGTGAAAGAAAATTACATAAAAAGGTTTCTTGTTTTCTTTTTAGTCTTTTAAATTTTTGGATATTTTAATATCACAAAAACTTAAAAAACTTAAAATTCAAAGACTTCAAACCTAAATATGGGAACATTTTGTTCTAAAAGGCAGTATCTTCAACACTGAGACTTACTCTGATTTTCTTTTGGAGAAGAATATTGGTAAAATCATCCTGATTTTATGATATATTTAAATTCCAGTGGAACATGATTTGGTATCGCTTTCTGGAGTTAACTTAATTATCAATCCCAGACATTAACAGGCAAGGTAAAGCGCAAGAACCTAAACACATGGGAAGTACAGAAAATGCTACATCTACCTATGGCAGAGCTGTTATAGTGCCCATTATAGTGAGGGGTCCTAATGAGTTCTGGACTAAACCCATTCTTAAAGGAGTTGCCATCATTATTTCTTAATGCACCCAAGAGGGCAGAGTAAAGTTAACACAGTAAGGCCAATACCATCCTCAGGATGGCTGAGTAAACTTCACAACGCTGCTCGCTTTCCATCCAAGTTCCCCGGTAGCTTGGGCTCAACCCATCCACATCAGGCACAGGCAGAGGTTATTGGGATAACAGATAAATGACTGTGGCCACGGCCTTTCCCTGCAATATGCTGTAATACTCACATCCAGGACTGTGGACAAATCCACTCCTGAAGTGCAAAAAAACACTGATTGAACTGTAACTCTGGAACTGCAATCAGTTTTTTCCTTTGTAAGATTGGCAGCTGATGTTACATGAACTGTGATAAATATTTATAAGGGCTATTCTTATGATGCCAAACATACAGTGCAACCATATGCAAACCATAGCTCTGAAAAACTCTCCTCATTTTCCAGTGTTGCTGTTATTGCTACCAAGGTGGAAGCCAAACTTTTCCCTGCCATGCCTGGCCCTAGTCACTGCTGGAAGCAGATTCAGGACTAATAGGACCACTGAGTTATCCTTCTACAGCAACTGTGCTGCCTTCATAAAACTGATCTGGCCAGATACAGTGTTTTTCCATGTGTGATGAACAGTTTTCTTTTTGTACTGATCTGAAACATAGAGCTGCCAACATAAGCCCTAGTGGATAAAGAGTTGTAAAAACTATTTTAGCAAGTAAAATACACTGTTTTAAACAAAACTCAGTGTAAATAGTTGTCTTTCAGGATCAGTGCTTCTTAGAGCTCTAGCAACAGTCCACCAGAAGCTGGCTGCCTGCATAGGACTGGAGGAGGGCTGCATCACGCTGCTGTCCTAACTTCAGAACTTTCTAAGCAGTGTAACAAGCTCTATGTACATAAGCTTATAACATAAACTCCACATAAAATTGGGAAAACTTTGGAACTCTTGAGAGCATCATGTCAGGCTGATGGCCCAACCCATGTCAGTGAACAGACTACACAGTAACTACACCATAAATACAGCTGCAAAGGAGAAGTAAGAGCATAATCTGTAGCAAAGACAGGAGAGCACATCTCCTTGTAGAGCTTTGCACAGCTTTATTGACTTCTACAGAGTGAAAGTGATTTATCCCACCTGACAACTGGGCCAGGCAAAAGTCTACTAACCACTTTGTGCTTCAGCCAACACACCTGAATAATTAGTCTCATTGTGTTAATTTCCATTAGTACAGTGTTGTGTTTTAACAGTGCTATGCCAGTTTATTCAGCAATCCTTTTACAAAGATGAAGATCTCATTTTGTCCCATCCATATGAACTTTCCCTCGATCCGTTTGCTATAAATATTTATAATTCAGTGCTGGCAACTTACCACTTTTTCTCATTACTAGAACATCACCACATTCATCTTCAATTGGGAGGAAGATCTCGGGTACTACAATGAGTATTCGCCGCTTTGGCGGTGGGTTTATATTCCAAATGCATTCAACATTGGCTGGGTAATCTCCAGGATAGTTGGGTGACTCAATGTAGCCAGTATAATCCCCAAGTTCTCCTCCACAGTGCTGGTCTAGGGAGAAAGGTAAATTAACATCTAGCTAGCTAATTTGAGGTGTTTTTCTAGATCTGTCAAGAGCAAGTCTCAACTCCTCCTCAAGGCTGCAGACATGCATGCCTCCTCCAGCTGTCTCTTTGTTTAGTTTGAAATGCCTTGAAAGGCAAATTCCCTTGGCAAGGCTGCTCCCATTGATCTGTAAAAGCTTCATCTCCGGTGTGCAATCCTACTTAACTCCCCATTCAGATTGATTTAGCAGTTGATTGAGATACTGTTGCGGTAAGTGTAAGTGTGCGTGATCCCCTGCAGGGGGATTCGCACAGTGGTTACCACTGTGACCATGCTGATATACAGGAGGTTTGGGGGTTGAACATTGTTTTCTTTTTTTTTTTTTTTTTTTAACGTGATTTAGCTGAACAAGTGTAATGATCCTAATAAACAATCCTATTTTGATTACAGACTCCCTTACTTTATTTTAGGTTAAGCCAGTTATCAAAGAAGCTCAAGTGACAGGTTAGTCTGAGCTTTCAAAATTCCAACTGCATTTGCTGCAGAAGCCTGATTCAATATGTTACTTAAGCTTGATCTCTCCAGTCCTTTTCACTCACTTAGGGCTAACCTTATTTCAAATATTTTGCTTAATTGGAGCCTCAAAGATTATGTAAGGTCAGAAATCTGCTTGAAGAGAAAGCATCAGAGACAGCAAAATGGCAAAAATGCCACATATGACAGTTACAAAGTCCTTCAAATTACTTAAAAATGTCCAATTTACTCAAATTACATTAGAAATGATGAAGGACTTCAAGGATACATAGCACATAATCAGAATAAAAAAAGTTATGATAGACTTATACATGAATATTTAATTTAGATGACATTGCCTAATTATTATAGAGAAAGTCTCTTAAATTAGCGTATTAGGGATCAACAAAAACTGCCTGCCTAGAAGAATCGTTTTTTCACAGCTGATCAAATAAAATTGCACTGGAGTCCTTGAGGATATTTAAATGGTAATTTAAGACAGAAGACTGAGTATTGCCAAAAAAAAGCTTATGAGAAGATTTCACTGTCAGGAGCGATTACAGTTGCAATAGGCATGCCCATATCTCACAGTGTTTCCTAATTATTAGAGGCAGTAACTCTGCTGGAAGATATTGAGCTCTGCAGAAACATGTAGAAAGATGAAACACTACAAAACTTACAGGATCTTCAAGGCTTATGAAAGCCCTGTAATTGTAAATTGTAGCAGGCACCATGCCAGAGGACATTAATTCTAAAACAATCACGCGCAGCAAGTGGTGCTTTCCCAGGTTTTGTTTGTGTTGTCTTCACAGTGAGTTTTTCCTGTTCTGCATGGCAGGAAATATATGCTAACTCTGAGATGCAATGCTGAAGTCCAGCCTGACCACTGGAACACCCGGAGATCTGCTTCATCTCACAGCTAGTATAAAAGCAACTTACTTTTGCAGTGTGTAACATTAGTGGAGCCATCAAAATCTGTACTGGTGTTTCCAGGGCAGGTGATGCAGTAGTTCTGGCCAAACTCGGGCTGGTAAGTTCCCACAGGGCACCGGATGCATCTGTGTGTTGTGGAGTTGTAGTAGTGGCCGGGAGAGCAGTGAACTGTAAGGCACGGGGTGTATTATTTTCAGAAAGTAGCAATCTTCAGTGCAGAAACAACTTCCCTCTACCCTGGGCATGTCCCCTGCTCCGTCCTGCACTATACTAACCACGCCACTGCAAGGGAAAAAGATATCAGCTCGCTGTATTTCCACTTAAAAAGAACCTTCCAAATGGAGTCATGCTCCAAAGACTAAAGTTAAAACCTTAGAAACTAGTAACACATGCTACATGTCTCTCAAATACGGTGGTTTCCAGTGAGCTTTTAACAAATGGAAGCTGATACCTATCTCCCTGAACAACAGTAATGTCTTTCACAGTAGCAGGAGAAAGGTTTTCATCAGTGCCTGTTAGACCGGGCCAGAAGGAAATTCAAGCTGCCCTCAGCATTTGCACTGCAATTTGACATTATAGGGTGTACAATATGCTGTGCACTTACTGTTTCTGCCCGGCCCATCTAGAATCAATCTTTAATTCCACATAATTTCTGTAGGATTTAGAGCTTCTAATTTGTAAAATAAAAATATGCCACATGTAAAGGCTAAAGCATTTCCTTATGCAAACTGATCTATTTCTTGTCATACACTGAGGCTAATTTACTTCCCAGTTGCAGCACTGGCACTGTATGTGCCTGTGGTTAATTCCAAAGAATACCATAAAGACAGTTCAGTCTTCACAATCTCAGATCATTCCTAGTTTACAGATTTCCTGACCATTTAGTTTAATTACACAGTGTTTCTACATGCAGTGGCTATGATTTTTGTTGGAGAATTTCTAAGTCTAAGCTTGCAAACAAAACGGCAAGCAGTAGGAAAAATGAAGGAGGAATACAGCCTACGAATCATGGAAGGATTTGATGAAATTCACCTTTGGTTTCACAGTCTTGAAATGAAACAGCACCTTCATACTTGGTCACAAGCCCACCGCCACATGGAAAGCAGAGGGTCCTTCCTGGCTCAGGCTGGTAAGTACCAAGAGGACAGACTCTGCAAGGTTTGAAACCATCTGAAGAGTAGTGTCCAGGTGAACACTGCCCTGAAAGTTGAAAATGATCATTTGTATTAGTGAGCCTACCTTTGGGGACAAATATAAAAGCAACTAATAATTAGCAAGGCTTCCTATAACTTAAAACATAATATCAGGATTCTAAATTCAAAATTCTAATCTTACCTCCCAATTTTATTCCTGTAACTCCTTCCTAAAAGTGATTCCAGTACTTAGAACTAGTTTCTTAACCAGTTCTTTACTGTGTTTTTTTTTTTCCTCAGCAAGGATTCCATTAACATATTGTTATAACACTTAGTGTTCTTATTAAGGCTTTCATCTGAAAATCTCAATACAGTTTGCCACCATATCTGTGAGACTTTTTTTTTGATCTCCACTGTATAGCTATGGAAACAGTAGATCATGGGATTTACCAGATTGGATTGGACAAGTCCAGCACCCAGTTTGTGAAAAGGGCTGACACTGTCAGTTTTCCAGGATGCTGTGAAAAGCAGTGCTTGTCAGAAGCTCTTCTGCCAGAAAATGGAGATTTGTGAGAAGCAAAGCACTTTATGGATAAGTCTACTAACAGATACAAGGTTGTTTCAAAATATGCTCTCCAGGCAATTTCCAACAGGCAATTTGGCTGCCTTGTTTATTCTTAGTTTGATGACTTCACTCCTTGACAGCCACCCTGGGAATCAGGATGTCAAGTTTTTCAGGATCTGTGGCATTAGTGCATATCTTCACCACCTTCCAGCATAGGAGACCAGTGCTTGGAGATGCATTTTAGCTGTTCCCTGAGGTTGCCTAATCCTAATATTTCACAATTTAGCTTCCTGAAGGGGAAAATAGCAGGTGTAAACAGCTGGGTCAAAAATCTGAAAGTTTTGAGAGCTCTAGTTGTGGTTGGTTAATAACTTTGACATTTGCATGGAAAGATGGAGGGCTTCCAGCACTGTGAGTCCTTGGCTTTCAGCATGAACCGTGGCCTCCAAGCAAAAGCAACAATCAGATTCTTCATGAAAATCCATCGTGATTTTTAGTGTGACAGTTTAGCATTTGTGAATCCTCTACAGACCTCTTTTTTTTAAAGAAGGGGTACTGTTGGGTTTTAGGAGTGCTAAATCCCTACCACTTTCAGCACTGGTGTGTCCCAGTCCTCATGTGAAGAAGTAGAAGGAAATAAGCTGGTTAATTCATTCTTGCCTTTTTATGCTGAAATTGCCAAATAGAGTTGAGGGGATTTCCTGGAGAAATGCCCCAATTGAGCAGTTTCCTAATTGTACTTTGTGCTCATGTCTACCTAGATTGCATGTAACCTAAGTATTGTAGCACCTTAGTTATTTGCAGCTACAACACAGACTGAGCTGTATGCAACAGGTGGTTAAAATTTTTGACATACTAATATACACCTCAGCTCTAGGACAGAGGATCTCAAGCACAGCATGTTTGTTATCACACAAGTGTTACTGTTCCAGAAGCTATGATGCAAAAATACTATTGTTTACAGGAGGTGAGTACCTTTCTAAAAAAAAAAATAATCAAAATATGCTGTTTCATCACACATGCTGAAACATTTTATGGAGGCATACTGATCTTGATAGAAATCTTTCATATGAATGAATGGTTTATGAAGACCATTTTGAGAGAAAGAAAGGGGGAGAGCTAATCAGAAAAAAATGTGTTGTCAGCACAACAGTCTATTCTGAGACAAATTCACTCTGCAAAATCAGAAAGTTTCTTTTTATTCATGTGGAGAACAAAAAGATCACGTGGAAGGTTTGCCAACTGTGAAACAAAATGGTCTTTTTTTCTTGCTGTTGTATATTTAATGTGCATTTAAGTCCCACATTTAGACTTTAGCTTGCTAATGATCTCTTCTTGTTCTATTTTGGCAAAGTAAAAGCCACTGTACTTGAAGATGCACAGACATTTCCAGAATTTTCCAGTAACAATTTCTTCATCCAGTAAATGAACCAAATCTACAATATGCTTAAACTGGAGACAATGAATTTTTTTTTTATTTGGTGGATGGGAAAAGAAATGGCACCATCTCAAATGTCATTGTGCATTTACTCTAGATATCCAAAAGCAAACATAAATGTAATTAATGAACGAGTTTTCAAGTTAGAACTTCAGAATCCAGCATAGCAGAGAAGACAGTTTTGCTTCAAAGGCAAATAATTCATCTGGCTATAAGCTAGGTTTTGCCCATTTGTAATGAAATTAAATGAAATGTAGAGAAAATAATTAACAGTTGTGTCTTGAAACCTTATCTTGATTAAGTTACAGTGGAAAAATAAACAAACCAAACTTCATCTCTCTCTCCTGAAACCAGGGATTATTACCATTATAGAGTGAAGTTGAGTCAGAGATATTTAGTCACCTGCCAAAAGTTACAGGGAAGTTGAGCAGCATAAAATTTTGCAGTCCTTAGCTCTGAATGTAGGTACAACATTCCCTGCAGCACAATATTTTCAAAATCACAACTGCTGCAGATTCCCTTAGGTAGACTGCAGCCCATACAAAACAGTTAACCAGGAGGCTCATTAGACTTATCGGTACCAGGCCCAGTGTGGGTACCCCTTTGTCTCACAGTGCGTGTGATGAGCCCTTACAAGTCAAGGTATGTCCAGACTTCCTACCTGCCTCAAAGCAAAGTGCTTCACCTGCCTTGCTGGGTTCCTTTCTCACACTGCTGCAGCAGGTCCCATCTTTTTGGGAGCAATGCCAGCATGTCAGCAGATAGCACAAGCCAAAACATGTGTATTGCTTGTAAGTGCACACAGTTTTCTTTTGTTGGCTTTACAAGACAGAAGCGTGGCAGGTGCTCTTCTCATTTTACCTCGATGCCCCATGTGCCCTATGGCAACACCTACTCCTTTGACAATCAAACTCAACTTGCCTCCGCACTCCGAGACGTTCCGGGCGCCCACTACTCCCTGCCCATCATTACTTGGGCAAGGCTCACAGGTAAGTTGACCTTCTGTGTCTTGGTATGTTCCTGGCGAGCAAGGAACGCACTGATTATGTTCTCCGCTATAAAAGGTGCCCGTGCTGCAGGTCACTGTGAAAAGAAAAAGGGGAATCTCCATGAGGATTTTCATCAGAGTCACATAATTTGCCTTTACATGGGACATTTCCATAATTGAGATCTCTTTGGCTCTGCTATGATAGTGGCACTTTGTACATGCTGGCTAGGATCCTTGTCTGATGTAAACAGGCCCTCCTCCATGTGGTCTAGGTTAATTTACATCAGGGAAAGATCCTTATTTAAACCACTAAATGGCATTTAACTACACTGAAGAATTTATCAGACATATGTTGTTAATAAAGCTAATGCAGTCTTAAAATTGAATATTGTAGTTTAAGACAGTGGTGCATAACGTACAGGAAGTGATGTAAAGTTTTAGTTTATAGTAAATGCATTTACATGTTGATTTTATAGAAGAAGACAGTAAGTCTGTCTCCTGAGATCAGTTCTTGAAGTTTCTCTGAGGGCAGCATAACCCAGATAATAGTGTATATTTCTTTGCACTTGCATGCCTTAACTGGAAGGCATTTTAAACAGAGATATGAATCCAGCTGCTATTCTTGCTACAACAGCGAACATGATTGCATTAAATATTTTTCTCCATAGGATACAGATAGTCAAAGTACACAGATTTGTGGACACCAATAACTGTTTCAATTTAGCTTCTAAAGCATCGTTTCAGCATCGATGCATCTGAAACAACTCTTTAAAGGCACCTACCAGATCTGCATCAAGTAACTATTTCTTTTTGCTTTTAAGTGGCTTGGTTTCTGAAAGAAGCTGGAAATAGACGGGCTGATTTTCAAAATGTGACTTCATGCAATTAGCAATGTTGAACTGAGCACTGCCATTAATGGCTTTATGTTAGCACCTTCTCCTCAGAAAGACATTACAGCCTGGTAATTAGGATACAGTGCAGAAGAAATAAATAATTTATATGAAGTTAAAATCGAAATCTCAATCACAGCTTTTTAACCTTTTTAAAATTGAACCCCTTGGGTGCTAGATTTGAATACATCTCTTGGGCGTAGATCATTTGGTGGTGAGGAGAGTGAAAGAGGAGTGATAATGAAACCAAATACTAGATTTCCTGCCCCGCTCATTAGAGTCTAGTTAATCTGGGGAGAAAGAAGGGCGTGCTTGTTTGGGGGGATTGGGAGGTCTGAAAGGAGTTGTGGGCACTTACCGCATTTTCCCTCCTGCAGCACTTGCCCTGTACTGCAAGCTGCATGCCCTTCAGTAGCTTTAGCTGGCTTCTGAGCCACTTCATATTCTGTCCCAGAAAACTGAATGTAAAATTGCTGTTTATTAATAGATTTCCTCAATGTTTTGATTGCAGTTTGCAGCTTCTGCTCCATCCTTTTCCGAACACAGTCAATGTTACAGGTGTCTAGATGGGAAATGATAAGAAAACTAGAAGCAATTGAGATTCATGTTTAAGCAACGGTGCTTAGTATAAAAGAACCACCTTATTTTTTAGTGCCCATACTGCACTATCACACCTTCATTTGCTTCACTTCCTTCGCCATATAAGTTCTAGAGCAGCAAACTCAACAGTGGGTCTTTATAGGGAATAAGTCAGTCCATCAAACTAAATTTCTCTGTCTCTAACATATCAGTACCCACTGCGAACTTCTCTCTAGCATTAAAAAGACCAGTTACACTGACTGCACAGAGAGAGGGCTGCAGAAAACATCAGGATAGGCAGCAAAATCAGGTTGCCACTGTCCCAACTCCATTTTACACATTTGATGCTCCAGATATGCATTCAGGCTGAAAGAAAGGTGTTTCCTGGCACATTTGCTCTTTTAAGCACTTGGCTTGGGAATGCATGCCTCCTGGGCTAAGAAACCCGCCTTTGAGGACTGGGATGTCTGCAGGATTGAGCCCACATTTTCTTTGTCCATCCCATGAACAACTTAAAGCAAATCTCTTTCTTTCTGAAGTTTGTTACCAAAACATGAGTGTACCAAATGTGTAATAAAAATGTTTTATTTTCAGATTGAAGTTGCATCAAGTTAAATTCATGGATAGTGTTAGAAAACTTCTACCTAATCCTGACGTTCTCTGTGCATCAATTAATGCTTCTGTTGTTTGAAGAAATCAGACTAAATTAAGCTACTAGCCTTAATTCCAGGCCTTGAGGAAATTTTGCTGCATTATCCAATCTTTGTTCATTTGACTTAATTTCACACCTGACTCCTTTCAATTAAGTCTTGGAAACTCTGAGTGTGGAAAGGCTGCTGAATAACCATTGTGCTAAAAGGTTTGCACAGCAGCTTGATGAAATAGCACCAGAGAGAACCTAGCACACTAAGGACTCAAATTCTGATTTTTCTCCAGAGGCCAGGAGTGATCTTTCACAAACCTGAGATTTCTTCTGACTTCATCTCCACTTCAAACTCTGCAGTGATGTGGGACACTTCTTTTGATGGTGACTTGCGGCCCCGGCGTTTTTTCTTGGAGGAATCACACTTGAGATTCACAAAGGTCACCTGGCAGTTGTCTGTACAAGGGAATGGACCTCCTTTGCATGAGCGAAGCAACACAGAAAAGAAATCAAGTAGCAAAGTAGTAAGTGTCAGGCTAATGAGCAACAGCTGAGTTATCATGAAGGCAGTGACAGGTTTCATAACATTTCACATGCAATGTTAAGACACCTGCTTCTCTGTGCAATTTTGGGTTTGCTTGTTTTGCTAGAGAAAGGGGGAGGCATAATGCCATGCGGTGAGCCCTTGCTGCAAAGCAGTACTTCTAATGCATACATTTTCCTCTCCCTTCTTCATAAAGATTGGGAAGTTCTTTACAGAAATTAGTTAAGATCAGTGATTTATATACAGCCATTTAATGGTTAAATCAAGCCAGAGGGTCAGTTTTCACAAGTTGATGAGTGACAGGCCTGGGACAAAAGTATAGCAGTCCTGTTCCCAGATGAACTGAAACTACTGGTTGGTGTTTGCTCTCCATCATCACGGACAATAACTGCTATCAAAGTTAAAAAAAGATAACAACCTTGGAGTTTGGACTTTATGCAAATATATTAGAAGGCTTTAAAGGAAAATACACGCCAGGAGAAAAGAATGCAGTCTCTGTGTGAAGCTGCTGAGGACAAAGGAACAAACTTGTTAGGACGCACTTGCACAAGCATCATCCTTCTCTATAAAAGGACATCTAGAAGACAACCATCCCATTTACAACACCTGAAGGATGTTACAGGTTGCGGGGAGGAAATCTATATAACACTGAAGCCACCAAAAGATTTTTCACTCTGACCTTGTGGCTGCATGGTATGATCTTACTGCTAACCCCAGAATTTCAGAGGAGACTGAGAAAAAACAATGCTAGCAATGGACAAAGGAAATGCAACCAAGAAATACATTCCCGTGGTGACCTTATGTACCAAAAAAAGAACTTCTGGTGACTTTCAAAATGACTCCAATAAATACATCTTTTTAAAAGAAGCCATTACGTGAGAAGATGGTAAGTATCTTGACAACAGAGACTGTTTTAAGCCAATACTTGGAAAATTTAAAAGATAAATGTTTGGGCTGAAGGCTAAAAATAAAATATGAGCCTGAATTTAAATATCAAATCTTCAAACGTTTAGCATTTTAATATGCTAATTTGTTTACTCTTCTCTGTTCACAGCTCATATATGGCTCTCCCTACTCACTAACAAAAGCTGTAATAAGACAGATTCACAGTAGAGAATATGTAAGTTTGCTCTAACCCCCTAAGTAGCTCTAAGCAACTTTATGGGCTATTGCAATTAAGCCAGTATCATATACTAAAATCCAGTATATTCAGAGTTAAGATTAAATTTAAATGAACACCAAATAAGCTGTGGAAATGCACAACAGCAACATACACACATCTGTTACGATATCAAGGGTCTGGAGGACAAGAAATAAGCCATGAATATTTGTTAAATATTTATGACTTTTATAGGCCCTCTTTTAAATTTACATGTGATGTTCAAAAATAATAATAATAAAATTCCACACCTATTCATACCAAGTTTGAAGAATATTTTACTGCTTTGACTCTGTCTGACAAAGATTTCAGATCTTGCTAATTATGTCTAAATCTTTTTTCCTAACATTGCAGCTATTCATTCCTGTATTATGAAAGATCTAAGGCCATGTAACATCAGATTTTGATTATAACTTTCCTACATAAGGGCTCTCTTTGCTGCTGCAATGGGATACTAATCCAGCACAAAGCAAATAACAGAAATAATAATAGGTCTTGCTAGTATAAGTTTTCTTTTATAAATCCAATTTGGAAAATCTAAGCCAAACTGACTTTCAGCTGGCTTTCCTTTGGTCAGTAGCTTTCTGTTTTGTTTTCCCCAAGATATTTTTGCCAGTATCAATGCTGGAAAAAGGATGAGCTTAATTCTGAATTCATGTATTTTCAGACAAAGATTTTTGCAAAGCATCTGGTGACATTTTAGCACCATCAGATCCAAACCCAAGCCACTGTTCAGCTTCCATGCGAAAGCTGGCCTGAACTTAAGTTCAGATCCAAATCTAAACACCACTACTAACTTCTTTTCTATCTGCAGGGTGAAAACAAATCATGAACACAAGCAAACAGAACCAGCCCATGGGAATGCTGTTTACGTGTTGGAGGAAACCACATACCTGACACAGCTTGCTTTCCAGAATCCTTCACTTTTTCTTTGCTGCGAGGCCGCAAATGGCACTTTGCGTCTTTAATTTTAAAGCGCGCTTTCTGCTTGATTGGAGGGGCTAACAAATCTGTTGACGTCAAGCCAGGAGTTATCATTTGTAATGCAGACCAAATGAAGCCAGACACTTTATTTTTAAGCTCAGAAGCTTTTTTGCAACATGAAAAAGCGACAGTCCAAGAGAGGCATGTCTTGTGCAGAAGGATCCATCTGCCCAAGTGCATTTTCTCTGTAAGCACTTGCACTCAAACCCAAGAAGACCAATGAATTTGCTAGTGGGCTGCACATACTCTTCTCCTTCTGTAGCCTTTGCACCCCTTTGTGGATTTTTTTGAAATTGCCTTACTAGGAACAAAGTTCACTTTTAGCAATTTTGACTTCCTGTGCTTGGCCACAGTTCTGCTTTTACCAATGCAAGCCAGGAACAGGATCGGTTTAGAGGAGTTGTGCTGCTGGTGATCGAAAACTCTCCGAGAAAACCACCTTTAGGGGCTAATAATCTATAGTTTGCAAGCTTCAGCCCTCATCTTTACATCCCACCCCGTTCCACCTTAGGACTTGGAACGCCATTATAGAGCTACGTGTAGGAATCACACAGAATTGCAGAATGGCTGAGGTTGGAAGGGACCTCTAGGGATCATCTAGTCCAACACTGCCGCTCAGGCAGGGACACCCAGAGCACGTGGCACAGGGTGGCATCCAGGCAGGTTTTGAAGATCTCCAAAGAAGGAGACTCCACAACCTCTCTGGGCAGCCTGTTCCAGTGCTCTGTCACCCAGATGAAAGCACAAAATGCAACTGCGGGCCGCCTGCCGTGCCACAGAGCGGAGTGCGTGGGAGGGCACCTACCTGCGCAGCTGGGCAGCGTGGCGTTGCGCCTGGGCACCGCTCTGCCCGGCGGGCCGGGGATGCCGCAGCTCAGCGTGTAGCTGTTCTCCGAATCTGAGCAAGGCAGGAGGCAAGGTGAGCAAGCAAGTATTTGAGGCAGTGAGTATCAAATCAGCAAGTCACATTGTGCATCTAGACTGAGAAGGACAGTAATTATTCGTACCAACCTGGAACAAAGAGCGTATTGGCTGGGCATGAGAGGAAGCAGCTTTCTATGCCTCCTGTCTTGCTACATGCTAGCTGAGCCTTCGCAGCTGGTTTGGCATTCGGGAGACATTTCACCATCTCTGAGGAAGAAAAAGGGGGGAAAAAAGAAAAACAAAAGAACAAAAGAAATCAAATACTGCCCATGCCATAGCTATGACGTGACAGGCATCCCTACAACAACACGCACAAAAGCCACCCTCACAAAGATGCCTTAATTCAAATGGTTGGTAAAACAGTATTTTTATCTTGCTATTCCAACTCTTACCAAGTTTTTAATCTCTGCTCCATGCTCAAACTCCTGCATTTGGAGTAGGAACCCGCCTAAGGCAGGCAAGTGTGACAGGACCTGCTGGTGGGGGTGGCTGAGCAATTGAGGATTTTGTTATTGAAAGCATCTGCAAATCACACCGCATTCAGCATCATTAGGTATCATTCTTCTCCTTTTCATTGTGCTTTTGTAACAGTGGAGAAAATGGTTTCCTCTAAACAACTTTGGTAATAAAGGCAGGTGATCAGCAGCAAGATCACACTCCTTTTAAGTCTCATTAAATTAATCAGATGAAACAGTGTATATCAATAAAGAAAGGTGTTTGGTTTTCCATCTTCCAACTGGGTATTACAAATAATGAAGGGAAATTTATGACTAGGAAAATATTTTAATAGAGTCTCTTATCATGGGAAAAGCATTCTTAGTGGACTGAGAGGGCACAGTCCAGACAGCACAGTCCTCCTGCAGTCTGAGTTTGTACCAGACCTCAGAAGATTATGGTCTCTGCTGCTAGTTTACAACCTCCTTTCCAGGGGTCTATCTGGTACACAGAGATGCAGTGGGTAGCTAAATAGTTTTCCATTTCTTGCTCTTTAAGCATCAGCCTCTAAATATATCAGTAATTGTTCATGGCTGAGTAAAATATATTAAATTTAATTCTGAAAGACTGAAGGTGTGCATTCCCATTAAAAATCTGAAAAGTCAATTAACAGCCATAGCAAATACTTCAAACGGCCGTAACCATGGCCAGGGCAGGTCTAGAAAACATGACACCATCCACTTAAAGGGTACACAAGAGCCATGACTGGAATAGGTATTAAGATTTTCCACAGAATACAGTGGCACTAGCACTAAGCACCATCATTTTAGACTCTCAGGATTTGCTCCCCCTGCAACAAATACCCCTGACAAAGCTAGCATCAATGTTTCATATTAAGCAGGATAATTTTGGTGCCCTCAGAATACCGAACTAGAGACCTGCAAATGTAGCTACTGAACTTGAATGCCACATCTTACCTGTGTACTGCTAAATACAGTTTAAATACACCAAATGATTTTTGGAGATAGTCATTTCTTAGAGAGTTATATATGAGATCACGGAAGATGGATCTCAGTAAGAAACCAAAAGAGTAGTTTCATTTTGTAACAATTATTTCAATATAGAAGAGGATTCTAGTGCAGGAAAGAACAAAACAATGACATACAAAAAATAACCTAGGGAGATTTAGATTTAAGTGAACAGATCCATAAAATATTAAATAAATAAATACATAAGTAAAAACAACCACTGTTAAATAACATCCAACTATCTCCTGTTCTGTAATCTACCTGTGGTTATATCACGAGTCTATGATCTCCCACAGCGTCAGATGCTACCTGAATTTTTAAAATGCATCTGTATTGCTAAAAGGGAGCATCTCTTAGGCAAAATCACAGCCTTTTCCATGAGCATTAACCTGGTCCCCTCCAAGTCAGTCCCACACATACCAACACAGTCTTTTTTATTCCAGTGGAGTTTCTTTCCAGGTGGGCAGACACACTCGTAACTCCCCATTGTGTTAAGACATCCATAGTCGCAGCTACCATTGCTGATGCTGCATTCATCAATATCTGAAAATAAAATCAGCATTTAGTAAACTACTAACTGCATGAACACATGTATGGTGTGCATTATAATCTTCCATGCATAAAGATATCTGCTCCTGTTATATCTTTTATTTTGAAGTCTGTACAAACATGTATAATAGAGGCTACACTGACAGCAGACAACATTAGTGCATAATGTATGTTCTTACACAGGCACAGGCACAGGCACAGCTTTTACTCTTATAAGGATTTATGCATATGATACAATTTACTTTTTAGGAGTAGTCACAGTGAAATTCTTGGAAGGATGCGCAAAATATGAAGCACACTTGAAAGTCTGCAGCATCTGAGCAATATGTATATTGCATTATATGGAAAAAACACAAAGGCATAAACATCTGTGAGATTCAATCACTTTTGCTTATCAAAGAAATAAGTTGTCAATTGTAACTCAAGAGTTTGATTTCAGAAAGGATGCAGATGATAAAGGAAACTATATAATTGACAGGAACCAAGCAGCTGAAGTTCATTTAGTCTTCAACTCCTCTGTAGAAATGAAAGGGAAAAAAAAAGCTTTCAAAGAGAAGGCAAAGCAATTGCCAGAACCCTGTTGCTGATATTCTATTTAAAGACTTTCAACTTCACATGCATCAGAAAGTTATTTGGTCAAAATGAACTATGTGTAGTCAACACCTATATAAAACTTCATTTGCACAGCTCACCTCTCTTCCCCCAGCACTGGGGGGGAAGTCTTCACCCATGGTGCTCCTCAGGATCTGCCCTGTTCCATACTCTCCCTGGGCACTTGGGCACCACGTGGGACAATATTAGGTCAAAAATTGTGCCAAGGAACCAGTGAATGGTCAGGCACGTAGTGCTGCTCCTCAGCCTTCACTGCCTTCCTGGTTGAGTCATCACCTAACAGCTCTTACTTTGGAGCACAGCCCCAAAGTTGCAGGGAGTGCATGAAGCCTAAACAGCGAACGGCTTTTGCCCTTCGAATGTAGCTATCTCTATGGCTGGTAAAACTGTAACACACTTTTACAAGGCATGTACCTTGTGTCATTTGATATATTTGTGAATGAGCCGAATGTCACAAAATCTGCATAAAATATATCATTCCTTAATGATAGGCCTCAAAATGCATCTGTAAAAGGAAAACTGTCATGTAAAATGCATTTTTAAGGGAGGTTGGGCTATGAATGTTCTTAGCCTGTGATTGCTTACATCCCTCATAGCCATGCCTGAGGCCAGGCTTCATTTCCTGTAGCTGAATCCTCCTGGTCTGTGAGAGCACAAGCTGAGTTTGAGCTCATCTTCCCAGGCTCCAGTTTTGGTGCCTACTGACCCAACCTGAAGGCAGACTGTGAGGTTACAGGTAGGCAGTGGTGCTAATGAAATCCTAGAGATTAAGTCTGTGTTCAGACCCTGTGCTCATTAGCAAACACAAGCAGGCTCATATTAGCCAAGTCTTTCTCTTGCTTCTTGGGCCATTCATTGGGAGCACCCATAGATTCATTTGCTGGAATCCAGCCTGCACAGTTAAGCAAAATATCTAAAAAATGGAAGATACATCTAAAAAACAGACTGTAGTACCCTAATATAATAGACATATTTTTCTGGGGAGTCTCCTATTTCTGGGCCAGAGTCAGGACTCCTGGAAGCTCTGGGGCAGCAGCAGCACAAGCTGGCTGAGGAGACAGTTCCAGAAAGAGCCTTTTTTTCTTAATTTGACATACGGTGGTCATAGGAGTAGGCTTCTGCTGAGCTGGGTAGTAGAACTTACTTGACAGCCCCTACTTGGTAATACATTTAGCCCACCCGGCTCCTGCCACCGAACTCTGGCCAAACTGCTCAACCACGGACTCTTGCTGTCAAGTGCCTTGGTCCAGAATCAAGTCCCTGCAGAAGAAGCCAAATTCCCAGAAGTGCCTGTAAATCTGTAGAGTCTACTGGCTTTGCTCTTATGGTCACTTAATGAGCCAATACATTCTGTAAGTAGGACTCTCCCTAGATGGGAAGTTTTAGCGCTAGCACTTTCCGAAAGACTCCCTTGTGCCACAGAGCTTTTATGATAAGAGATATTATGAGGTGAAGTCCAGCAAGGGCTGCACCTCTGTGTGAAACTCCCAGAAAGGGGCCACTGCCAGGTGGTTTATTTAATTGCTAGCCAAGGAGAAGCAGGATGGACATATTAAGAGGCAAGCTTGTGCCAAATCTTTCCAAGGGTTCTCAAACACATTATTTCTCCCTAGTTTGAATGTCTGCTCAGTGCCACATGGAGGACAGCCAAAGTGAATTATTTGTTCCACTGTAAACAGTCCTCTCTGGGGGCAGACTAAAACTAAAGGCTGGTCTAAGCTGCAGAGCTCAGGGCCTGAGCACATCTGGATTCAGATGTGGGCCTTTGGATCTGTCCAACACAGAAAACAAGCATGAGGTTTGGACTTCGCTGTGTTTGTGCCCAAAGTTCAGCCCTGAGCATTTTCAGTTAGAGCTTTGGTCCTGTCTCATTCTTAAAGAATGATGCTGAATCCCACAGCCTTGAGGCGTTCTCTAAGAAAATATATATGGAAGTTAATTAAGGAATAAACAGTGTATGCAAAGATCAGAATTGCCTTACCCCACATATCAAAGAAGCCCCAAACCTTCAGGTTGTGATTTTGTCTTCAGACTTGCTTTTAAGTGGAGTCTTCCCAAATTCCTGATTTAGATGGACACCTAATTCTCCTCCTGACTGCCTGGTCAATTTACTTGCTGCTGCAGCATATTCTGCTCTATACAGAAGATACTATCACTCACCTCCTGCACCTTTCTCCTGTGGCCCAAACCAAGGGACACAGGATTGGAGATAACACAAGTCTTTCACATGACCTGTTTGGTTTCGGCCATAATGGTACAACTGCTCTACAGACTATGAGATACTGGCATCACCCTCTGTTTCGGCAGTTCTTCTAACATGCTCACCCTGGGCTAAGCCTGACTTGGATCGGGACCCAGCCTGAACACACAGCGTACGAGGGCTTAAAATCAACAATTTCTTTACAGTTCAATGCAAGCTTTACTGTATCTTGAATCTTGTATCTTGCACTGTATCTTGAATATCTGCACAGCATTGTATCCCTCAATCCAGCTTTTACAGAAAGGATCATATCCTGTGTTCCTCAGTGTTTTGTAACAATACTTTAGATTCTGTGCTTTCATTATAATTTAACCTTTTTACTTGACTTGCGTAATGTCATCCCGCTTGGTTAAAAGCATAAATCAGACTGAAGAGACTTCACAAACCGCACAAAACAAACCTTTGTTCCCCTTCGGCCAGTGCTCTGGACACTATCAAATCTTAGCCTGCTTATTAAGTGTGCAGACAAGAGACCACAGAAGCGCTGGCCAGGCTGGTGGCAGGCGCCCCATGCTGGGGTACCCCAGCAGAGAGCGGGCTTAAATCTGACTGTTCTGAAATTCTCCTGTCTTGATCATGCAGAAGCTGAACCTCTAATTTTGACATGTGGGAGCACTGTCCTATGGTGCACTTCTTTTTAAAATACCTCCCTCTGGGATAACTGAACATTAGAGCACCAATTACTTCCAGCTATGCCAAAGAGGCCGAGGAATTGAAGTAGTTCCACTGACGACGGGAACAAGCTATCCCAGGGAGTTCCCTGATGAGTTTCACAGGCAGTTTTGGTCTCCGTCTTTAAGGACAACTCTGCCTAGCTGCTGTAATCACTCAGAAATTGCCTCTGCTCTGGGTGACTCGCACAGGCTCAAGTGCTGTGAGCTCTGCGTGCAAATGCAGAGCTCACAGTGCTTGAGCCTGTGCGAGTGGCTCAAATGGGCATGGAGAGTCCAAGGGAGCTGCTGGGGGCATTCTCTGCCGCTCCTCCTTTGGTGGTAGTACAGGCTCAGCCCTGAGCTCTGTACCTTTCTTTTCCCATTTGTAAAGTGGGGGCAAATACTTGGACTTTTTTCCCCTTTAAAGGGGAATTACAGAATGTAAAAGGTTTTGAAGGTAGAGTTTGCTAAATGGGTGCCACATGCTCACCCTCCATGACAACAGGACAAGATTTTCCCACTTCAGTGATGTCAAAGGAAATTAGTCAGCTAGAATACAGTAAAAGACAACTAATACACATAACTTTTCTAAAGCTTAAAAAAATACTAATAGAGCCACAATGCAAAAAAGCTTTGTAAATCCAGCATCCTTCTCCTATCATCTTATTTTTGTCCTCCTCCTGTGAATAATTTCCCTCCTTTGGAAGTACCCAAGGGTGCTCCATGCTGTAACCTCACTAAGGAAGCTCACTGTGTGCATGATGTGAAGTACCACAACTCCTAGTCTGATGCTATTTTGGGTTCCTTGTGAGGGAAGTGGTGCCTCCCCACAAGCAGGAAGGCAAGTGCCACAGCTGTGAGCTGCTGGTCTACATTGAGGCTGCTGTGATAGAAGTGCCAGGCAGTCGTTTTGCCCTTATGTTCTTCTAGAAATACTTCAGCAGGCTTGGGGCTCTGAAAATTTAGGAATACCCAGCTCATGCTATTCTAGCTTTATTTGTGTATCTCCAGTTCTAAAAGCTTCAGCTAAAAAAAAAAAATCTCTGGCTCAGCGAACAGTTTACCAAGTGGACAAGTAAACAGATAAGCAAAACTCAGTTCCCAAACCTCCACAGTGCGTCAGTCCATACAAGGTGTAGCCTTTGTGGCAGAGACACTCAAAGCTTCCAGGGTAGTTGATGCAGGTGTGATCACAGGTCCTTTCAAAGGAACACTCATCTATATCTGAATGCAAAGAAAAAGTAGTAAGAAATCAGAATTCAGCTCAACATAATGGCCAGAATTTCACAATCCACTGCAACGGCTCATTGACTAATAAGGTAACAGATATCACCACAGGTAAGACCCGAATAAAACATTAGTTTCGCTCCTCTGGTGTCTCAGAAAAAAAAAAGACTTGCTCGATTTAGGAACGAAACCATTAGGAGCAAAACATGAAGACCATAATATATGTTCTCCATTAGGTGGCAACCTTTAACTGCTGATTGTGGGTGTGGGTGAGTTTGTGGCACAATGGAAAAAAATTGGGGGCTCAACTGTGTCCTGGTACATCTTCTCTCTTGCTGCATTACCAAAGCCTTGAATAAACAGTTTTCACTCGATGTAGAAGTTAACCTTTCAACCTTTTGGGTCAAGCACCTGTGAAAAAGCGAATGAGAAGAACATCTAGAGATACCAGAGGCCCAAGTGCCCACAAATAAGGCAGTGTCAGGTGAGGAAGGGCTGCAGGAAACCTTGGCCAGAAGTCTTCTTTCTGCCCAAGGCGAGAAAACTTGAAGCCTCTGCCTTACAGAAGTCGGGCCTCTTCCATGGTCACCGGTCACGAGCGGGAGATGTCTGGAACCTCACAAATCCATAAGGGCATCAGACTCAATTCCTACCCCCGTGTATTAGTGCAAGAGCTTTCATGTTGAATGAAACATTCTAGTTTTCATCCTGCTACCATAAATGCAAAGATTACTTAAAGAACTATGAAATTAAGCTTTTGTGAATATATATATAAAACTCCAAATATTTGTGATACTTCAACAGTGCTGTAAACAGCTTTATATGATCTCCAATTTTAAGAGTCTCAAAATATCTACAGGAAGAAAATTCACAATGTGGAAAGCAATCACACAGCTAAAAATATAATATAGAAGGAAACACACATGACAATCAGAAAGATTATCCTCTCTGGTTTTGCATGTGCATCAGTCACTTGTTACAACTGAGCAACAAGAAAAAGACTATTGAGATTTTCTTTTTGCCCTATACACTTACTTCATTTTTAACACATTCTCTTACATATTTTAAAATATCACTACTTGAGTTCTGAAAGCAGTTTCTTTTTAGTGTTTCCTTTACAGCCTTGGAAATATGTAGCTTTCAAATATGCATAAATGGCAAACTGTTTTGGCCTTCTCTAAATAAATATATAAAATAAAATCATTTGGAAATGAACACCACAGTTAGAGTTTTAAAGGTCTTTCAGTGTATAGGAAGTCAAACCATACATCAGGGTTTCATTCACGTGTAACCTTGCTCACTGCATGACATTGCGAGAAACGTATTAAAGTGGTTCATTTTCTGGCCTCCAACTTGCCTTGGAAAGTCTTTTTTCAGGGGAAAAAAAACGTATTTCTCAATAGCACCCTCAACCCATAACATGTCTGTCAGTCACATGTACTGAGGTGTTACATATTGGGGCTTAGACCTTTACAGTTTTCTCTCACATTACCAAGGATGCCCCTCCTTGCCCGGGGAAACAGCAGCCTGTCTAATAACACGACCAGTCACCTGCTTGCCAAGCCACAGGCCCTCCAGATGGACAAATGCATTTCAATTATATGAAATACCAGCCACTTAGACCTACACTGTTTACCCTGGCTAGCTGAGATGCTGAAACAAACACTTTGACTATAATACAAGGACCGCTATAAAACACTTTTTAGCCCTTTAAGGCCTTCCTCCCGCCCGCCTCCTGCCGCTGTTCCCATAAACCCAACCCCTGCTGGATTCAGCGTCTCGCTCTGGCTGGTCACACGTGGGAAGCCTCAGCTGGATTTTTCCTTGCTGTAACAATAAAGCCTTTGGAGGTGACCACTCCACGCTGGCCCCAGGCAGGGCTGCAGAGTCACCAGCGCCGTGAGGAATTCAGCACCGCTCGTAGAAAAGGGAAAAACACGCACCACGTAGCCTTCGCTAAAGGAGGTGCCGGCAGCATGAGGCAAGATGCCGAGATCCTCCTGCTGCTTCTTTCTGGAGACTCCAAAACAGGGCCTCTGGGCGCTGCTACCCCGTAGCCCCCAGGTCCTTTGAAAGCAGTTCATGCCTTTGCAGTGCCCCACAGCTCCTCGCCGTATCCACCCCAAGCAGGCCTGCCTATTTCCAACTACCCTCTCGAAGCTGGCATTCCTCAGCAGGAACAGCAGCCTGGCTGCCACCTTCGCAGACCTGGTTTTCAAACACCACTCAGCACACAAGAGGGAATCAACGAAGCTCTCCAACCTTGGTCTCCTTTACACAAGCAACACTACATAGTTCGTTAACATCACCCACCAGCAGGAGCGCTGAAAAGCAAACTTTGGGGGTTTGAGATGCTTTTCAAGAAATTCAGATTTATTTAAATTAAGCTTTTAAGCTCTTTTAACATGGGACGTCAAAATGATTAGTTGTGAAGGAGCCATAGCAGAACACTTCAACTTAAAAATGTTTTAATCCTATTTTTAGTTGAATTTGGCATGAATTCATAAATAGCCCTAGCTGTCTCAAAATACTTCAGATCTGCTAGTGCACTTACTTGACAGAAGAATGCATTTGCTTTACTTCCATTGAGGTGAAAGATTTATATCACACCCACTGCTACAATCAGCGCATGGGATTGTGTTCTTCCAGTGCGTTAAGAGACATCTTCAGCACTAAAAGCTTGAAGCTTTTAGGATTCAGGGGATTAGTTTCACCTCTGATAGCATGGGACAAGTGCCCTGCCAGAAGAAATTTTTCCAGGAGTCCTAGTGGGCAGCATATAAATTATAAGGCGAGGAACTCCCTACTTCCCAAAAAGGCTCACTATATCCTGGACATCCCTGCCGTCTCTAAAGACACTTTGACCACAGGGTCTTCAGCTTTCCTTCCAGTTGCTGTTTCCAGGACCTAACAACACCATAAAATCCGGCATTTTGTCTATCAACCCACATCCCCAAAGACCATATTCAGATGGCGGAAGCATTCCTTTATTTTTTTGATTCTAGGAGATTGTTCAATGGTTTAGTAGAAGAACAGGAGTTTTCCATGTTTAACACAGTTGTTGCCATTAGTGGTCATGCTTTAGGGTATTTGCTTGGCTCTGTTCCTCTTGTTTCAAGTCAGCATTTGGGGGTTTTATTGTTAGTTTCTTCATCTTTTTTATTTTTTGGTTCATTCTTTCACATATTAAATGATGCCCCAACAACCTAAATTTTCCTTGAATCTAATGTTTGTAAGAAGGTGACAGATGGCCAATACTGAAAAGTAAATCCCTCTGCTTTTCTCAAGACCAGGGAGTTTTTGCAGATATAATTAATTCCCCACAAGATACGTCCCAGTGCTCACACAAGGGAGCCCCAGTAGAAAACAGCTTGCTTGCTGCGCTCCTTCAGCCCTGTCCTTTCTACCACCACTAGGCTCCCAGGTACAGCAGCACTAGCCAACATGTTGGCTTCCCTGCTTGAGGTCTGCTCTCTTCTCATTGCTTTTTCTCGCTATGATAATTTTCAGACTAACTAAAAACAACTGATAATTTGAGAATTCCAGTGGAATGCATGACTCCAAAAGCATGAGCATTGCTAGCAAGCAGCTCAATACCAAGAGTTTAAAGGTGAGGCTGATAAACAGCACTGGAGTTTTGAGGTGGCATGAGGAGCACAAGCTGATATAGAAATTGCTACAGCTTCTTGCACCTTCGGCCAGATTTCACCTGCATAAAGGTGAGATTTTGGCCCAAGTCCAAATGAGCAACTACAGAAACGAACAAATTAATGCCTGGTTGGCCCAAACATTAAAAATTTAATGAATATAGATTTTCCCCCTCCACTTCTTTCTTAATATTATTTTATTTGTTAATATTAAAGTGATGACAATGTTTAGTGGAGGTTAGTCCACTTTTGTGCAGGACATACATTAAACGAAAAGGTTAATTTATGAAAGTGGGCGGCTCTTCCCAAAACACAGGCCACATGATACGTGAATAAGAGTTTGGTTTTTGCCATCTGAATTATTTTTCATGGGGTCTGAAAATAAACACGGCAAGGAGAGATCATTATTATTTGATAATACCATTTGCATTACAAGAGAACAAGACAGGAGGGTCCCAGGAATGATCAAGAGAAGATCAGGTGGCAATGTGCGACAGAGAGCAGGCTGAAACGGCTCTGGGCTCTGTGAGCAAAGAAACCATCGGATATTTGGTTTGTCTGGGTTCAGTAAGGCCAGGAATGACGTGTACTCTAGATGCTAGATAAAGTCTATGCATTGTATTTAAATACAGTGATTTCAAGTAGAAATAAACTGGAAAATAACTCCTCATCTCCACCTCTTTAGAAAAGGAAACGCCCATCTCCACTATCAATTCCTTCCTCAGTTGAAGTGGCTCACAAGGCCTTCAATGCTGGTAGATCACCAATGGTCAGAAATGGCCACTCTGTGATGGTAACATGTTGAGAGGCAAAAATCATAGCTCCACACAGTCAACCCTTGTCCCAGTTAGCTTAAGTACACCTTTGGCAGCAAAGGTTTAGACAGATTTTACAGCTGCTATGGAAGATGCTGTGAAGAACTCGCACAGCAAGGACCCATCACGGATGCTATGAGGAACACACGCAACAAGGATCCTGTGGCTGGCAGATCCATGTGCTAGTGGTGCTCAGCGCCCATGGGAGAAGCAACTGCTTGCGTGTCCCAGATGCCACCACGTCGTGCACCACAAGATGCCACTCACTTGTGGTGGAGTTACTTCCACAGCAGGATGTGCTCTCCCAGCACACACGTCCACAGCAATGTGGTTTTGCTCTGGCCTTCTCACAAACCCCTAGTTTGTCCTCAACGCCTGAGCCACACACAGACTCGGGACAGAGCACTCCACTCAACTGCTCGCAGCTGCACCACCAAACCCAAGGCCAGGTAGAACGTGTTGCATTTGCGTTTCTCAGACTCCGCATCGCTGACTCCTCTGAGAAACAGAGCCTTTCCCTTTTCCCAGTCATTAAACACACACACACCTACAAGCTCTAAAGAACTGTTGTATGATGTTTTTAAAATAAACACTAATGCTTTTTTACATATATTGTGGCTGAAAGTTATTCTGAGTTCTCCACCTCCATTCTCCAATTTCTGCAGGGAACTAATACCACCCATGTAACGTTGTTCACCTTGCAGCCTACTCAGAGTGGTTTCCAACAATATTTGACAGACATTAGGAAAACCACGCATCTTAATCTGAGAAGTTGCTGGACCAGAGGGAGTCATGATTCAAGCTACATTCTCAAACAAATACTGATTTAAATTCAGTGTTGGGGAAGTTATTTTGCTACAGCAGCTCTATGACAGCATTTCCATCATATTTCAAACTTTCTTATCCAAAGCGACTTATGCCTGTTCACAGTTAGTAAAAATACATCCTCCATTTCAGGATGTAACTCTTAACACCCACCAGAAGGGATGGCTAATGCCTAATTTCTCCCTACATTTCAGAGTCTAATAGTAAAACCAGTGAAGAGGAAGTACAGAAAGATGCAGTTGGACACAGACCTTCCATTTCACTGCTTCCCCCAGAGTGCTTCTGCTGCAGACTATCAAAAAAGAAAAAAAAGAAACAAAAAGAACAAAATCCCAAACACCATAACCCCAAACCTTTAAAAGTAATTGAAAATCCACAACCAGTCAGGCTTGCCACTGCTTGACCGACTTGCAATCAAGTCAACTTGTTGCTGAGACCTAATTGTTAATAACATACTAATGATCTGCACAAGAAACACTTCTGGCATTAATTACTACACTTTTAATGTGAATGTAAATGTGTAGGTAGCACAGTCACATCTTGTGTTTCAAAAGCTTAAGTGGGGAACTGTGTCCATTATGGCTAATTTTTACTTGGACCAGAGCATTTATTTATTTAAGAATTTTATTGCTCACAGTTAACTATGTGATTAGTGAAGACCAAATGTAACACACTAATCAGGGAATGAAGGACTTCTGAAGGAAATTGATTCTGCTTGCAAGGAAATGTGCTTTTTATTAGAGATGATTTGCTCTAAGAATGCAAAGTGGTAGTAAAACAATAAATGCATATAAACTGTAGAAGAAGCCTTCAGACTCTGTTGTAGAGAGGTGCAGTAAATAATCAAAAACCTGTGACTTATTATGTAAGCATCCCAGAAAGGAAGCATTTCAATGATTTAGCAGTACAAAATAAAATTACTATTACTTAGCTTCAGAAATAGGCACACTGGTGGCAACCAGTGCCAAATTTTGAGACGTTTTCTCAGGTTTCTCTAATCCAGGTTTGGCCACTCTTCCACGCAGTATTCAAACCTGTTGTTTTGGCTCAGTTGAGGAATAAAAAATTTGCTCATCACAGAACAGTTGAGGTGATTGCTGGCTCATGGTCAACTTGTTGTCCATCAGGACACACAGGTCCCTCTCCGCAAAGCTGTTCTCCAGCAGGCCAACCCCCAGCCTGTGCTGGGCTTATTCCACCTACGTGCCTGGGGTTATCCCTCCCCAGGTGCAGGACTCTGCACTTGCCTTTGTTGAACTTCATGAGGTTCCTCTCTGCCCATCTCTCCAGTCTGTCAAGGTCCCTCTAAATGGCAGTGCAGCCCTCTGGGATATCAGACACCCCTGTCAGTGCCATCATCAGCAAACTTGCTGATGGGGCACTCGGTCCCTTAATCCAGGTCACTAATGAGTAAGTTGAACAGGACAGGACCCAGCACTTGCCCCTGGGGGGTTGGCTACAGGCCTCCAACTAGACCCTGCACCACTCATCACAACTCTCTGAGCTCTGCCATTCAGTCACTCTCAGCCTACCTCACCACCCATCCATCTAGCCCACACTTCCCAAGCTTTCCTATGAGGATGTCATGGGAGACACTGTCAAAAGCCTTGCTGAAGTCAATGCAGACACCATTCACTGCCCTCCCCTCATCTATCCAGGCACTGCATCATAGAAGGCCAACAGGTTGGCTAAGCATGATTTTCCATTGGTGAATCCATGTTTCCTACTCCTGATCACCTCTTAACCTTCACAGGCTTGGAAATGACATCCAGAATAAACTGTTTCATCACCTTTCCAAGGACAGATGCAAGACCGAATGGCCTGTAGTTTTCTGGGTCCTTCTTCATAACCTCTTTGAAGACTGGACTGATATTTGCTTTCTTCCACTTCTTTTGTGGTTCCAAAGTTGAGAGATCACTCTTTCTTCTAGAAGTATAGACATTTTTTTCCCACAGAATGAATATATTTAATGCTAGCAAGATGACTGTGCTTACTTAGTCTGAACTCCTGCCTTACATAGCCTGTAATACTTTGCTGGGTAACCTTAGAAAACATTGCTCTTTCAGAAAGGGCAGTATAGTAGTTTTCCTGGACTGAACTCTTAGTCTTCCCAATTTATTTTCTAAAGTTCAACTCAGTGATCCGTTTTAGTTGCTAAATTTGGTAAAGGCTGAATAATTTCACTTAAAAAAGTATAATGCATACTTGATCCTTCCTGGAATCAGCAGGTACTTCCCAATGTATTTTTCATGGCTTTTTTTTGCATCTGAGGTTACTCACAAAAAAGCAGAATTCTAATCAAGTAGCTCCTTTGGGCTGGCTGGCTGCCTGTCGCCATTAATTCCTATCACCTAAGCAGTTACCATCAGAAGACAGCCATCATTCACTGGCTCCTTCAGTGGTTACAAGAACTGTAGTAGTTAGATCCCTCTCTGATGCCAGGCACTGAGGGGATGAGTCTTAAAGCAGCAAAGTCATCACCATCACTAACATCAGAGCAACCAGATCCTAACTGTTTACCTAGAAGTAGCAGCAAAGGGAACTGTAGCTGGGAAGAGTAAGGCCATACAGTTAAGGGAGTCTTTAAAGGCAAATGGCAGTTCCTTTTCTTTATCTCTGCTCTTGGTCCTTATCCAAGGATCCCAGGTAGCTTTCGGCGAATGGCTGTGCTTGTCCCTGGGGTTTGCAAGTAGAGGTGAAGCAGGTTAAAAACTGAAACTTGGCAATAAAGTTATAGGCCTAAACTGTTTGCTTCCTCTCCAGAGTAAATACAACTCTTTCTTTGGGAACTCTTCCAAAGGAGTTTTATGTGAGATCACATACCAACAAATTAATTTCCCCTTCTCTTTTCAGTTTCTTTCAAAAATTTCCATTTTAATTTTCTTCCACAGAGTCCACAAGCTCACCCTCTTCCACAAGCTTCCCTCAAGGCTTTCTCAGAGGGAGAAACGGGGTTGCAGAACAACATCTTAAGGCAGTAAATATCTATTCCCTATGTGTTTCCCTAAAGGCTGTGCCAAGAGAACTGACCACCATACATTCCTCTTCCTGTCAGCACCGCAGAGCCAATTCTGCTCCAAGGCACTGAGTAGGGTTTTGTTCTGCCTCATGCATCAGCTGCTGAGCTATTTGCTTGCTTTTGAATCACCCAAAGCTTTGCTTTGCCTTAGGGGAAAGGAAGATTTATAGTTTGGGATGGAAAGAAGCAGAATTTGGCAATTTCAGCCAGGCAAGAATTGGCAGCTAACTTTGGGGGCTTTCAGGATATCCTTCAATGTAGTTGGTGGGATTTGGCCCAAGACTTTTAAAATTTCTGTAAATAAAATATATCATCATCATTACCATTATTATTATTATTATAATTACATTATTACTTCTCTGCTGTTTGGCAAAGACAGAGGTTTTCAACATTTTCTCCCTGGAGTATGAAGACTCCTGTTTTATTTTTTATTTTTTTGCAAGCAGAAATAAACTGAAAAAAGGAATAATAGTAGAGGATTACCTGATAAATTCACTTTCCGGCAGACAATAATCTCTTTCATTATCTTAAACATTGTAGTGCAAAATTAAACACTAAATCCCATACATGCAAGGAGAGCAGAAGAATGCCACTAGGGACCGTTGAGGCAGAAAATGGTCAACCCAAGTTTCCTCTTCCCCCATTTTCTCAGTTGTGCTGAGGGAGGATGGGGCCAAACTCTTCTCAGTGGTGGCCAGTGATAGGACGAGGGGTCATGGGTACAAGTTGAAACACAGGAAGTTCCATCTCCATGTGAGGAAGAATTTCTTTCCTGTGAGGGTGACAGAGCCCTGGCACAGGCTGCCCAGAGAGGTTGTGGAGTCTCCTTCTCTGGAGATCTTCCAAACCCACCTGAATGCCACCCTGTGCCACATGTTCCAGGTGTCCCTGCTGGAGCAGGGGAGTTGGCCTAGATGATCTCTAGAGGTTCCTTCCAACCTCAGCTGCTCTGTGATTCCGTGATCTGATCAGCTATCCTAAGAGACTAAGGAATGAGGAAACCAATGCGGGGCAGCATGCCCAGCTGTGAGCCAGTACGGCCGTGGCTTCTCCTCGACTCTGTACAACCGCTCCAACTTACTCCATCTGAGGAGCAGTTTGCTGGGGAGACGTCCCCGCTGTGTGTTGCGGTTGTGGAGGGACAGTGTCCTGGCACCCCGCTCTCCAAGGAGCCCATGTATGTGCCCATGTGGCACCCCCTCTAGAGCTCCTCTGTATGGACGCTCCACAGCCTCGCACACAGTCCCCCAGGCACTCCGAGGGAAAACTCCAGGGATGCCCAGCTACCCTCGGGCAGGGGAAAGGGGTAGAGGAGCCGTCAGCAAGGGCCCTCTCCCAGGAGGGCTTGCAGAGAGATACACCAATCACCCAAGACAGCTCTGGATATATTTTAAAATAAAACAAGTTTTAAAGGAAATCTACTTTTCCTGGTGAGAAAGCTTTTGGGGTCTTTTATGAAACAAAAAACAAAACTACAAATAACTAGATGCAATGGTAAAAAAATAAGAAATCTTCTCAAGGTCACAGACATAAGGCAGTCATGGGAGATAGCCTGAAAAAAACATTATGAGTGGATCATTTCAAATCATTACAGTTTTTCACTGTCCAGCTCTTGACACTTTGCCTCACCATGAGTTCAAGATGATTCTCTCATCCTCTTTTAATCCCCTTGCTGTTATCCTTGTGAATAATCTGTTGTAATGATTTCTAAAAGGACTAGAATATTTAAAAATGTACCATAGGGATCTGAACTCGAAAGGACAACTATCTTATAAATACAATCTATCTAATAGTGTCAACAATTTTAACAGTATTGTTCATTTTAGAACCTATTAATTTTAAAAATCAATATAAATTGAGCACTCTGTTTCCTGGCATTTTTCTTCCAAGAGAGTTACAAAAAATCTACATGCTATGGAATCAGTGAGCGCTAGACTTGCTTGATGAAAGGCCAGGTGCCAGAGCGAAGGAGGCATAAATATATTTGCAGGCTTTCAGTGACAGCCAGAGAAAGGCCCACATAGCTGTGGTAAATGAGCCTAACTTAAAATTGTGTCTCTGAACGCTTAGTCTGGGAAATCAAAGTGCAACTATAGTCAATGGTACGTGTGATAGCCTGATCTATGAACAGCACTAGCAGTACCAACAAGCGTGCAACTCTGTGGGCACTGGCACATGGTGTGCTTGGATGACAGCTCTTCTTGGCTTAGAAGCTCTTCTTCTATACGTGACACTCATGCGGCATCACTTAGGAGGCCTCTATGCTTTGACGCTGCTTGGAGGGCAGCTCCGATCTGCTCGAATATGAGTTAAACAGAAAGATAAGGAAAGAAAAGAGGAAGTTTCTTAAACAGGAGGCCAGAATTTTGTCATTCTTGGGTTGATTACAGACTTCCCAGACATTATCCTTGCTCTTGAGTCTGTGCACATCTGCCCTGGCTCTTTCCCACACTTCCCAGCCCCTTCCATTACGCGAGGGCTTTGCTATGCTCAGGCCCCTCCATTTATTAATCTGAGGAACCCAGTAGGAGGCAGTTGGCTTTGGCTCCTATTACGCTTATCCCCTTACCATTGTTTTGCCAGGACAATCTAAAATGCAATTAAAGGCAATGCTTTCCCAACGCTTTTAAGGAAACAAAGTACTTTCATCAAAACATTGCCAAGATTTTATGAGTAAATATGTATTCTTTTCCAAAAATCAATCATTTTCCAAGGCAAAGGCAGGTTGAGTTATCTACTGCTATTACGGCAATAAACTGTGCTACTATCTCAAGTGCTTGGAGGAGGATAAACCATATATCAAGAGTAGGAGCGCATTAAAAGGAAATTCAGGCAGGTTTATTTGTTTCCCTACAAACATAATCACAGCATATAGTAGTCTCCACTCTCCTCAAACCACTATTTACATAGCATCTCTGCAAGAGCAACTTAACAGTCTGATGAGATGAATGAAAAAACAAAGGTTTTACCTTCTGCATGCTAAGCAAGGAATAGTCCCTCTGTCCTGCAACACCCTTGTTTTTTGGACATATTTTTGTGCAGAGAAAAACCTTATCCTTGCCAAACCCTCTGTGTCACCCTTGAGTAGCAGCTAGTGTGACCTTTTGAAGGAGTAAGAGGATTTGGGTGAAAATTTAACCTAGTGTGACCTGACAGTGCTGAAAGAGCAAGTACTATAATGCAGTTTCCATTTTCAACAAAATACATATTTTAGTAAAGTGTATGTCCTCTGTGGACCTGATCCTACATCCTCAGTTTACCTTGAGCTCCCGCTCAAAAAACATACACAAAAATTGCTGTTCTGCAGCTCTGCTTCAAAGAGTCATTTAAAAAGTACTTAGAAATCTTGTCTTGAGATCCACAGCTAGCAAAAGTCTTCTTGGTCCTTGCAAGCAAGGATGCCAACCATATCACTGCCCCCAGGTTGCTCCACAGGGCCAGGTCCTCTCTAACAGGCTCTTCACATTTGCTCTACCCTGTGCTCCTCTATGTGCCTAGAAAACCCTGGAGTGTAGGAAGGGCAGGTGTCCCTCATAAAATACTTAATGGAAACACCTTACAAATGTACTTCAACAAATACCCCATGCAGCAAAAACCCAGAAAATAATCCTCCATTTGATTGTCTCTTGGGGCTTAGACCTCACCTAACCTGTCCTAAGTAGGGCTCATCAGGAAGGCACCTGCACAAGTACTAATGGTTCCCAGCATGGCTATGGGGAGATAATCACTCCCTTTGTTTTAGTTGGTTCAGATCCTCATTCAGAACAGAAACAACAAAACAAGGTATCTTTTAAATGACTGGAAGGGTAAGTGAAAGCAACAGGAAAGGCAACTTCTCTGATCACTTAGGCTAGGGATTTCACTGCAATCCTGTACAGCACTTAGTGTAACTAATCCCTTACACTAGTCAAGGTGATTAAAGCAGTACAGGCTGTAATAGGCATTATCTCAAGGCACACTGCTGCAATGGTGGAGAATATATAGGCACATAGTACATTTCTGGGCCCCTTTAAGAACAATTTCTATTGAATTACAGCTTTCAGCACTATTTATCAAAAGATTATTGTTTGTGGAAGAATGCTACCTTCCTGCTCCAACTATTCCAAGGCTGACTCATATCCTGGTAATTCATTAATATATAATATGATTTCAGTCCAGTAAAATCATTGCTGGACTATATACATAATAAATCCCAGAGCATCAACTGAAAAATATATCTCAAATTCTCTTTCTAAGTACTAATGGAACATTTTACTTGGCTTCCCACACACATCATCAAGGGGAAGGGGCCAGACAGAGCTATAAAAAGCAGTTTGATAGCAATCTACTTTACAGAGTTTAATATAGAAGCATAAGAGCCTCCCTACTGAAGGAGACCTGAGGTCAAACTAATCTAGTGTCTTACTTCCAACAGTAGCCAGAGTCAGAACCCTCATAAGAAAATAAAGGTGAAATGATCTGTCCCATCTGCCCTCCCCACAGTGGGTCTCATCCCATTAAAAATTAATTTAAAGCCTAGATTGTGGGGTCTAATATTCCTTCCAAGCAGTGGCAACCATAGAAAATTATCTTTTAATTTACACTAACTCTGTATGTGCCACAGAGGAGAGAACCGGAGCTGAGGGGAACGTGTTTGTTTTCATGTTTCAGCAGCCGCAATTGCTACAACCAACGTGGCAGATACCATCACTTGGCAAACAAATGTGTATCGGCTAGCACTGCTTAGACTTCATGCCTGGGGCATTTACTCTTTCTAGGTATGATCTTGCAGCCCTCTTTTTCTCACACAGACAGACTGTACCACTATTGACAGTCTCACTGACACCAAGAGTAAGCACCATGTATAACAGAAAAGGTTTGAGAAATATCCCATTTACCGACAGTGTAACATGTTACTTCCCAGCCGAGTATTTTTTTTAACCTGATGCTAGGAGCAATATAGTGCCTGTCAGAAGCAAGATATGCCCTGGAGAAAATCTACATAGGGAATGAACATTGGTGACAGGGATCTTTTCTTGCTGTGAAATAGCCTGTTTTTTCCGAGCAGCCCCTAGTATTTCCTCCAGCAATGGGAAACCACAAATTGTCCTGGTGAGATAGAAGTGTAACTAACTCTGCCGAGCTCAATAGTCTCCTTCCTTATATAAGTTAGAGCAAAATGAACCCTTGGATACTTTCTCTGGCTGCTGAAGACCTAAAAGTCTTCACGCATGAACTCCAGCAGAAGCCAGTGCGTGCACTTTTAAGCATTCTGCTCCTTGCTCTAGGCTGCAAATTGTCTATGGGATCAGCATTGCTACCAGCCTTGCAGGGACACAGGGGCTCCTCTTCAGTAGCTGCAGGGCAGTCTGACCACCAGGGTAACAGCCTAAAAGAAAGATTTTTGTGGGTTTTGGTAAAAATCAATTTTAAATATTATGACCCCCATCATGCCCCCCAAGTGTTGCTGGTGTCCTCTTTATGCCCTCTTGCCTAGCTGTGAGGCTGTGTCTGAGCTATTTCTACCATTGCTTCCAGTCCGGGAAAGAAAGAGAAGACTAAATAATGTTACTTTTGATCTATGTTTTCCCCTTTTATTTATTTAATGGGTGAGAAAAGGAAAGATGGAACAACAATAAAACTTGTCAACACCTTTTCACTGGAAAGTTGGCCAAATTGCAGTGTGGAGCCATTGAATCTTACAGGTCTGGGTTTCACCTGTGGTGCTTTAAACTGACTTTCAGGAAATATTAGTTATAGCACTAGTGCAGAAGAGTCAAAAGGCTTAATCAGTCTCCTTAATGCTCTATGGTGCAGCCTTTGTATTTGCATTTCCTGCAGCTCACTGCCGCTGTGACTGCACCGTGGTCTGCAGAGCTTTTACAGCAACATGTGTTATTGAAGCAGTAGCAAAATAAAAAGATATTTTGGTTTGTCTGAGATATCATGAAAAAGCCCCTCCTCTCCTGGTATCCCAAGAAATTCCTTGGGATTTTAAAATCAGGCCACAGGATTCCCTCTCTTCTCCATGGGACTGTGTGCCCTATGTAAATCAATGCAGTGCTCATCCTGAGACCTCCAAGAGGTTATGTGAGGGGACACAGTCAGTTTCTTTACTGGGCTATAGGATCAAATGTAAGTGTCTGGTCACTGTCATGTAACCCAAAGCAGGGAGAAACCCTTTTTTCTCTTTTTATTTTTTTTAATTTTAATTTTTTAATCTGGTCACTATGCTGATTTTTGATGCTTGTGGTATGGATGCATGGATTTACTTGGGATTAAACTCGTTCAGTACAGCCATATTTATCATCAATGGTTCCATACAGAAAGGTATAGAGAGGTCCTTGTAGTTAATCTTTGTGGGCTTCCTTAGGCTAAAAATAATTCCCACAAACACTTTCTATCTGCCTTTCCCTTTAGGATTAATCCTGTATTTCATACTCATTTTCAAGATGGAGACAGCCTTGGTGGGAGATTCAAATCTTGTCCTTGGAGGATTAATAATCCATATTTTACCCAAATGAAGGGAAAGATGGACATTACTGGATGGGAGTAGATATCTACTTAATATGGCAGAATTTTTCAAGATCAGGCCTGTTATCATCTTTGGATCATAGACAATTAATGAGTTGTTCACGGTACCAGTGTTTTCCCTCTCAAACTGGAATGAAAGAAAGCTTCTTTTGACCACGAAGCATCCGTCTCCCTGTGAAAAAGCATCAGCTAATTCAAATCACATTGTGTTCACTGGAGTGGAGACCTCTGTGGCACTATGGAAAGGTCAGCCCCTCATTTAGCAGTATTATTTTGGGACTGAGTGGACTGTGGTGTAGTGGATTAACACAGAAGGTCTGAAGGTTGGTTTCGAGTCTGATTTGAGATCAAAAGTTGTGAATGGCAAGAAGTGGGATGTACCTTTTACCACATCAGAAAGCCATCACAAGACCTTGCACACTTACCAAGTCAACCTCAGATAGAAAAAACATAATTGGGCAAGGCTTGAGTTATTTTGCAGGTCAGCATTGCAGTATGCTGCCATAGCTATGAAAGGAAACCACCTCAGTATCTGCTCACAGGATACCCAACTTTAGCCAATATCTGCAGTTGCTCCACTCTAAAAGTGTCATTTTTTTGTGGAGAGCTTCAGCCTGTCTGCAAGTGAAGCCGAGGAGAGAAAAGGTAATAGAAACAAATCTCTTAAACGAGATAAAGCTAACTCCAAATACACAAATAAGAAGGTGGATAAGCTAGTGTCTTCCTCTTGCAATGATGGGGAGGAAAAAAAAAAGAATAGATGCAACTGGACCTTTTTGGCTGTTTTGTGGTGATAAAAAAACCCCCAACTTCTAGCAAAATGCACCCCAGCAAAGTTACTAGCTGGAGAATTCACAATATCTTGAAGCTAGTAGGCGAAAATTTTTTTTGTATTTTCTTTAGTGTAAACCTGCATCATTGAAATTCCCTTGGACAGACATAAATACTAGCACAGCAGATAATGAGATGCTGTATTCCAGGGCCTAGTTACAAAACAAATTGAGAGTCATCACCTTCATTTAAAATCTGTTGCAAAGGCAACAAGGATCAATCAACAGTAATAGAAGAAATATGTCAGATCAAACAAAAGATGCCATCACCTACGGGGATGAACACACGGTCTTTTCGAAGTTCCAAGATGTGCAGGGCCCAGATGACCTGTGCAGATGCTCCATGTGGCAGCGGTACTTTTCCCTGGTGAATGATCATTCCCTTTTTATAGTGACAGTAGCAATTCAAATGGTTGTTGCAAAGGCTGTTAAGACAGTATTTGTTATGGCTGAATATAGTCTCTGAGGTCATCACCTCTAAGCCCTCCTCAGACCACTTTTGAAGATGTAAGTGGGACTGGAATGATGCAAGAAGCCTTGAATTGCCTCCACAGAAGGGGAAATCCCATTGCATATGAGAATTTGACTCTATTTTGGGCCCAGGTGGAGAAGGGCAAGAAAGGAAGGCAACAGACTTAGCAGTGAGAGGTATTTCGTGTTGATCACTGAATGTTCCCAACAAAAAGCACTTTTTTGCCCCTGAATCTAAGTTCTTTCTGCCACCCTACCACTCCGTGGAGAGTGATATAACAAATGTGTGTGCTCTTTCCTTGTCCTGCCATGCAAAAGGCAATTCCTGCAGCAATAACATAAATGTTATTTATGATAACATTTCACACATTTTTCTGGGTGCTTAATGAAGCTTCAACTTGAGTGGAGCAGCAAGAGAGCTTATTATGGAGTTCTTTTTCAAGATCACTGCACGACAAACAGAAAGTGAATAAGCAATTAAGTTAACTAGCTTTAAAACTCATATTGGCTGAGGATTAAGCTAATTATGGTTGCACTTACACAGATTCATTGTAGCTTTAAACAGTCTTTCTTGCTGCTTTGTTGCTGATGTGGTTCTAAAACTAATCTGGGTTGTTTTCCTGCTGTTAATTACCATGAAGGTTACAAATATAAGCTTTCCTTGCTATAAATATAACCATTATTTGTACTACATGCTCAAAGGCAATTCAAGCCTCTTTCACCAGGTTTTATACAAATAGATCCAAAGGTTTCTTCCTATACCAATGCATTTACAATACTGTAAACTTAAAGATCTGTTAAAATAACACACAATACATGGCTCTGGCATTCTCATATAGTGACCTCACTGGCAAAGACGAAAAAAAATAAAAAAACTATTTTTAAGTTTACATGAAAAGGGGCAGTTTGGGAAAGCCAGTATTAGTTGCCGCAATGTCACTGGCCCTGAGATGTGGAACCTTCATCTTCTGGGTTACAACTCAAGCTTCCTTGTAATGGGCTGGGATGCATGTGAGGAAAAATGAAGGGAACCTCCTGCCTCCTCCTTATCTAGCCAGGAGCTGCAGTGCAAGAACCCTTCCCTCACAGAAATACTCAGTGGGTGACAATGTTTTTCTTTGCAATCAGGGCTAAAACCAGACAGATGCAGAACATTTGAATGCTCTTTACCAGTGCAAGGGCTCCTTACACAAGCACGCTACCTACAGGGTGGCAAGTTGGTGTGACCAAGTGATCAGCAAGCTTCAGAGCTTCCGAAAACTAATGAATTTTTGTTTCATAGTATAACTGTGTATATAGGAAAAAAAAAAGAACTTGTGATGGAGGAAGAGAGAAAATTCACAAGACCTGAAAGTAAGGCAAATGGTACCAGGAGCTACACAAACAACGAGAACAAAGTCGGAGGTTTAGCTCAAATTTCTCTGCAATCTTAAAGTTGACTCTGAGATCTACAATGAAAGGACAGTAAGGAAATGAGATGAGATGGGATAAACTCAGAGTTTCTCAGGAATATGAAGGAATCCTTTTTATTGAAACACATAACATTTCTCATGCTGAAGTTTATGATCATGTGGAACAGCTTATTTGTATTTTTCACCTATTTGAAAAATACTACCTACATGAACTCTATCTCTGTGGTTTTGTTCCTCACTGAGTCTCTCCTGTGGATCAGACACAAACCCGTCCAAAGATTCTGCATGTCTTAAAGGGCAAGCTTACCATCTGTTTCAGTGGGCATTTTGCCTCCTTTTAGCAGAATCTCTTCCTTGACTTGATAACTGAACTCATTTAGAGATAAGCTCCCTACAATCTAGAAAGGTCAGCTGAACTGTGTAAGATCCAGCCCTTCAGAAGCTGCACTTCCATGGTCTTAAATGCATTAAAACATACCTGAAAGACATCTTTGTTTTTAAAGGGGGAACCAGAGCAAAAGGCAATGTGGACAGCAAAATGAAAAGTCACTGAAATTCTATTATGAATCAAAACATCAGAGGTAACAGAACAACAGCATCTTTTATAAATATAAAATAAACTGTTCTAATTCACCCACTGGAAAGTAATATGTCCAAAATAAATTTCCATGAATCTCTCAGTAATGTTCTATGTATGGTCAGTGCTGCGTGGATGTTACCAGAAAAACCTGTGGATGATTTATATTCCAGAACAGTCACTAACCTCAAACCACATTTTTCTCTCAGACCTGACATTAATCACTGTAACAACTTCCACTGGCTATACTCTCTGTGCAGAGGAAGAAGCAAAGGACAGGTGATTCACTCTTTGGTGGTTTCTTGATCTCTATCCATCCCCTTTCCTTCTTCTCTCACCAGCAGGCGTAAGGTCTACACATGAGTCACCAAATATCACTGTGAGCACCAAACAGGCACTAAATTGCTTCACAAAGCAGGCATCATACCATACGTGCCACAAGCTGTCTCTAGGGCTCAAATACCACAGGCTTCAAACAGGCAATAACTTGGTCCTCCCCATTTCAAACACTGAAGAACTAGCAGTTCTGAGTCTGGAGCAATTTCTTCAGCCCAAGCATCCCCTGGGCTTGCACTAATCTATCCTTCTAGAACAACAGATGATAAGCTAAACTTTTAACAGCCACAGTGCCATTCAAAGGCAGTGAGAGGGCCTGTGCTTGTTTGCTGAGAACAGAAGTAGGGGGATGATCAGCTCATTCATATATTTTCAAGCCAGCAGTTCTTGAGGCAAATCCAAGATCAGCTACTGTTTCATGCGCTGCACGATGTGCACTGTCACCAAAGACATGCTCAGTTGGCAGCTCAGGCATGTGGAGAAACAAAACCCAGCTGAACAAAGCTAACAGAGCAGCTTCCAGTTTCCTATCATCACAATCGATAGCTGATTATTTATAGGCATTTTTCAAAGCTTACTACTTAAGCTCTGCATAATGAACAAATAAACCCCAGTCCTTTGTACTATATCTTGCATAACAAGAAAGCAAGGCTTGACTTTCCTCTTGAGTTTTTCCTTGCTGTAATTACGATTACTTCAGTGGTGATACCTCTGAATGATACTGGGTGAGAGCATGTCAAGGTACACAACCAGGAAGTGTTCCTTCCTATCTCTAAATGCACTGTGAAAGGCATGTTTCTTTTTAACATTTTACCCCTATTTTTAGAGGGTACCTCAAGACTTGCCAACTTATCCATATCTGGCGTGATCCTACAATGTTACATCTGCCTCGCCATGTGCCGGTCAGAGCCCTTCCCACCCTGTCCCAGCACAAAACCAGCCTTGTGATGACTCCTGTGTCTAACCACCCAGTCAGGGTAGAGCAGGCATCTCACATGACAGAACAAGGAGATGCAGTAGAAAATCTTTTGAATGACATATGTATCTTTAACCTCGTTTTTTTTGTTGATGAATAAAGAAGCTCCAAAATAATAATGCTGTTCTGTACTTCAAATAATTTTTGACATGTTCAAAACTCATTCAAATAATTACATTTCTGTAGAAAAGTCTCCTTGACTACTTCCTCCTTCCACTTCTCTAACCATGCATGCTCAATGCTCATGCTTGTAGCTTTTTCTAGAATACTTTAAAAGGCAAAACTGTAGACTTCAAATGTTTAAAATGTAATTTCTCCAAAGGCACATTCTCAGTGCTTACACTGGAAATGCTTATGTAGTTATTGAGTCATGGAATGTACATCATTTGACTCAGGGAACCAGTTATGACACACACAAACAGATGACACGTGTTCCATGCAAATTCTCACGAAATGCTGCCATTATTAAACAGATCGTATCAGACAAAGCTGAGCTGACAGATCAGACTCTTCTTGTAGTTGAACTGTTGCAAACTCTTGGTTTCAACAGGTTACTCAAAATGACTTCAGTGTAAATGAGATAAGCCTCTGCTCCCAGAAGATCATACCAATTAGAAGACTTGAGTGTAAGGCTCTTAGTGTAAATGAGATAAGCCTCTGCCCCCAGAAGATCATACCAATTAGAAGACTTGAGTGGAAGGCTCTTTGCCTGCTCTTATTGCAATACACCATGTAGATTTTTCTTCTTTCGGAGTACACTGACATTCCTACTACTATAAACACCAACATGAGACACTTTAAAAGACTTTTTAAACCAAACACTAGAAAATAAAAATCTTGCAGGCTTTTCTATCTTTACGTTCCCTGACGATATAATGAAAAGCTACACTATAAATGACTTAATTCAAAATAATCCAATGAAATGAGCACCCTTGTTGCACAAAGAGTAACATAAATGACGTCTTACCTTGGCAGGTCCGTTCATCTGTGAGCAGTTTATAGCCTTTCTGGCAGCTGCATTCAAAACTGCCAACTGTATTTCGGCAGAAATGGTCACAGCCCCCATTGTTTACCAAGCACTCATCAATGTCTGCAAAAAATAAACGGGCAAAGATTTAGTCCATGACCACACTTAGATTACTTCAAGACAGGAATACAGGAGTTTACTCAGCTCCCCAAAGAGGCTACTGTCTTCTTGTTAGAAGTCAGGCTGGCCAAATGTACACTTTCACACTCAACCTTTTCCAGCAAGGCTTACAAAAAAGTTGTGGGCTGAGTTCTTCTGAAGACAGAAGTATTTCTCCCAGTAGTGGAAACACCAGATGATCCGCGTAGAGGCGCTTTGCTGTTAAAAAAATCAAGGGAAATTTCTTTCTTGATTTAGTGGTTTGCCTAAGAAAAGATTTCAGCCTGTGTGTGACACGAACCCCTCCTCCCTCACCTTACATACGTGCTAAAAAAAACTGAAAAAGCATAAAAAATGAATAAAAACTAACGTATATAATATTATATGCTAGTGACAGTGCCACTAAACACCCATTTTCTGTGTCTAACTTCTTCTATTCACGGTTAATGCAAGGCAACTGTGAGTGCATTTGAGATGTTCCTTCTGCTGTGCAGCAGGCATAGCTATTGCCTTTATTTGAAAGCCACATTTATGTATAAAGGACAGGCTCAGTATCTCTTACTTTAAATAATGAGTATGAAATGCAGTGAAGAACTTGATAAGATCTCTGTTTTTCTGAACTTCAAGCTGGTGCTTCTGCTTCTTCCACCTTGTAACTTCTCAGAAATGCTTTTGAAGAACTGGAATGACCAGTCCTTTTCCATCCCATAAGAGTTTGTGCAATAGTTATGTAATAGGCTACAGAATCTCATTTGAAAATGAGGCACCTTTCCATCCTCCCCCATTTAAAGAACTATGGGCCCACTGTTTATCTGCATGGGGGCAGGGAACATTATTTTTTCAGGGGAAGATCAGTGCCAAAAACGTAGCTCTTTTTAGGGGTGTGAACAGTGAAGGAGTAATATGTCACAGACCTTTTGCTGCACTTTTCTTGGAGTGAAAAAAAGTATCTTTCAGAAAAAATGAGTGGAGAGTGTAGTTGAAGACAGTATGATACTGGTGAATGAAGGGGACTTCTTTAGAAAAACAACCTGAATTCAGGATGACTTTACTGGACAGTACTTTGTTGAACTGCCACTGGCAGAAATGTGCTTAGGAGGATATACTATTCAGGTGATCAAGAACAGTCAAACATCAGAAAGGTGTGCTCAGGGGTAAACGTGTGCTAAACAGAAATGCTGTTCTCAGATCCTCTGAACTAACACTACTGCTTATTATGTTTGTGTCTGGTTCTGCAAAGGACTGTCTTTTTAATCAGTGTGGTTAGAAGATTTGAGGGTACAATGCTAGGTAGCAGATACAGCAGTAGAATTGGGCCATCCATTTGCCTAGCTCAGGTGCACCAAACTACAGTCTACATCAAGCTTGTCCTGACAAAACTTTTGGACAAATGGAATTGTGAAATTAAATTTACTAATATGTTATGCATCATAAATACACACAACAGTTATCCATCACGAAGGTCTCTCTTACTCATGGTAAGAACAACATAACCTCTGGGCTACTCTGCTGTCTCACTGAGACTGCTTGAAGCAGAAATTACTTGCAGCCTGTCAAACACCATTCTGAAGTTAAGGATTGATGTTAAAAAAGATGACCCCTGAATTTCACATGTTAAATTACAAATTCCAGTGTCGTTAACTTTCTTTTCAGAGTCTTTGGAAACCATAAGAGACAGAAAAGAAACTTTGCTGGCCTCTGAGGGTAGTTTTGAAGCTGTTAGTCATTGTACCTCTACTGACAATGTGGTATATCAGATTTACACCAGTAATACTCTGGATTAAAGCTGAACCAAGGTTTGGTTGAAACATGGAATAGTCCATAGGAGATGAAGCTTTTTCTTTCATTTCCACTATCTGGAATACATGACATGGCCTTTTGGAAGCAGGACCATCAAAACAGAGGTCAAAACTGTTAGCTGCAAAAACATCCTAAATAAAAGAAATAGTGCCAATGTCTCTGCTTCCACTGCATTTCTTTCCATGACCATGGCAAGACTGACAAGCCATGTAAAAATTATTTCACTCTATGGAGAGCAGAGCACTGCAGCATTTCACTTGAAAGATAACAGTATCCAACCATATCATGTCTAACTGTTTCACAGAAATTACACTAACCCCCCACTATTTTTCTTTCCATAACTATAAATAACTCCTATTATGAGCTATGTGAAAATAAATAATTCTGCTGTGTGAGAACTAGAGGTCCCATTTATCTTTACACTGACTGGTACCCAACTTTGTTAAGTGCCTGTTGTGAACTGCACAGAGGCCATGACAGCTCTCTCTGCCCTGTAAGGAAAGAAAATACTGTGGAAAGCCATCACTAAATCCCTACCTCCTTGGAAAGTATTTAGTAAAATCTCCCTATACTATTAGTGGGACTGTCTGCTGAAGAATCCTAAAGCTGGGGTCTTCAAATATAGTCCTGAAGTGGAACCTTTTCAGTTGACACTACAGGTTGCGTAAGAACTTTCCATGGTGGCCTGCTCTGCTGTGTCCCCAGGAATGTGAGGGTAGAAATAAATGGCTGTACTCCTCCACGGCGGGGTGTTTGTAAAACATCCTAATAACCTGCGTGTTTCAACAACGTGCTGGTTATTCCAGCTATGCAGATGAGGGGGTCTGATGGGCTTACAGTGCCTTAGCACGGAAATCCCAAAGGATCTTTTTAATGTCAAATAAAAATAAAAAAAAAAAAAAAAACAAAACAAAAAACAAAATCCACAAGCATTAGAATTTACTATTCAAAAATGTCAGGTGAAGGTATGGCATAAGAGATAACTGTGCAGCCATGCTTTTAAATCAAGGCCCATTAGCTCTGAAAATGGTTCATTTTTCCCCTGAACACCCTTAAGCAAGTCCAGTCTCGCAGCAGATCCCATAAGCAAAGGCCTCATATCAGGATGGATGTGTTGATGAAGTCAAGCCTGGCTGGTCTCTAGGTCTGCGTATGTGACCCTACAGCCTTGCAGCCTTTCGCTAATAGCTCACAAATTTGGTACATAGATTCAAATATTCTTTTAAAATGTCTCTTCTTCATACTTATTCTGCAAAGCTCTCCATATTCCTTTGGCTATTCAGAAACTTATTTTCACAGAAGAAAAGAGGCATTCTTCTAATATTTTGGAAGGATGAATGAGGAATAAATAAAATATTTCTGAAATAAAGGGTTATATTGTGTGATTTTTGTGTTTTCTGAGCATCTCAAACTATTTGAGGGCAGTGGAATCAGCACTAAATAAAGCTTTACAGCTTTGAATAAGGGAGCAGAAAACACAGATGCTTTGTGATAAGCTGCATTGCTACATTTTGACTGGAGGGAATCTGTTACCTTACTTTTCATGTCCTTGTGGAGATGAACAGGGATGACTAAGGCTGCTTCACTCCCATCTTTTTAAGCTCTGGTCAGTGTAATTCATGTTTGGACGGACCTGGTTCTGACTAGAGTGTGTGCATGTATGAACAAATTAAAAAGCACGGACTTTAGGCATCTTAGAATTTAATATTTCACATAAGCTGCTCAAAGGCAACTGAAAGGATAGTCAACATACGGCCATCCCTTAGCTGTTGAACAATGACAGATACGGAGACTCCCAAAGCCGCATCGCAGCCGGAAGTGAAGCTTCTTCTTTCAATGGCTGGACAAATATTTGCCCTGACTGTGTCTGTCTAATCCTTTGCACTTTTAAAATGCTACCTAGCTCCAAGAAAACAAAGTACTCCAAGATCAATCTAAAACAATTATAAAAGCTTCATAGCTTTCTTGTTTTTAATAAGGATAGTTTACTAGATTACTAACGTTATCATAAGCATACTGTGGTCATCAACAGACATTTCTGTGAAGAAGGCTAGTCTAATTCTTTTTATTGGTTTCTTATTCCCTGCTCATGTCATTTTCCTTTTCTTTCTCTCTTTTTCCTTGCACTTAGAAAATCATCACTGATCCCCAATATTTTCACCTCATGTTACAAATGGGGAAACAGAGGTACAGAAAAATCAAATCAACTTTGAGCACCCCTGAGTTCCAGCCTGCAGCATGATGCAACAGGCAAACTTGCTTAGGGAATGTGCCAAATGGTACAGTTTTGCACCAAAATGTGCTGCTCTGCTTTACAAATGTTACCAAAGCCACCAGTGCTCAGATGGCAGCTCTTTTACCATTTGCATGCCACTTGAAATACATTATGTGGGATTAACATATACATAACACTCCCGACAACATTTGTCATGTTTTAAATAATATATTCTGTAATAATGCAAATAATGCAAATAATGCATGCCAGAAATACTTTATTAGGGTATATGGATAATTTCATACTCTCAGACTCACAGGATTCAATGCCAATCTAAATCAAAGTAGAATCAGGTTCTCCTGTGCCTTCTGCCTCTGAAAACCCCAAGCTTGCGAGATCTGAGATACATGTCCTAATTCCAGTTCTGCAACGCTTATCTAGCAGCTTGGGCAAGTTGTAACATCCCTACTCTTCCTGGGTGAAGCAGTATCAGTAGTTAGCACTTAATAATTTCAGTACCAATCCTTTAAAATGTATTATACTAACTAAGCAAGGTATTTTTAATTAAAGTCATTCAGAGTTCAAACAGTCACACTGAAGCTGTTTTTCCTTTGTGACCCCGTCTCTCAAAAGGCTTGATCCTGCAGCATGTCACCATCCCATGCTGGAAGATTGTGTAAATAAATGCAGGACTGAAGAGGAGGATTTCAGAGGTCTTATCAGCCTCATTATGTGAGACCTATGCAACACTTCCGCAGGAGAGATAAGTCTAATTAATTCTTATTTAACTTATGTGAAACCGAGGCAGGAGCAGGAGCGTGTGACTCGCCGTCATGAGACAGTTACAGGATGCGATGAGGCACCTATGGCGTCCCCGCTTGCTCGCATTCTGCACTCCCGCACTGCCCTCGGTTTTGCCTCCCCCGGTGCTCATTAACCGTAACAAGGGATAAGCATCACTAAACGGAGTGTGTGCCACGTCGTCGCAGTCCAAGGTTCTCTGTTCAATTAGCTCCATAATAATACAGGCACAGGGGCACGGCGTCTCCCTAATGAACAAGGCTCAAACTAGACCGGGTAGACAGGAACGAGTGTAATTAAAATGTAATCTCCCTCATCCTGAAAACATGCTGCCCAGCAAAGAGAAAGCTTTCTGTAATTGCTCTCAGGGCATGCAGAGGTTGAGGCAGGTTTCAACACATTTCCCTCGTGTCACTTTCTCCATTTTCACCTGTTATCTTTGCAATTTCCCCAAGAAACCTGTCTTCCAACACAGATGGTAATCTGTCACGTATGGATTTAGGTGTCAGCTATTCCCCTCCAGGACATATCTCCTCTGACATTATCCACCAACCAATCAATAAAGGAGTCTGCCAGGCTGCCAAGAGATCAATCACCTTGTAAAGCAAATATGATGCCCTATTATTTTCTTATTTCAGTTAATTAGATTTATAAAACACAAAAAGCTTTCAAAGTGAAAAACTTGGAAATGCTGTCAGGGGAGTTTAGACCCTGATTTCTCATTTGTGAAAGGAAAGGGATTTACTAAATCTGGTATGAAAAAGAGGATTTTCATCTAAAAATTTTGCTGAACACAGAATTCTTTTTTAAACTTGAAAACATGTTAGTGCAATGCTATGAACCCAAACAGTGCAAGCTGTCTTAGACTGTGACACCAGAACATGTAGCGGACTGTAGATGGAGAGACGTACTGACTGAGAGGTTTTACTGTCTAGAGCTAAATGCCAAAAAAAAAAAGCATCAGGAATCCTAGAAAACACAGATAATTTTCCTGTCACTGTAAGTTTTCATGAATGAAAGTGGCCTTTATAAAATGCTGCAGAGGGAGAATAAGCGTGGAGTAGAGAGCTGGCTCCCATCCGTGCATGAGGACAAGCCCCATCTCCCTGTTTCACAGAGCAGCTGGAAGTGCAGCTCCACCAGACAGTGCAACACTCTGATGACAACAGGGACAGCCCCAGGTATAGACCAACTAGGAGGGCAAGGTTAAAATGAGGGGCAGAACGGTGCAAATAGGTTGGGCTGACGGCTTAGCTACCCGAATTATTTACACAGCCACTATTACCGCACTAAGTCTATGCTTAATGCATATATATTTTATTTAGAAAGAGTAGAGAGGGAGAAGAAATACTAGCATTGCTGAAGCCTGCACCCAATGGCTACAGGAAAGGAGGGGATTCAGTGTCTCCCAAGGTACCAGTCAGACAAAATTGACTGAGCTGAAGTCCTTGGATACTTTCTCTGTATTAGGTCTCAAAAAAATCCAGCGTCTTGCTCTTAAGAGTATTCAGTCTTTCCATGGATTTAGAATATTAACTTAACCTACCTTTAATATCTGTTAATCTTGGTTACTTTCATTTTTCCCCTTGGAACTGCCAGTAGATCAGGAAAGCCATGTGCTTATTTCCAAAAATTTCAGTTTGCATCTAAGAGTTACTGGACTTGTGTTTTAATTAAATAAAATTTAAACATACAATTGGTATTGCATAAGTACAACTCAAGACATTGGTGTTTAGTAATCTGTGCTTGCTGAAATCCCACTGAAACTATGTTGGTTTTACTGTGATAAAGCTGCTACTGCAGAAAAAAGGACAGGGGAATACAATTAACTCCTGATAATTCAAATCGCTAATGGCTGGTAATAGCTGCTAATGGCTGGTGACCAAAAATTAACCCTCCAAAACTTCTGAAGACAAGGCTTTAACCAACAGGGGATCGGTGGTATACCAGTGAAGATAAATACTTCACTGTGAGTAGGATCTAGCCATATAGAGAAACAGCTGCATTTTATAATGAAAAAGTAATAATAGAGGAAAAAAACACTGTGAGTCTTGAATGTTGGTAGCTATGATTATGTGAGCAGTCAACCTTCCAAATTACAGAAAGCACAGCACACTTTTACATAATAAACTGTGGTTGCTGGTCCTCGGGGACCTCTATATTGTTGAATAAATGCAAGGTCTTTTCAACAACTAAAATGCAAAATATGACCCTCCCAAACATTAATTTAAAGGATTTGGCATTTTCAAAGGGGAGGTTCACAAAGACAAATAACAACTGCAAGTTTCCAGGGAGCAAGGATATTGCCTAGTCATGAGAAAAACCCTAACATTGTACACACGAATTTATTTTGTTGGAATAGATGGAACCCTTGGGAGGGAACAAAACTGAATGAGTTAGATGGCAGCTGACCCAAGTCTGCAGTTTTTTAATGGAAGATAATCTGTTATATTATATTTGTCTGTCATGACAAAGTCTACAATAGACAAATCAATTCTATGTTATTAACTGAAAATAGAAAATCCCCCAAACAAAGGAAAGGACCAGTGAAAGCTTCACATGCATTCTGGATTAGATGAATTTGCAAGAGCAGTTAAAATGCAGCCCTTGTCAATAGCTCTATTTCTCAGCTTCTCCCTCTTTTCTTCGTGTTCCATTCTACTTTCTCCTTTTGACACATTTCACCTATCTTGTCATCTCAAATTTCCATTTCCTCTCCTTTGGCCACATCCAGTCACCTACCACAGCAAGTTTGCTGTGCTCTCCCACCTCAGACACCCGCATTTCCTATTAGTGACCATCGTTCTCTCTCTCCAACATCTCCTTTTCCTCTAGCATGCATGATTTTACTGATATTACCGTGTCTGTAAAGAAAATCAAACCACAACCTCCGTCAGCCTCTCTTCTGCCCCTTAGTCTGATGCTCTCTGCGTCACCTCACTGCCAAACCCACTTCAGATTACCCTCTGCACTGACTACAGTCAAATCCCTCTTTTCTTTAAAGTAGGGAAAAAGCAGAATCCTATAATCCTATATTATATCCTATATAATTCTCTGTCATCTTTCAGTCTTATCAAAGCCTTGAAACTGCTGTTTCCAGGGTTCCAGATGACCAGAGGCCCCTTACTGGGCACGACACAAGCTTCTGCTCTCAGCAGCTTTTGTGACAGATGCTCTAACAGATTTCCTCACATTGGGTTGGTCAAATTTGTTCTTTATCTTGAGAGTGGATGACACTAGTATAATCACACGAAGCGACTGTAGCCCCAGTAATAAGGCTATTGCAGACAGGCTTTCACATCTGCTTCCTCAAGCCACATTTAGGTAACTATTTTGAAAAGAAAAATGCAGTTATGTGGGAGCCAGTGCTCTAGTGTGATTTCCTAGTTTTCTCCATCTCTTCTAAAATAAGCAGGTCTTTTGATAAACTGAACTTGATCATTTTTCTTCTAACAGAGTCACTCAATTTTCCCTCTCTGCATCCTGATGTTTATGGTTTTTGACACCTATGATTTCATGCCTTGGTCAAGTCCTACCAAAGCAACAAAAATAACTTCAGATGTATCTCTGTTTTTTAATATTCTCCTTTGGCTTTAGTCTTCCTTTTGTCACTCACATGTGGTATAATTAGAAAATTTCCTTTGCATTTCCACTCTTACCAGGTGCAAATCTACCTGTTATCTCTGCAGAGGAACCCAAGTGTACAGCTGTCTCATATGCCAAGGAAACCCTTGTAGAAGCATTTCCTGGGCTACACTTTAACACAGCCCTCTTCTTGTGCTTTCCCAGAGAAGTCACAAAGTGTGTGTTCATAGAAGCTCTTGCCAAGTACTCAAGCATTCATCAGGACCACTGTTTTTATCACAAAAGTCTTCCTTTTCCTCTAGTTTAGAGGATTTTTTTCCTTTGGTTAGGCAGCAACATCCATTGTTTGCAGCCCTAAATCACCCACTAGCTGCTTTTGCTTTGCCTCTTTGGCACAAAGACCTCTATTTTCTTAAACATATGGATTTTTCTCAGAAGAGGATTAGAAAGGAGAAGAGAGGGAGATCCTTAGCTGCTGCTGCAAGATTTACTAACAAAATCTGCTGTTTTCTATAGGTCACTTAGGCAGTCACGCTCTCCCTGCTGCCTTTGACTAAGGAGCTATCCATTTACTTCCTGCAAACGGCCTGTGATCTCCAGGCTCTGCAATTGTGCAGAAGCGCTGGGAAATGGTCAGGGACTGTTTGTCAGAAACTTTTGAAAGGAAATCCAACCATCTGTAATTGACTTCCTCTCGGTGGTGCACAGCACCAGATATATAGAAAATGCTCACTTTTGTTCTAGTTACTGTAGGGGCTGCATTTGCATTACCATCATTCACATCAGTCTCTTGTTCCCGAATTTATTTAGGTGCTGATTTCTATATGCAGGACTAACACGTTCCTCTGTTCTTCATTCTGTATCATGCAGTTTATGCATATAAAGATATAAGAAGTTTTTGCATTTGCTCTTTTTTTCTTGCTTTTAGAATAAAAAAGAAAATGATTTCAATACCTTTCAGCTCCAGCAAACTAGACGGTTAGACCTGGATTTTTGTATCAGCCATGAAATTCAGCTTTGGCTCTTTGCTCTGTGTTCATCATCAACAGAGCAGAAGTATTTTTGGTTTTGATTTCTGGCCGTAGTCATTTGTGATCATAGCTGATTTCTTGTTTTCTGATAGTTTTTTGCTTACCTATACAAAGATGCAAATTCAAATGCTGTTTATATATGAACATGTGCTTACTTATAGGTAAAAACAGTATGAGGGTTAGCTGTTACAGACTGAAAGCAAAGTCACGTAAGAATCAAATAGAAAGAGATCTGCTGTGGTACAAATTATGGAAAATGGACCTTTATTTGACTACTGAGAAGTTAACTGTTGGTTTAAATTGATGAGAAAGCCATCATGGACAAAGAATCACTCAAAATAATCCTCCTCAGTAAACACTTAAGGGTTATTAGGAGACAAGGCATATTTTAATTGCTTCTAAAATTCTGCCTCCCAACTCCTGGTAGCTTGTGAACAGTGACTTTGAGAAAACTGGCTCTGGTTTAGCATTGCCAAAAAACAAGGAAGTCTGAAACCCCTGGAGCAGGAGCACAGATTGTAAAAAAGGTACAGAGAGAAACTTGAATTTTGTCCTGCATTGAGTTTAGCATGTGAATGGAGAATACACATCTATCTGGGCCACTGTATAAACTATCGTTGAGATTAAGTCACTTTATTCCGCACTGGTCAGACTATGAAGGGAAGTAGAATGGCTAACCCAGTTCAGGTAGTAAGTAAAGTGGATAGACTGGGATTAATCTGCTGGGATTTGCTTATGAGCAAATTATTTCTATAGGACATGAGTTCAGAAGGTGCCAGCTGTTCCATGTTATTTCCCAGTGCACATGCCCTTAAGCACGTGCAAATAAGGGGCAGCTTAGCTGTGTGATATTAAGGCTCCCGCAGCAGTGACGAGTGCCTATTCTACCTTGAGCTAACCTACCCTTTTGGCCATATTCTAAAAAATGTGATACCATGGGATTCCTTGAAGACCTAAAAGGCACAAAGTCAAAGTTGAAGCACACTGAGAATGAATGTATGGAAGATGGGACAGAGCCTGAAGATGACAACCTTTATTTTTAGAGGAAATAGTAATTTGCACTGCCTTCATTTTAGAGGTTCTAAATAGTCTGAAGAGTATCTGGCCATGCATTTGAAAAGCTCCCATGACCTATGGAAAATCTTAGTTAAAATGCTCTATCTGTTCAGGGCAGCTTCTAACCACTCTGTGTAACTCAATCTGCTTCCATTTGCAAAGATTTGTATTTGTTACCAAAATAGTAAATCTCAGCCTACTGAGAGGAATCCTGTCTTTCCCTTAGTTACTTTTCACAGACTCTGAGAAACATGCATACTATTGCTCTAGGATTTCCCAGATATCTGGGATATCCCAGAGCAATCCAAGCAGAGAGCTTTGTTTATGCGCAGCAAGCAAGGACAAGCTATTTAGTAGCTTAAATGAAAAGCTGCTACTGTCGCTAGACAGCACTGTAGCTTTGACTGCCAGTAGGGCAAAGGAACAATTTCCATATGACACTTTCTAAGACAGACTACAAGGCAACCTATCAGCAGAACATTAGCAATGTTTAATCTGTTGCACTCTGACCTACTCTGACACCAAGCAGCAGTGTATGAGCCACTGTTAAAAGCAATAATATAACTGTATTAACTACATACATTATCTAAAAGATCTGCCACAGAAGTAAATGGGCATTTCAGGTGCTGAAATACCTGCCTGACATCAGAAGAAAAGGGTAACAGCCAAGCAGCTCTGTGCCCTTTTGAGCTTTGCCGGAGGGCTCTTTTAAAAGACCCACTACTACTTGTAATCTTGAAACTGACATTTATGCTGGTGCCACAAGTGATGAACTGGAGTGAAGGCGATGGTTGCCAGTTATCTATTCCTGAGTTTAGCTGTCCATGCCATTTGCATGTATGTTATTTCCCACCGAAGTAAACACTGGAAAATGGTAAGAGCTGATTTTTTTTAATGTTCCTGGAAGACAGCATGGGTCCAATGTGGAGAAGGCTAAACTGACATCTTTACATGTGTGAAAAACAAAAGTCTGATCTGCTAGAGAAAACTTATCTGAAAAAAACCTTCCTGTAACTTCCAAGAGCTGCTCTTGCAATGTGGATATGCCAAGTCAGTATCTATTGACACTAGGACAGGCAGCAATTCCTGTTCCCTGCGCGCAGCATTACAGGTATCACTAGCAGATGGTGCTAGTGGGAGAGCACAGAAAGCGCATGGCAAATCTCAGGGAGGAGCAGGCCCGGTTCTGCTTACAGAACTGCTTCTACAAGCAATCTTGAGAGCTTTGCATTCTTAAGGAGATCAGTGAGGGTGACAGCACTGGTACAGGTTGCCCAGAGAGGTTGTGGAGTCTCCTTCTCTGGAGATCTTCAAGACCCGCTTGGATGCAGCCCTGTGCCACGTGCTCTACGTGGCCCTGCGTGTGCAGGGCGGTTGGACTAGATGACCTCTAGAGGTCCCTTCCAACCTTAAGCATTCTGTGATTCTATGACCATCTAAACTCCTTGGCATTTAAAATGTGGATGCACATGAATAAATTCAAGAGGGGACTGAGATTTAAGTCCGTATACTGCTGGTCAAATGATGTCTTGCGTAAACAAAAACCGAAGATCCTTCTGTAAGAAATCAACCTATATGATGCCAAAGTCTGGTCCTGTGTGCCACTCAAGCTCCATCTGCTTTGGTGTAAACCTGAATGATATGCATGTTTTATACAGATTATCTTGCACAGGGCTATACCCTGCCCAGGTTATCTTGCATAGGGATATAAAACATGTCAAAATTGAGTCAGGGATATAACAAGTCAACACCTTAGCTCAGCATAGGCAATTACTCATCCCCCCTGCAAAAATTTGCGTATTCAGCCAATCAGTGAAAAAAATACATTACCACAAAAGTTATCCAATCACAGTCAAGCAAAGCCGGTCTCTTAACTCAAGCAAGTTTCTATTCGATGTACTGAATTAACAACTTTACCTTAATACAGGCAAAAAACAAATGTCATCCACACTCTTCCTAGTGTTCCCTACCAACAAAGAGTATTTCCATTTTTGTATGAATTGATCAGAACTGACAAGATGCCATTCTAGAAGCTTTAATCAATTCAATCCAATTTAGAGAAAAAACCTAGAGCAAATTTTAAGTAATTTTGACTAATGAAATGATGGAGGAAATCATAACTGTTCACAGATATTCTATAGCCAGGAAATGAAGCCAAATTGGCCAGCTAAACTGTTCACTGTGAGCTTTTCACTTAATGTTAGTTCTGAATGAAAAGAGAGGAAAGCCTTCAACATCAGAGTCTTATTTTCATACTGCACTGATGTCAAGCATTAACATTACACATTTAATTTAATGAGACCTTTCAGTTCAGATTAAGAAAACACGGCATATATTGCTTAATTGAAACTCATTCTGCAGCAAAGTAGTTTTCTCATGGAAACAATTCCTTTTACAAAATTAAGTCACTATCAAAAATAATTTAGCATGCATTCTCTTGACATGCTTGCAATGAAAGAATGATCAAAAAGGTCAATTACTTATTGCTATCTAATAAAAGCAGTGCAAAAAATCCCTTTACTTCAATAAACTTTGCTTTAGACCTCTGAACGCATTTGTGTATATGCTCCTGCTCTTCATTTCTAGATTTCTTAAAGGGAAGGAAAGCCGCAGAGCAGAGTTTGCGGACAAGCCCTTCACGGCCAAGGCATTTCTGATGCTCCTGCTGCCGCACAGTCAAGTATTTCAGCACCCGAGTGCCACATTTCTCTGCTGCGTCTGAGTGTGCAGGGCTGGGGCTGCCCCGAGGAAGCGGTGAGCGCCCCACAGTGCAGGGTAACCACGGCAATGAGACAGCAGGAAGAAGGAATGTTTGCCCAAACAGCACCCAGTCACATAACCCTGGTGTAACACCGCTCTGGTTAAACAGCGTGCCCGAGGACTAAGAAGAGCACTTAGTGTAGCACAGTAAATAAAATGCCCCTCTTTAGATGTGCAGGAACTTTTCTGCCTCCTAAGTACATGTCCATGGGATCACCTGAATGGGACAAGGATGGATTTGCACACAGGAAATAGTTCTGCCTTTCCGCCTCCTCAAAATACCCCAATCAATCAAACTTACATATGAAAACCATGTGAAATTAGTTAAGCAAAATAATACAATCTAATTATTACAAAACATCTAGGGGACACTGCAAAGTTCTGTCTGGCAGGGGCCTCCTGTTGGCTGATGAAGACCTCCATGGTTTGACTTCTTCAGAAATATGGTCTACGGTTGATAAGAAAGGTGAAGGGTTTCCAGTGGGTACCAAGGCAGGTGAGAATTTTGACTTGGGCTGGAGACTGACTTTCAAAGTGGAATGGAGAAAGCTGAATGAATCTGTATTTCATCCACTGTAAACTCAGCTGAAGGTCCCTCTAACTACCCCACTGACAACACTTACTATTTCAGTGCAAGACCACACAACAGATAAAGAATCAGACACTAAAAGATTTTTCAAGCCATGTTGTTTAGGCCACAGAAATCAAAGCTGCCTTCCTCTACAATAGCCTTCCTATTAGCGACGCAGCTTACCTGTACATGTACCACATGCTCATACTTCCTCCACAAGAATCTTTCTTCTAATTCGTTGAAATTTACTAAAAACCTGACTGCACTCTGCACGACCAAAAGGAGCCTGATTTTCTGCATCATGATGAGCTCCACTTCCCATAAGGTCTGTGAAAGAGGTCGATGCACAAAACTGCTGAGAGTTGGTCTCTTATATTACATGTAACTTGCTTCCCTGCACTTTCCACTTTCTGATATTGGGAGAGGGCTAGCAGAAACATTAGAATTTCAGTCCCAACTCCCTGTTATACTCTGTCATTTGAATTCATCCCAGCTTTTAGAATATAGCAATTAAATATGGATTATGGTATTGCCAATAAAGTGTAGAACAATTCCTGATATTTAGAGGGATTTATTTACCATCTTTTGGCAAATAAATCAAGTTTGCATATAATCTTTCTTTGAAAAAAAAACATTTTTTCTTTTATATGCATACTTATTTTCTTCAATACTAAACAGTTAATGAACTTCTAAATTACTAAAAATAAAATCAGTGAATTTACCGTTTTGGATGGTAAAACTTTTATATGCATGTACACTGATTTTTGATCAAAGCAATCTAGGAATTTTTTGTTACATTCAAAAATCATACTTTTGTTTCATTAAAAATAAATATGTTCTTTAATTTATTTGATGCACTAATAAAAATTAATGAAGGAATATTAGGTTTCCACAGAACTGAACTGTTGAAGAAATCAGCTACAAATGAGATGAAACTGTCTATTTCTAAAATTACATATGAATAAATCGCACGATGTCCATCTTGGAGGATACAGCAGTGCAAATGCTTCTCTGAGTCTTATTTAAACACCCAAATCTTAGCAACTACATAATTTCAAATAGTAGCTGTACTATTTAAAAAGCCATGGGGAGACACATGCCAAAATGGACTAAAAATCACAGACTTTCCAATCAAAACATTGCTTTTGGTCAACATTACTTGCTAACTTTAAGCTAAACATATTAATCATTTCACTCAACCCACAACTGCATGTTTCAGTTAATACATTGATTATCCCTCCATTTTTTTCTCAGCTTTTCTTGTATGCCCTATCTCTGTATTTTATTTACATATAGAGATATATCCTTCTCCCAAACTTAGAAATACAGCTGCTCTCAAAATGATGCTTCTGTGAAAACCTCCCTTGGAGATACCGTGATGTTGGATAGACTTGGAAAGTGTACCACAAAATGCATGGTCCCTGAAGATGCCTCAATAGAAAACTCATCTCTAACATCATGCAGAACGTAATTATTACAAATACACAGAACAATGAACTGCATGTATAAAAAAATGATCTCCAGTCAACTCATGCAGAGTAAAGAGAAAGAAAAAAATGAAAGGGAAAATCAGAAATTTGCTCTTTTCTTTTTATTCCTACACAACACAGCAGAAGGAACATTGAACTCCCCACCTCTATCTTTTGCCAGATCTACCTGTGAGGAAGAGGAGTACAGAAGGCACCACTGTTACTCCACAGAAATGCTCCCTTTGCCACGCAGAAGATGTAAATCTTAGAGAACGGTTTTGACTTAGAATTGCTTTATAATTTATAGAAGAAGCTTCACTGATGACCAGGAAAGCAGAATTCAGGTCAGAAATCTCACAGTGCAATAGTGCCCTGAGAGAGTGTGCAGTCTTCCAGTAAAATAGATAAATCTTATTTTCAGTTAATTTAAATACAAACATATTTTACTGTTTTAGGATGATGAATGTTTTAAAAATTTTAATAGAGGTCAAAAGAACTGATCTAACGGGTCTGTTCCACAAAGCAAGTGAACTTCCAGTTACTGTTTATTTTAAGAAAGCAAAAAATAATCTGCAACATCATAAACAGCAAGGATACTGTCTCTTATATTTTAATGTAATAAAAAAGGGGGGGAAAAGAAATGCAACAAAACTTAGAATTAGAGTACTTGATCTGGATATTTCGTCTGCAGTGCTAATTATAGACTTGATCATTATATAAATATTGTTTCATGTTAGCTCTATGACCCAGCCTCTGAATGGAAGCAACCTAAATTTAGAATTAATCTTATTTTCATGATGTAGTTTCAATAAGAAACATTATGAAAAAGTCTAGGTGTACACTACAGTATTAAAATGCCTCCTTTTAAGATGCCTGGTGGAATCAGTATTACTCCTCCACTATGGCTTAGATGGTAGTTTGAATATAAAAATGAGGATTTATTTTTATGTGGCTTGAACTAAAATGACTGATTTTTGATGTGTGCTCACCCTTAACTATTAACATTGTGTTCCGTGGCAGTTTAAATGTTTTATTTTCAAATAACAAGCAAATGGACTGTTATTTCTATAAATACTAACAGGATCATGCTCAAGCACTGGGAGTTTTCAGCCTGGAGCAAGGGGAAACCACACATTTTCCATTTATTTTTGTGGGTTTTACTATTTTAGGTAACATCAAGTCATGGGCTGGAGATATTCTGACATTGTGGATTACTTTGAAGAAAACGGTCCCAGTAGTTTCTTAGTAAGTTAGGGCAGCCTATGCTAAATCACTGAGTGCCAAAAGAGCATTGTCTGTGACAACAATATATAGACCACGTCCTCTTGGATGTCTGTCTGCAAATCTATATCAAGAAGCTGAGAAGAAATCAATATCAAAAGAAAAAAAATGGACTAGCTTTGGCTTTTCCTTTCTGACAGGCTACCTTTGACAGTTTGAATAGCTGGATGTGGACAATGACTTATTTGTGGTTTTCTGACTTTTTTTTTTTTGAGTAATACCTCTGCTGCTTTTTCTCAGCCTCACTTAATGAGAACTTGATTGTCTGCAGGTTAACAAAAAAAAAGTCCTGCTTAAGCTTTTAAAGTTGCTTTTTGAAAGTACAACTTCAGACACCATGATATGCCCCAAGTTCTACAAAGGTCTCATGCTATTCTGTGAAACTGGAAGGTGTTTCGCAGCCCTAAAGATTTTTTTTTCCAACCTCTGGTCAGTTTGAAACAGTTTGACCTCTGTATCTAATTTCTTTGCGGCAATAAAACCCCTTAATGAATGCAGACTAAAATGATTAAAATAAGTAAACACAGAGAAACCCGGGGAAGGAGAAAGCGAATGAACTTCATTGCAATCACTCTGTCAGTAATGGCCTTAACTCAAAGTATTGATTAAATATCTGAATATTTCAAACTCATACCAAGACCGCTGAAGGCAAGTGATGCATTGCAAAGCAAACAGAAGCTGCTGACCTTTGCACGTTTTCCCATCAGGCTGCAGGGTAAATCCAACCGGGCAACTGCACCGTACCCCTGTCGCGGTGTCCTTGCAAGTCCGATCACAGCCTCCGTTATTGACAGCACATGTTTCTGCAGAATGAGAGAGAAAGGCAGAGAGGGAGAGGGAGAAAGGGAGTGTAATGAAATGTCCGGGGGGAAGGGCGCCAGCGCTTTGGGGCAATATTATCACATGACAAAAGCAGTCTAAGTTTAAGCAAGCCAAATCAAGCAAGCTCGCAAGGTCATCAGGGCCCATGTTCCTTGTTTTGGCTAGTAAATCATTTCCACTAGTTACTATTTCTTTGTCCCCCAAAACGCGCGTGTGCAGTGCTTTTCAGCTATCTATTTAGTCGGTGCTTTTGAACTGTCTTAGACAATAGGATGGGTTATTATATATGAAGAATGCTTAAAAAGGAGAAAAAAAAAGCATTGCCTTTAAAAGTAGAACTGAACATACAGTCTGTTTTGTATCTGTCAGTGTCTAGCCAAGGTTTTTTTAAGGTTCATTTTTTTTTAAATGATGCTGCATGAGGCATAATGAACTTTAAAAAACAGTAGAAAGCAGAGCAGAGTGCTAGCCTCAGAACTGAGAATTTAAAATCTTTAGTTAAGAAAGAGTTAATGGAAAATGAACTACATACATCACTTTGACAAGAATCTACATGCCCAATCTGTTCTTACTGAACTACAAGCAAAAGGCATCTGGGTTTTGTCCACTTAAAGCTTTTTGCAAATTGAAAGGAGTTTGGAGTGGGTGGGAGGGCATAATTGAGGTCACTGAACCCATTCCAGGCTGTGTCATTGAAATTTCCCAGTGCTTGTAGTATGGAGAATGGTGGCTGGGCAAACACAGGCAAGAGAAAGCTGCAATACTTCTTAGCTTCCACAACAGCGGGCAATGACCACTAGGTACCACTCCATAAAAAAAAAAAAAAAAAAAAAAAAAAATCAACTTCATTAAAAAAAAGCAAAACTCCCTCCCTCATCACTGTTATTTACAGTTACTTCCATGGGCACACATGCACACCTTACATGTACAAACACATACAAACACACACACAAATCTGTAGTGTGGATAAAAGCCAAACAAAAGGACCAATTTTCCTCAGATCCAGGCAACAGAGTGGATATAAGGAGGCCAATTGAGCATACCAGCTTAAATAGTGCATTTATTTGAAAAAAGCAGTTGTTGGGTGAGTCCTTTTAATAATATCTTTCCTAGCCACCATAGTCCTGATTCAATTGAAAGCCCCCCTTGCGAGGCCTGCCATTATTCTGCTCAGCTCACCTCCTCCTGACTCGTCCCAAAGAGGCTTTGTCATTCCTGACTCAGATTTACAGGCTCCTGGTGCTGAATATTCACAGGCTGGGGCACAATGGCGCTCAGTGGCCAGGGGGTGACAATAAGCTATGGGACATGCTAATGAGGAAGTGCCTTAGAACAGCACGGTCGCCAAAAATCATGTACACGGCACAAAACAACTCCATCTTTAAAACAACTAGTGCTTAAGGGTTTTTATTTTAATGTAGCCTCTGCTCACGCACTCAAGGTGCACTTATGTTGGTCCTCTGTGGGGACATATAGACACCATTGCTTAAAAAGAAGCAAAAACAGTTTAATTGTTGGTTTTTTTTCTTTTTTTTGCACTGGCACAAACCTCTCTATCAGTTTGGAAATATGCTGCTGGCACTGTGGGATAGGGAAACAGGCATTAATGACACGGGACAGAACATGCCCATCGATATACACACCCACACACTTTACTAAATACATTTTAAACTCTTTCATACCATGTGCTTGTATATGCCATATACTAACATCTTATAAACATGTAACCAATATGCAAATATATTTGTATATAATCACTAGCAAGCACAGCTAAATAGACTGATAGGTCCTTAGGAGACAGATTTTTTAAAATGTAGCTGATTCTGAAACTCCTTATCTTCAGAGGAAGTTCTTGCTCACCTGTGTAATCAACAAAATTTAAGGGCCATTCTGCATGAGTACAGACCATTTAGGTGAGTAAAACTTGCAGGATCTGAACCTAACTGTTTAAGCAATATAGCTCTGATTTTATTTAATTCCCCTGGGAAGGACTTTTTTTTTTTATAGGTCTAAATGTTGACACTACTGCTTGAAAAATTCTTCTATAAATTACAATGCTGGCATTTCTATTTGCATGTGAATGTGTGTGTTTTGCCCTCATGGGCCAAAATACTGAATGATTTTATGTTTCAGAGAAAGGAAGAAGTTTCAGCAGATTTACTATGGCAGATTAAGAGTTCTTTATTGCAGCTCATCACCACGAGATGAACATTACTTAAGCACTAATACTTATGCTTTCTGGATGACTTCCAGTGCAAATGAATACACACAACATTTTTTTTTCCCATGGTATGGATGACTGGATCTATAGGGTAAGGGTCATTCAGTGAACAAGAGTTATTTCTATGTATAAATAGAGGGAATCAAGCCAGCTTTCCTTATTTTCACAGAGATTTAGTAAAACAAACTGGAAACGAAAAACACCCTTCAACTTTTCTGGTGACTGACTAAATACATCACCAGCTCTAACAGAATGAAGACTCAAGCAAGCAAGAGAACATCTGACATTACCTTTAACATCTTGGATAATCACAGAGATGTACCAATGAAATTCCTTAAACCCAAGGTCGTGAGAAAAAAAACGGTCAAAGAAAGCAAATGTGGAAAGCAGAATGTGGGAAAGAGGTATCACAAGCTACATCACACAGAACTGCTGAGGCCTATATGCAACATAACCCGATGTATACCACCATTGGTGCTCCTGTTGGGAATGGCTTCAACCCAGCCTTTGCTTAGTGTATGTTTCAAAGTCAAATTTAGGTTTTACACCTCAGATAAACAGCAGAAGCAGATCACTTATTTCTTTGAGCAAGAGGTTGGACTAGATCTCCAGACGTGTCTTGCAACACACGTGATTCTATGACTCAGTGAAAACTAATTCACACACCCTATGGGGACTGAAGAATCTGAGTTCCGCTTTACCTCATTTTTCTCATAAGAGCAGGGAAGAGGGAGAGGGAAGACTCATGGACACAGCAAGCAGCACTTCAAATTCAACAGCAAACTCAGCATAATATTTAAGCATCTCTTTGAAGTCTCACACATTCATATTTCCAAGAGGAAAGGCTCTTGTTCCAGAAGCTGGACCATGGAGACCTGGCACAGGCTGCCCAGAGAGATTGTGGAGTCTCCTTCTCTGGAGATCTTCCAAACCCACCTGGATGCCACCCTGTGCCACATGCTCCAGGTGTCCCTGCTGGAGCAGGGGGGTTGGACTAGATGGTCTCCAGAGGTCCCTTCCAACCTCAACCAGTCTGTGATTCTATGATTCTGTGACCTAAATTTCTTCTCTAATTTGTGACACTCTTGGAAAATTACTTGCACTAGACAGCTCAAGAAATTTTCTTCTTTTTGGGTTTCCTGATGTAAAATATTGTTACATTATTATATTTTATATATTACTTAGGAGATTTTTTTGAAATTCATTAGAAAACATACTCTATGAATCTAAAATATCATTTTATGGCTCCACATAATAACAAAAAGAAACTATCATAAGAGAATGTTGACACTTTCTTCCTCTTAGTATATTTTATTTTCCTGATCATTTATTTTCTCTTAAAATGCAACTGTTTACAGGGATAAGAGAATTTCATCCTCTCCATCCAGTCTACATCTCCTATAAATTAATATAATAATGCAAAAAGATTCATAAGAAAAGCCTTTATCTAACAGGCAGCTTTGCATTTCTTTCCTATTTTGTTTTTTTCCTTAAACAAAGTCAGTCATTCATTTTGGGTTCATTTTAACTATGTTCTACTTAAAAGATAATCCTATAAACTCCGCAATGTGTACACGTACCTGTAGGTAAAACTGTTTTCCCAGTCTCAGTCAACCTTTGTTCTGCTGTTTAGCAGGATAAAAATTTTCCTTAAGATGACATCAAATTTAAAGAAGATACTCTTAGAAGATAAGAAGAGTTTGAAAATTAAGGCTGTCGTACATTGGTAGAAGAAAAAATGTGGAGAAGACACGAAGTGCTTACTCATGTTTCTCAAAAGACCTAAAGCAAAATAATCTCTTTTGTGTGATAGACAAATAAGGGAAGATCGACTAAATTCCATTTTTTTTTATATTCCAAATTTCAGAAAGAGGCAAGCTCCCTGTCTGCACATGAAAGGCGTCATCTTCTCCACCCCACTAGAAAGCTGTATCTGCAGGCAGTCACAAAGAGCCCTTGAGCCCCCCAGTTTTGCAGCGTATTTGTGCTGGCCAGACCTGGGCTGCTACCCGCCGAGCAGAACAAGTGACACTGGGAAGGGCTGTGTGGTGAAGTGCTGCTCTTGTGATGAGCACCACCCGCGGCCTTTGCCTCATCCACCCGCAGCTCTTCACCTCGAGGAGCACATGAGATGTGCCCAGGCACAAGGCACCAAAGAAGAGCAAGACAGTTAGCATCAGGATGTTTCCTCTGGGAATGTGGAGAGGTGGTTCTCTCATCTTTTCCAAAAGTGCTGTTAACCCAGCAGCAGTCTCCAGCCATCAGGACTGGAGACTTATTTATTTTCCATATGTTGATCACGAAAGTATGACTGGAAAGACTGGAGCACAACTCTAAGTGAAGGAGATATTTTTAATAACATGCAAAGAAACTTCAAAGGAAGACCAAAAAATGGCCATCTGAAGTAAAAAAAGAAGAAATCATGCATAATATCAAATAAAAAGGGAAAGGCAAGCCAGTAAAGTCACCACCTATGTTAAGTCACTGCTCTGTCTTGACAATCTTTCTTAAAGAAAGATAGTGAGAGATGGGACAGTTAATGGTAGTTCCTTCCAAAGGGGTTTTTCTAGGAAGAGAAAATGAAAAAAAAAAAAAAGTACAGCTAATTATTGCCTTTTTCTCTTGAGTGAGAGAAGAAGGTCACACTGAACTTCCTGTGGTGATAAATGATTATGACTCACCATATTTTAGGTTTATAACATCAAACTCCAAAGAAAGTGAGATCCATTGCAAGTGAGATCCACTGCAAAAGGTACCATTCATGCCTTCTTCTCTCACTTCAGCTAGCAATTAACAGGTTTTGAAGGTAACTGCTGTTGGTAAGTGTCTTATGTTCAGTATGATAATCTTACATTCGGGGCTCAGACACATAAACAAATCAATGTTGGTGAGGCTGAAAGCTAAAGGCTATAAGCTGAATTGCAGATTTACAGCACTCTCCCTCTCAGCCAGTTCTAATATGAGCTATTGCAGATTTACAGCACTCTCCCTCTCAGCCAGTTCCAACATGAGGTATAATTTTAAAAGATTTTTTCTTAATGAGGGCCAGCAATGGGCCCTTGCAGCCAAGAAGGCCAATAGTCCCTGGGCTGTTTTAGGAATACAGTTACCAGCAGGTTGAGGGAGGTTGCCCTCTGCTCAGCCCTGGTGAGGCCCCCCCCCCCCCCCGAGTTGCTGGGTTCAGCGCTGGTCTCTCCAGTACAAGAGGGACACGGAGATCCTGGAGAGAGTCCAGCGTTGGGCTACAAAGACGATGAGGGGACTGACGCATCTCTTCCATGAGGAGAGGCTAAGAAATCTGGTCCTCTTTAGCCTAAAAAAAGAGAGGGCTGAGGGGTATCTTATCAGCGTGCCTTATACCTTAAGGGAGAGTGTCAAGAGGATGGAATTAGATTCTTTACATTGGTGGCCAGTGACAGCATAAAAAGCAATGTCACAAACTGAAACACAGGAATTTCAGGCTGAATTTGATGAAAAGCCTCTTGAGATGAAAGTCACAGAGCACTGGAACCAGTTGCCCAGAGAGGTGGTGGACTCTCCTTCTCTGAAGCTGTTCAAAACCCACCTGGATGTAATCCTGTGCAATGTGCTCTAGGTGACCTAACTTGAGCAGGGGGTACAGCATAGATTTCCAGAGGTCCCTTCCAACCTCAACCATTCTGTGATTCTGTGATATTTGTGTAAGTGAGGAAAGATTAAAGATAACTTTGAAATAAAGCCAAATGCTTGGCAATCTGTAAGTAAGAGTATAGGAAGAGTACAGAAAAGCAGAGAAAAGTCCTGTTAATATTCATCAGTGATGCTAGATAGCTACCATAGATTGATACTCTCATTTGTTCTATGTGCTACACTGATTCCCAAAAGATTTTACAATATATCTCAGCAGAACTCAAATGGACCAATCTTGAATACAGCATAGGATGTCAGTATGTACTATCTGCAACTTAAACTGTTTAACTGTTTTTTTTTCTTTTTTTTTTTTCCAAGTAAGATTTCAAAGGAAACTTTGCATCACTGTTGCAGTTTGGAGACTCCACATAGACCAATACCAGAAAATCACTTTTGCAGTGTACACTGTGTGCACTATTAAGTCAAAGTTAAGAACCAGTTATTACATGAAACAGTATGATACTTAAATAACTTCTGTAGAGAAACACAAGATGATAGTAAAAGATGTAGATGGATTGTGCAGAATCAAATTCCCAAAGTCAACTCAAGGGTATGTTGTGAGGGATAGTGGACTTGCTTGGTTACTTTAGTCCTGCTACTCATATATTTCATACAATTTTATTTATTTCATTATATTTTACTTATTTCAGCATCCTGTAGAGTCTCTCTCAGAAAGAGCAGCCACTGCACTGCTAGCCAGGGCTATGGGACATTAGGGCAGTTCTATGATAGTCAGGCACAGAACTGCCAGCAGTAAGTCCTGCTCAGTTGAGTATGATTTGCTCCTTCATTTTTAAAAACATTAAATTAATTCATAGGTTTTAATGTAAAAGAGTAACTTGAAATCACGTTAGCTCAGAACTTGTAATCCACCTACTTTTTTCCCCATAGAAAGCTCTATGCTCAGCCTGGCTCAGAGGCAGCCTGTATTGACATCTCATGTGTTCACTTCACGTTGATATTGCAGCACAGCCTTCATCAAACACAGCTCTTCAGATACCCTCGGGTGTGCTGGGTCCTTGTATAGGCAAACCCCTCCTCTTAACATTTATGTTATATAGGGGAACCATAGAAATGGTTTTACAGTGTGTTACCACTGACTGCCTGTTCATCACTTGTATGAACATGCCTGAAAACAGAGACTGGCCAAAATGCCAGACCAAAATCTCATTCTAATTTTAACCAGAAATGCACTGACACAAAATACAAAGTGTGAAACATGGAAGAGATTAGCACCTAACTCAGGAAAGGCAAATTTGTTTGGAAAAATTCTGTTCATTACTCAGTTGAGCTTGCTTTTAAATAAGAGGAAGGATACAGAGTAACAATGCAATGGCACATCCTAAAACTGCTGCTGCCATAAATCAAAGGCCTTGCAAGTGTGAGTGCATGGAATATCTGATGTGAGAGCAGGGAGCAGGGAGGAACCCAAAAAGCAACAAACAGGAGGAGAAACTTAAACACACAACTGAAACATTTGAATTTTCAGTTAAGATACAACTATGTTATTCTCATGCAAATTATGCTCTGTGATGCTGAAAGGAGAGGGAAACAGCATTCAAAAGAGCATAATGAAAGAAACAAATAGCTGTGAACAAAAAGGAGGAGAAACTGAATGAGCTTCCTACTCAAGCAGTGAAAAAGGTGAGACAGAAGGAACATTCACTCCGTTATGCTTGTCTCCCCACTTCCCTGCAATTTCATGATTGGTAGAATATTATTTGCATGAAAATAGGATGAGAATTCTGCACTGCCATGCAGTGAATGTGTGAAGAAATGACTAGGTGAAACCTGCAGAATCGGGAGTCCTGCAGTTATCATTCTAGAAACATTCTATTCCTTACCAGGGAACAAAGCAGGGAACTGCAATCAAAAGATTGGATCATGCATTTTATAATAATCTTAATGTTAAGATGTTGCACTTATATGTAAAAATGCTAGTTGAGATTGTGTTGCAACAGAGAAGCCACATTTAAGAAAAACTGAAATATGCTGAACATTGCTAAGGAGCATTATCTCCTGAGCTGGGACAAATTCTTTTATCTAAAATGGAAAAGCAAAACAATAGAAGGTAGTGCTACGAATTCCGGAGAAGGTCGGAGTCTTTATCGTTTGCAAAGAAATGAAGAAAAGGGATTTTTACAGAAAATAGCACACCATTCACTAACTCAATGGATAAAAGTGATGGTAACTCAAGATGAAAGGATCTGCCCTTGGGAGAGAGAGAATGGATGAATGACCTCAGGAATTCCTTCCACTTATTTTCTATAATTTCATATAGTAAAGTAAAACTGACAAAAAGAATTAAAGCAGGGTCTTGATTTCACAGCTAGCAACTGAGTTACAGATCCTCCTGGCACTATGCCTGTTAATAATATGTTTTAAATGCTTTATTCATTCAAATGACAACAATAACAAAAAAAGGTTGTGATGTGTACAGTGGTACATTTGATTTTCCAAAAATACACATTTCTAAACCAGATAAATACCATTTATAGAAATAAGACAGTCCTAGGATGCAGTACAACAAAGCCAGAAACTAAAGTACATGTTGAAAAAGTTCCCTTACTTTAAAGACAGCATTGGTAGACTGCAACTGTGATTGATAGAATTTAAATGCTTTGGAAGCACACCTGAAAATTTAAACACTATCATCTTGTCCACCTTCATGGTGTTAGAGACAGGAAAACTGAGAATAGGATCACCTGGAAACTATCAGTTCATTTTGAAAGAGAGACAAGAATCAAGACTGCAGAATTCTTATTCTTATCTCACATTGGACAAAACAAACAAACCAATCTTTTGGAAATCTTCTAACAAAAAGCAGAGATTGTTACACTATTTTAATACTTGGGCACTCAGGCTGTGGATCTTGGCATGTGGGAAATCCAGGTTCCCATCTCTTCTATGTTTACTGAACCTGAAGAATCCCAAGCCCTAATCAGAGTATCACTTATCAGTACTGGTAACAAGGTAAATACAACTTCATGAGGCAATAGTGAGAGAGTCTGACAGCCCAACATTTACCTGGGATGTGGGTGATAAATCACCACAAAGAGTGATTTTTCTCTCCTCCCAAGTGAATGTTCTTACCAGACCTCTGCGTATACTTTGACTTCCTATTTCTGAAGATCATTCCAGACAAAAGCCATATTAAAAAAGCAGTCTTCCTAAAGAACGTAGTTTCAAGAAGAAAGTCTTTTGCCAGAACACTCTTTGCCAGATTAAAAAAAAAAAAAAAAAAAGACAACATAGTGCTGAAGTAAGATCTACAGTTCAGCAGTGTTTCTGTCAGAGCTGAAAAGGAACTAAATTCAGCTCCTTCCAAAATCCAGAAAATGGTGGATTCCCTTTTGAACTATACAGTCATTGCAGTCATGTGCCTTATACTGAAAACAGTAACTCAAGAAAAAGGTTTGAGTTTTGACTTTGGAGAAGTTATTCACAGTGAAATATCAGAGGAGAGATCTCTGGAGATCTGGAAGAATATCAGTGGGGGTTTCTACTGTGATAATAATGTAAGCTGGATCTCTCCACTACTGCAACCATTTGACAACTGGCAGATAATTACATTAAATATCAGACTCCGGTAATCCTAGTTTATTTTGTAAATTCTATTTCCCTGTATACAAGAAAGACCTGTGTGTCTCTGCTGAAAAGAAAAAAGTAACTCAAAGAGATTAAGTCCTGAAATTCCTGCCAAACAGAACAACAGACTGGAGGCAAGAGCTTGGGTCAGAGAGGCATAGTAGATTAAAAAGTCCCCAAGAACACTTATTCTGTTGACTCCTACAAAACATAAGCATTAAGCCTCCTTACTGCTCTGCCAAGTTTATGGTCTTCAACAGAAAGACTACAAGTCTCAAAATTTCAATGTGTCATTGGGAGAGGCAGAAATAAAAAGAAAGCAGCCTACTAGAGAAGCCAGAGGTTTTTACTTGATACTCCCATGCACTTTCATATAGGGCATATTCTCATGCAATGTAAGGGGAGATTTTTTTAGCCTTAATAGCACATAGTGGGGTGCTCTCAAAGTATCAGGAAAATGGGCAGAGTGTGTTCCATACCAACAGTTTTCAGCTCTGAAATTCCTAGGACTTCCAAGTGAACTTGGGGGAAGAAGGGAGAATGCTGTTTGACTATATGAGTGGGCATGTGAGAACCAAATCTCAAAGAAATTCTAGCTCCAAGTAAGTGCACTTTCTTTCTCCTTCAATGATTGTTAATATGAAGTTCACACTGGCTACCTGCTGCAGGCCTGATTCTATGAAAGTTACCTGAAAAAGGATCTTGATTCTTCAGAAACAAGGAGAGTAGAGGACTATTCTGCTAAGAGTCGCATACTGCCTGGAAGCCTCTGGGTGGACAAACTGCAAGTGGGGATAGCAGTCAGACAGCCTTTCTTGAATAGATAGGACCTTGAATATACAGGACACCACACTTGGTGGTTCCACCTTTGCTCATTAACAGCAAGACACAATCTGCCACCTACACGAATGGTCTTGTGTGGAAATTGCTATAGCTGGGTATAGTTCATGGAGTAATTAAGTGAAGAGTCCTCTGAAAGGATTTGCTCTTAACCAAATGAAAATCTAAGTGAGTTTGGTGCCCAGGGTGAATGGAGTTGCCTAATCTAATGTATATGGTTTAGGAGAAAAATACAATACAGGTGATTATCTGGATTGTGCGATTCATAGTCACAAAGCTGGATACCAGTTTTGGGTGGAAATGAATAAACCTCAGGTGAGATGGAGCACATACAAGGCTCTGAATCTCTCTGATCAACGTAGTGGATGGAATAGATGCTAAAATATTTGTCATCATTTAAAAATAGAGGAAGCCATGACTATGAGCTAAAAATGTTCCTTCGTAAAAAATGTGAGCATGATATTAAAATGCTATTCCAGGAACCAAAGCTAAAAATGCTGTGGTACCTGGCGAGGAAAAAAGGAGATGCACCTCGTCTAACTGCAGACTATACTGCAATATAAACTGCTACTGTCATTTCCGCACTCACTTTTAGAGTATGGTATGTATCTTAGATCTCTAAAATGAGGTGAGATGCATCTCACCCCCTTGTATGCTTCTTCTAGCAGGTATGGGGTTGGAATACATGTCAAGTATATTTTCACCTGCCTAGAGCAGAACACTTGCATGCTTTGGATGCAGGAAATCACTGAGGGTAGTCATCCCTATGGGTTAAAGTCCTAACTGAGCACTGCACAGACTCTAGGCATTCAGCTTTTCATGTGCATGCAGTAACTATTTTTGTGCAGGTTTTTCTCAGAGAAATGAAAATGGAGAATGAACTAGCCTGTGAGACACCGCCTGAGGCTGAAACAAAATATTTCCTGAAAACAAAACCATTTCCTCCAGATCAGGCTAAACACAGTTACCTTGGCCAGTATTTCTGAGTACCTTCAGGAGGCACAAGAATGCATGAAGAGCCTGAAGATGCTGTTTTCCAGTGCACTTGTGATCTGCCAGTCTGCACTGCATCTGACTATCTGCTGCAGTGTTTGAGGTCCTCAGGAGTTAAATTGATAGTGGATGCATGCTTGCAAAGTAAGTCCACCTTCAAGAGGTAAAAAAGAAAATTTTTTGTCCTGTAGAACCTGCAACACTGTTCTTTGTCAGAAACTACACTTGAGCTGTGTGAGGAATTCTCAGACTAGATTTTTCAACACTCATGTTCTTCTGCTAAGAAACAGGGCTGAAAGTGGTTTTACTGGAAAAACATGCCCTGCTCTGCAACAGGTAACAGGGTACTCATTATAAACGTCTGGAAGGCTACTGAAAATTGAAAAACAGCCATCTGCAGAGGTCAAATGACTCCTGCCACTGTGAGAGAAAATACAAAACTAGTGAAAATGCTAACTTAATCACTGAATATAGACCGATGAAAGCACTGCCTGTAAGCCACTGTCATGAAAGCAGAAATGGGATGTAAATAACAAAACTCCTTAGGACCTTAGGAGCCACCCTCAAGGTAAGAAGAGTGGTCTATGTTCTTGAATCTGGGGGTGGGCTGCAAGTAGAGCCATAGATTTACTGAAGACCTGAGGAATCAGTGTTCAATGACAAAACCATGAGCTGGCTTCACTCATGATGAGCAAATATTGTGAAGGAGTAGTATAGCTACTCTCAGCGTAGAGCTTGGGTGCTCTGACAAAATCTGCAGTGATAGTATTACTGCCATTTGCTTCCTAAATAGGCATAGGAAATGACTATGATGATAGGCTCTATGCTCCTTTCCTCTTTTTCATGTAAGAAAAAGACTTCTGTAAAACTCAGTCCTTGAGACAAGAAGGAACTGTTCTTGTCTATCAGGACAACAGGAAGAGCATTTTCTTAACAAAGTAGGTTCTTATAACAGTGATCATGAAAAGAATGGAAAAGGGGGACAGGATGAGGGAGGGAAATGTAGCTATTGCAGTGGTTCTAAAGTTAGCTGCACCCAAGCCCAAAGGAATCTGGTCCATTTGACTAACAGAGAGACAGGCACAAGGAGGGAAATGAAACATGCTGAAAAAATGGATCAGGCTCACATCTGCAAAAGTGTTGATTAGAAAATAAGATCCCAGAAACACCTAGTGGATATAATCCAGGTCACATCATTGAAGTGTTGATAAAGCTCCTTAATGATTCAGTCCATCTATGAAGGTCTGTGATGCTGAAAACACAGCAAGTGACTATATTTTTAAAGACAATTTACAAAACCGTAACACTGCTCAGTTCTCAGAACTGACCTAGAGTGTTCCCAAACAACAAAACATTATCTGCAATCATCTTATAGGAGATGAGGATTTCTTAAGATGTAAGACCAGCCAACTTTGGTTCCTCAAAGAGGAAATTTTCAATTGCCTGTCTCATCTCCATGAGCAGTCCACATGTAAGGAGGCAGCTCAGTGACATAGCTGATGATATAAGATCTATTTTATATCCACAGTATGAAGCCCTACATGAAAGAGAGCTTTAGGATATCAACAGACAATTGTTCTGTAAAATTTCTGCATCCTTTTCAAGTGAAAGACAGTCCTCAAGAAGACACTCACATTAAGTCAGTAAGACTTGATAATTTGCAATATATATAATAGTAGAACTCTAGATTCATGGATATCTCAGCTTTACAATTCTGGATTGTGGAGCCAATGGATTTCACAATTCTCTCCAGGGCTGCTACAGCAGCAAGAAATATGGAAACTGGATACATGAATAAAAGCAATTTCCATTTCTAAGGATTTGATACTGAATGCATTAGAAGGACTGAGCAGAAACTGGCTTCTTCTGAAGCTGTGTCCATGGAACAGAATGGCTGTAATTCAGGTAGGCCCTCATGATATACTGTGTTTCAAACTGTTCTGTGGCTGGATGGAACAAGATTTGAAATGCATTAGCACAGTCATCTAATCAGACAGGGCAGTCTCATTATTCTGTGACAGGAAAAACGGTCTTGGGCTGTAAGTCCTCAAGCAAAAGAAGATCAAAGGAAAGCAGGGACATTTCTTTGAGAGAATATACTGAAAATATTTTTAGGAAAAAAACATATTTTGTCATACAAAACAGAGTGGAATGCAATTTTCAGAACTAAAGCCTGTACTCAATAAACTTCACTGTAATGATCCAGTTACGACAGACATTTTAGAAGTACTGGTCTTGCCCTACAGATTAAAAACAAGTACAAGCTGTCCTATACCAACAAAAGTGTAAATCTATCTTCCAGATAGCTGTAAAGATAAAAAGGCTCTGCTTTTGAGTACTTGGATGTGTCCACTTCTGCAGGAACATGAACATGCAAATGAACAACGCTTCCTAATTTACAGAACTTCTATGGATCAATATCCGATTTACAATTCATCTTAGAAGTATTGCAGATGGCAGAACTTTGCCTAAAGTCCATCTGGAATAAAACGAGGTGCATTCCCTTCCCCTTTAAAATGGCAGTGGTTCAGGTGGAAGGGAAGGAAGTGTAACTGAACAGTGTGAGTAGCAACATGTCACAACATCCACAGATTCCCCTCAAAAGGGGAGCTAAAAGACAGCTGTAAGCCTAAAAAGAAAGGATGAAAATTCCTAGGAATTATTTAAATGGCCTGAAGTAAAATTTATTGCCAATCATCTGAGAAGACCTGGCTTTTGACTGCCTCACAAGATCTAAATAAAAATACATATAACAAGAAAGAAGGGAGTGAATTTACACTTTTCTGTATTTCAGGCTTAGTCATAAGTCAGAGGATGCCACCATGACTGGGGTCCAGACCGCCTGGAGAGGCAGTCTGACCTACAGAAAGAGCCAGTCTGGCTGTAGCACAGCGAATGGCTACACAGTCACATCTGGCACCAGCCCTGTCCTGAGGTAGTCGCTTGCAAACTTCAGTCTCCTGTGAAATGGAAGGATAGCCCCTTGAGATAGCAAAGACAGCTTTGGCTTGTACTAAGAACTATGAAGGTCATGGTAATCTTCAAAGCAGGCGGTACATGATGTGAGGCTAGAAACAGTTGTCTCTGGGCTTGCAGTCAAAAGCACCTTCCTGTAGAATACTAAAATCACAAGAAGTTTGCTACTTTTCCTAGCGACCCAAGGCTGCCTGCAGCAGGGTCAAAAATCACAGTCTGTTTGCAAGAGCTGATAGCAAAGTTTACTGAGGAGCCCTCCAGTATTTTCTAAAGCAGCTATTTCGAAAGCATCTGAAGATTCATGGCCTTTCATGAAAATGCCACTACGCATTTAGAAAAAAAGATCAAGCTTGGATTTTGTGCGCACCAAGAATCAGAGCAGAGATAAACAGAAGTAAGCCATCCATGCAGATCTCACTTGCCAATTACCTTTCTTTTCAGCAAAGAGTGAGACAACAGATTTTGTAAACTGGATTCTTAACTATTTCCCTAAATCTACATGTTTCTAGAGTCTATGGTTGGCTTGGGACTTGCAGGCCTGGTGTACCTAAGAAGCTTGTTGCTAATCATAACTTTTTAATTCTGTTTGCCTTGACTCTCATAGACAGTGTGAGCTTATTTTCCATTTGGATAATTAGTTTTATCAGAAAGCGAGGTAGTAAAGTAGTGTACTATGTTGCTCAGTCCCTCTCAGTCTTATTCCACGTATTGTTATTGGCTGGGCAAAATCACTATTTAGACCTTGCAGACTGGATTTTCAAAGAAAGGCCTTTTTCACACATTTTTCCTGACTTTCAGTGAGAACACAGGCCTTATTGAAATCCAGCTAAAAGTATTAAAAGTTTAGAAAGCCAGATGAGTTGCCTCATAGCTTTTGTCAACTTAAATCAATTTAAACAATGCACCATTAAACATCAAATCAATACGGGTCACTTGCTAGGTCTACAAACTCATTTTAAATTAACAACCATAGATATTCTAAAAGAAAAATGGCAACATATACCCAGGTGCTCACAGGAGGGAAAATATTTTACCTCAACATCATTATCTAATGCCATTTCAGAGTCATGATACCATGCCATGAACCACATGGTGACTGCTTGCTGGCCTGTGATTAAGCTTGTGGTTTATCATGGATGACAAGATACAAGTGATGTGAAATCTATACAACAGTTACCACCTACTGCAGCAATTAACACAGCAATCAACTAAATCAAATTCTCACAGAAAGAATTTCCTTCCAGTCAGGCACTGAGCCTGCTGGGGACTATGAGAGGAAGTCTGCAAGGGACTGCAAGGGACTTTCCTTTTAAGGAAGGAAATAGAGGGAATGTGAGACATTGGAACAGAATCTCATCCTGCCAGAATCGCTTGTCTGGATGAGGAAGCATCGGGTTATGTCTCAGCAGTGCTCACTGAGCTTAGAAACTAGTAGAAATACTGTATGTGGTGCATAAGGCATGAGAATGGAAAATACAGAGCCACAAGCCATGTGGAAATCACCAAAATGCTGGCCTCATTCAGCCAGCTGTGCCACTCTGTACCTTTTGTCACATGAAAAGAAACCTGGAAGAGATGCAGCCACTCTACCGCTTTTCTTTTCAGAAGGTCATTCTCATTAATGGCCATAAATGTAATGTGAACAAGAGCATTACAGAGGTGAGCAAGGGGTTGCTCTCAGAAGATAAAGAAGTATATCCATTGTTCAATGCACCTCTTCATCCCTCTACTCTTAGGCTCAAATCACCGAGAGAAACAAGCTGTAGTCTTGAAAGAAGAAGATATGCAAGTTCACTAATCACTAAGGAAAGATCTCTCAGTGGTTACCTAAGTAGCAGCACAAAGGTAATAAATGAATTTCCAGTCATAATATTTGCATTTCAGTCAAAAGTACAGCAAATATGCAAATACAGTTATTCACTTAATACCACATATGTAACAGAACATGGTTTTATTTCACCATCATCCACTTTTAAGTCAAAAGAGAAGTCTGGAACATGATTTTTTAGGAACCCTAGAGCATACATACATACGAACACACACAAATCACATGTAAGAAGTAGCTGGTAAGGTAAGTAAGGTTAATGGCAAAAGCTTCTTTCTACGCAGAAGAAATTGAACATTAAAGCTGCAGCATTAGGAAAAAAAAAAGTTCAAAACCAAGAAATGAAGTTGTACAACAGATGAGAAGTTAACAAAATTGGTGATCTTTCCACACAGATGAAATCAACTGAAAAAAAAAAGTCAAAAAAAAACAAAAAACAAACCAAAACCAGAGAACCAGCGAGACCAAAAGAGAACCTCCCGCCCACACACACACAGACAAAAGTGAGAGCACAACAAAGGAAGTGGAAGAAAAGTGTTACCCATAAGTAGCCGCCGTTTCACCCGCTTGTCCACATCAGCTACTGACGTGGCATTGTACTCAGAACTCTCAATTGCAGCCTCATCCTTCTCTAAAACACAAGTAAGGGACAAACATGGAGCAGTTGGTTAATCACAAGCCCAATTTTTCGCTGCCTCAGACAGTTTCTTGGTATGGCACAGCCAAAACCAAGAAGCAAGGCATGAAAGCACTAAATCCCCGTTAGAGAGTTAATTCCCTTTGAGATCCCAGGAAAAAATTAAAGGATGTTTGGGGGAAGTAGGAAGAAAGAGCAGGAAGAGGAAGAATGGTCAACTACCAAGTAATTAACCACGTATACGAAGCTGGATTCCTACCAGAGAATGAGACAGCTAACATGATTGCCCCAGAGAGGTGTTAATGACAGAAATTAAAATCCAACGATGCTAGTTATACAAATGATTAAAGACAAATTGTAAAGTGACTCAGGCTATTGGTGGTATCAGGATCTAAAGCTGGCAGGCAGAAGACCAAGACAGACAGACAGAGAGCTAGAAGAGTCCGGTGATGGATGGACATGGATGCACCACAATCTTGTACACATTGACATGGCGTGAAACAGAACCAAACAAGGGCATGCAAATTAAACAAAACAACACCAAAAATAAACAAACAACAAACCAAACAAACACAAAAAAAGATCAATTTGGGCAGTGCTGGTTGCCTGCTTGTCTATGAAACACTACTAGCTAAACATTCAATGCTAGAAAAGATGTTGCAAGAACAGGGGTTAGTATTTTTATAAGCATGCAGTAAGCAAGATGATGTCAGCAAAGTCATTTTACGAGGTACTTTTTGATATCATATATGTAAGAGTGTCATACAGCATAATGAGGACTTTAGTTTGGTTATGCTTCATTAGAAATACACAGAAACAGTCACGAGGGTGGGAAGAGATGATCAGTAAGTGAAGTAAAAATAAAGATTTCTCATACAGGAGAGTGATGGAGAAGCAGCAGCTGGGTAAATAAAATGATTTATACAAAGAGTGAATTGCTTTATTAGAGAAAAACAAAATGCAAGTGGGGACTTTCACATGCAGCAAACATAAAAATAAAATAAGAGGATAAGTCGAGCAAACAAAGACAAAATGTGTTAGACAAAGGGTCAAAAAGTATTTATCTGGCATTGCAGAAGTTTGCATTCTTGCAGTGATGGCTGGAATATATACACCACTGAAGACAGCAAACACTGGAATCACTGAAGTGAGGAGGAGGAGGAGGCTGGCAGGTTTTATTTGTGGCAGAACTACATGGTTGAGTGGTAACAAGAAGTTGTTTTGTTTTGTTTTGAACAAGTTCTAGATGGGATAAGGCTGCAATAGAGGCTTTTGTTTGAGTTTTTTTTTTCATTTTGCTCTGTAAATAATTAATGAACGTCAGTTATCAGACAAGACAGGCAATCAGGAACCATCACCAGAAAGCAGGAATAAAAATGCAAAAAAAAAAAAAAAAAAGAAAAAAAAAGAAGTATTCTAAGAGAAAGAACTACTCAGAGGGAAGAAAATCAGCACAGGCAGTAATATGTGACTTACATCACAAGACCAAGGAATGTAACATGGAGTTGTATGTATTACATTACAAAAATAGGCGAAAAAAGTAAAAAACAAAAAACAGGTGCAGTGTATATAACTTTTAAAATCGTTTTTACATGCTGAACATATAAACCATCGACCTGAGGATGTTAGCGAACTCTGAGAAATAGGAGATCAATTCAATCAATATCATCAATCAAGATCATTCAATAAAACCTGCTCTCAAGGCCCTCACTCTGTAGCAAGTTTTCCTCATCTGGGAGAGCCAACGGATTTCATGAGGGGTTATTTAAACAGGAGGACTGCAAGAGCTGGCCCACTGTTTCAGTCAAAATCACTAACTTAGAGATCCTGTAAATTGACATACAGTTTGTGTATACATCAAGGCAGAGTCCAGTGTTGAACCTTGTTCAGCTCTACCACTACCAATTTAATGCTGGAGCTACTATACATGTGCAAATCAAATCTATCCAAAGTTCTGTGCAGCCACTGAATTTAAAGTTTTGATCTTACTATGGGAACGTGATCCATGGATATGACCAACAGATCACTAAAGATAACTGACAGACTTCCATGGGGGTTAGATCACGTATTTTGTGTCTTGTAGTATTGATAAAGGAGAGAAAAGATGATAAATATGCATCTATTTTTTTTTAATTTCAGGCAATTACTATAAATTCATAAGAAACTTGAAATTAAACAAACAAAAAAGTCAACACAGTCACAATGCTAATAGAATTCATTATGGGTTTATGTTCTGATCTGAGAGTAGAAATTGCAAAATGTTAACTTACAGTATCCAGAAACATCCTTATTTATTTATTAAAAAATGTGCTGACTGGAAAGAAATAGTGTTAAGCAAATAATATATTTTATAATCATAAATATTTGCATAGCATCTCCCAAGATGCTTTATCTCTTGTATCACTTTTCCCTCTCACAATCTCAGCAAAAGAACATTCATTATAAAAACAGGAAGAAAGTCCATCACAATGATCATTTTTTTCCCAACCATAGTTTGGAAAATGAGGATCATTTTCCTCACCATACTTACCTAAGGAAGTCTGACCCCTGAAATGAACAGCTGAACTTACAGCCATAACTATGATTGTTTTACACTTTTTTTTTTTAATTTAAAAATTATTAGTTATAAAAAGACAAATAAAAAGTACTAAGGAGCAAACAGAAGGATAGTTCATTAACAAACATTTCAGCAAAACACTCAAATGCTTCAGTCTATATGTAGTGAGACCTTGGCTGCTATGGCCAGAAACCACTATTACACTCTGCTCCCAGAGATGCTGCTGAACTCTGGTGAGATACAAATATGCATACATACACACACACGCACACAAACATATGTGTATGTACATATTCTATGAGGGAGGTGCAATAAAACAAGCTGCAGAGCAGTACTTACCAATGCAGGTTCGGCCATCCGAATGCAGGGCATACTTCTGATGACAGCCGCACACAGGACCCGTATCTGTGTCATCACAGGTGTGTTGGCAGCCTCCATTCCCATAGTTACAGGTTACTAGTTTTGCCCCAAATGAATGTGTATATATGTATATATAAATAAAATGACAATGAAACCAATTAGTTTTGGGAGCCTTTTAGAGTGCAAAGCAGAAGAGCAGTAACAAACGGAGACATGAGGCAACATCACATTTGCAGTTGAGGACATTCGTGCTCCCTTATTCTTTCTGAGTCCCACTATCTTACTCCTATCTCATGCCCTTCTATCAATCCACCCAGGGAAAAGAAGGAAGGAGGGAAAGCAGGAAGGAGGGAAGGCAGGAAGGAAGAAAGGAAAAATGAATGAACTAGAAAGAGAAAGAAGAAAAGAGAGAAAAAAAGAAAGGAGAGAAGACAAGAGGAGAAGAGAAGAGAGAAGAGGAAGATGAATGTAGCACTTTTTCTCCATTCTTTCTGGATTATTAATTTTAGCATAAGTTATCAGCCAATTTCATCTGCTTCTGGAAGTTACATGTTTTATATTCGTGATGTATATGGAATGAAGATATGAGCAGTCTACTCTCATGAAATACAGACATGTATTTTCAAGTCTATATAGCCTGCATTTTTCTTCTACCACTCCACTTCCTAACTGCAGGCAGCAGAGACCCAGACAGCAAGAGCAGAAATGTATATGTCTTGAAATCTATTACTTTAAATACTGGTCATCCTAGAGAAGAAGAATGTTTAAAAATAAACCAAGATACATGTTATTTTCCTTTTCTTTGCTGAAACAACAACAACAACAAAAAAATACACTCCTGTTATGTCCATATAGTGTTCTGATCTCAGCTAGGAAAAAACACCTAGAGATGCCACTCCCATTTGCATACGTAATGCATGTAAGATGGCTTGTAACTATTCAAAAAATCCTCTAAAAAGTAAAGATTTATAAAGATGTCTTTTTTTTTTTTTTAATTTTCCAGGAATTTGGAGACAAGATTCAATCCACTTCGTTGCAGGATTGATTTAATCTCCAAAGGCTCTAATTTACCCCTACTCTGTTCAGTCCTTCGCAGCTGCATAATTTGATGCTAAATAAAACAATCTGAATTCAATTTATTGTCTTTATATTCAGTTAGCTTCTGTGCATGAGAATCTGGTTCTTCATGGGTATTGACAAGTAGACACACATTGACAAGTAAAAAGGAAATCCCAAATCTCCTTATTTAGGACCTATTCATCATTTCAGAGGACTTGAAATGTTTTGAAATGTTGTAGCAATTTAAATACTACAGTACTACAAATCCTACTTATTAGAAGGAATTTATTCACACTGATCTTTATCAGAATTCCTCTTTAGATAAGAGAGTTCATAAATGATCCAGAACAGCAAATTCCAATATACAGTAAAACCAAGGAACTATTAATGGCATTTAAAAGCAGGCATTTAAAGCAAAACTCAAATCTTCTTTCCAGTAATGAAATACCACTTCCTCTGATCTCAATAACTTTAACAGCAGGTTATTAAAATAGAAGGGACTGGAATTTTCAGTAACAGTAACACAAATGGAAATACTGCTTTTGGGTAAGTGGCCTCGTGCTGGAGAGTCACCCACCTCTCAGCAGTTTTGTCTAAAACAGAACAATACTACCAAAAGAAACTGAGAGACATCCACACTAGCACATCCAACAGAATCCCCATTAAAACCCCTTGCCTGGGTAGCACCCTCAGGTTCAGGGACCCACGGCCCCTGAGGCCTGGCAAAGATCACAGCCAAGACTGCTGGTCTCCCAGGTGAGCGCAGGCCTGAGGCTACCATGTGCTTATGTAGCCTCCATCCTTCACACCTCCGCACTGTACGATTCAACTAAAATCCCAGTGTTATTCAGAGACAGCGAGGGAACAGTCTTGTGGCCTAGTGATAAGACTAGTCCCACATGGGTTCCTGTCTCTCCTCCCAGGAATATCAGAGTTTTACCCAAGTGGAAAGAATGCCGTTGGGAGACACAGAGGGCAGCCTTATCCTGATTTTGCTACTGGAGCCCAACAGCCTGGGCACTATGCTGAGACACGGGAATTACGAGTTCAGGCCCACCAGAGAGAGAAGGGAACTGCACTCACACTTCCCAAACCATGAGAATCTCAAACTTCCAAAGAGTTGCATTGAAGAGGCTCTTGGAACAATAAACAACCCCCAGACACTCTTTCTCACACAATAATATTTCATATTTTTATGTTTGATGAAAAAAACAAAAATGAAGATATATGTCAGTTCAAGATGTAGGTCAATTCTCCTTTCTGAAAGCCTCTGCCTTTGCAATGTAGTCGGGTTGAAAAGTCAATCCCTTGCTCAGTGCTAGGCCAGTCCTTACTCCTTCCCTTTGCCCATTCATGTCTTGCAGTTGGTTTTGGTTGTTCTTTGAGCCCCTTGCTCTCAAGAGGAATCGGGGGCACAACAGGGTCATTTTGGACTACCCTAGAGGAGGATCACACACTGTTTTGCAGCCTAGGCCAGAGCTAGAGGTACAGATGGAGAATATATGACTTCAAACAGGACCTGCCCTTCTGGCCAGCTGTGCTAGTCAGCTGGGGCACGGAAAGAGATCCTTTTATCCACCAACTGGCAGAGCCAATCGAGGATAACGTAACTGCCATCCACTCTCCTCCCCTCCTTCTATATCCTACGTGCCTGTTGGACTCAAGTGTCATCACAAATTAACATGGAGGTGCTGTTTATGCCAGATGTTTATATGTCTTTCTAGCCAACAATATTTCCATTAAGTACTTTAAAGCACGATCAGGAACACAGTGTGTATTTTAAACAATTCGAGGGCAGCAGTCAATTTTAGCATTCTTTGGTAAAAGATGAAAGTATCTTTACACGGTTTCTTGGACCAATGTAATATAGGAACTTTTCCTTATATTACTAAACCATGTTTCTGGGGAATTTTAACTTCTGTCTAGACCAGATTTTTTTTTCTTTTAACAGCTTGAGCCAAAACTCTGGAGCCTGACAGCTCTGCAGGTGAAATTGGTACAAAATCCATTTATAAAATATATCATTTCAATTCTCCTTTGGCTTTAAGTGTGTGACAGTGACACAATATAATGTTTCTCTTGGTTAAAGGCAAAAAATGAAGTTTTTTAAAGGCAGAGGAAAAGCCGGAGCTATCTATCCATTCTTACTAGAAAGTGCTAAGCAAAATGCATGAGAAACCCCAAAATTTTCTTTTAAAATTATTTCATATTACTTTGGACTCAAAAGCTATGCAAAAGACTAAGTGTGTGCTTGTTCAGTCCATGACATTACAGAAGGAAATAAAAAGAAGGAAAATGTTTTGACCTACCAACTCTGACAGTGTGCTTCTGACACACAAACCATCTTCAAGTGCTATAAATTATTTTATTACAGAAAAAGTGATGCTAAAGAGGAGGCAATGTTTCTTACCAAAGGAGAGTATAGATATATCTGCTAGAAACCAGACATACCCACATAGCAGATTTAAAACCACAATAACATCACTGCTTTCTACCATGATTCACATGTTCACATACGTCCAAAGTGCAGTCAAGGTGTTAGGTTCTATCTCTCAGCTTTTAAGGCATTATAAATAAAATATATGATAAAGATAGGGAGGGATATCAGAATACCTCCCTTGATAGGGAGCCAGCCGTGAGCTGGCTTTTTCAGCTGTGGGAAAATACTCTGTGCAACTGGCTAAAAGCAGCACCCACAGAGAAGGCCAAACATGAACAAAACTTCCTTCAAACATGAACAAAACCAACATACAAGCACCCTGACTGCTGACTCAGCCAGCTGCCTTTCAAGGTCTACAAGCAGGCAGTGTGGCATATCGCTCCTGTTCTCCAGCTCACATTTATTTGCAGCAGCATTTATCTGGTTTTGCCATAAGCATGTCCTGCTTGGGCTGGGCTAAGCATCTTGGATGGTGGATGAGATGAATAGCACTGCTCACATGCCACAGAATTTGCAGAAAGCTAAACTTTTTTTTTTAGTATGACCTTCTGTGACAGCCTGAACCAGCACATTATCATTCCAGATAAATTACGAATTGCCATATTATTTAACTCAATTCACCATTAAGCATAGATTTCATATAAGAATATGGACTTCTCTTTCTATGGGATAAAGCTATGAATGCACTGCTTGCCTTATTTATTCTTTCTATTCTATTTCTATTCTGTGTGTTGACAACAAATAGCTGAATGATAACAGTTGCAGAAGCAGCTGAAGAGCTGGCACTTAGCATGGCAGGGCATTTTATTTTGTAAACTGAACATATTGGACAGGATTTGGGGAATTCGAGCAGCTACCCGCCTCAGTTAGATCACTTTTTTATAAGAAGAGGCAGATAGAATTAGCTGTGGTTAAGATTATCCGGTATTTTCCATGGAAAGGCTTAGCTTTCACTCACTTATAATTAATCCATTCAGGTGACAACTTATATAATTGTGGGTTTGCTCTGGGTTTCTTCTTCCTTTCTCAAGTTCCAAACAGACTAATTCAGTTAATAATTAAATTAACTAAAAATGCCTTGTTTTGTCCATGCTTTAGAGAAAAAAATCTTATCATCACTTTATCAAGTGTTATCACGCCCAGGAGAAGGAACTCAAAACCTAAGAGGGATGGCAGAAATAGACCCAAGTGCTTCCTCTGCAATCTGGAACTAGAAGATCTAGAGGATGAAGTTCTGCTGTTGAACTATATACAGGGATCTGTATGATTCTGCTTCATGTACTTCTGCATGACCTCCTGAAGTCCCTTCTGACCTGAATGTATCTGAGGTTTCTTAGGGTGGTGGATAATATTTTCTTTTTGTAATTGATAAATTGCTGTTTATATTCATAAAGAAAAAATAAGACTGCAATATGAAGCATGCAAAAGCTATAAAATGCCAGACTTTTACACAGTCCACAGGCTTTTTGTTGCAATAACCATCCCCATCCCCAATAACAAATGCAGAAAACATTGCTTTCTTATGCAGTGCACAGGTAGAGTTGGGGAAAATTAGGTGTGGGGAATTTCACTGGAGAATCCCCTTCCCATATGCTGTGGCTTGAGTAAATCAGAAGGCAAGACACAGGCAAGAAGGGAAGGTCTCTTATCAGGCACTGAACAGATGCCTAGAGAACTCAACTCTCTATCCGCCTCTCTCAATGAATTCCTACTTGAGGCTGTGCAGGTCACTTAAATCACATCTGCTACAGGTTATTAATGAAATATTCCTTTCTCCTGGGCATTTGCATGTCCAGCTAGAGCCACCAGGGGCTTGACTTTGATCATACTAAGTGTTGTGAATGTTAAGTGGGGTTCTGGGTGTTTCTTGTTAATCACTTAATCCTACTAAATGGCTTTGACATTAACATCACTATATACATTATCCACTTGTAAGGCAGGCAAAACAGTACTTTTGAACTGGGCAAAAATGTTCTGAACATACATTGACAATGCCTAGAAAGCACTCAGATATTACACTAATTAGTACCATGGGAATATCCATGAGGAAATTAAAAATTGTATGTGTTCAGAGCAGAGTTTGAATACTGTGCAGTGGGGAAGGCATGACAAATATGAAGAAACGACTCAACAAAAGCCTGTTTAATGAGTGCCAACCATCCTGTCCACTGAATGAAGCAAGATAACCTCCAGTGATCCCACTACTAGCACACTATCAAGTGAGATGTGGTCTTGTAATTGGGATGCAAGGAGCCAAGTATGGAAAGCATGCACAGAAAGCTGAAAGCCTCCTGCAGCTGCCTGTGCTGTCCAGTCTCAGGGTTCTTTTAAACATGTTTCCTCTGAGGTCCACACAAGTCTTCTTAATAGCAGACTTGAGCCAACCCTGAGTGCTTCTGAAAATCCCTCCCAGAATCCTGATTCAGTTGCAAACTGGTTGGTAAAAATTCACCTAGCGAGATACTGGTTCTCTTGTCACCTGTTCACATGGCAAAACATGGAAGCATGTTCTGATAAACCCTGAAGGGCAAAGGCTCCTGGAAGGACCACTACAAACCTAAAATGTGCTGGAGAGAAACTTCAAAGTTCTTTCAATCTCTGGTAATACTAGGGATACAAATGCAGCCCAGCTTTACAAACATCTTCTCTGTAGCTCCTCACTGTAGCTGTACTCTGTACTTGCAATGCTGCAGCTAATGATTTAAGCCAACTCCACTAAAATGATCAACTGTGAGAAAGTTTTTAAAAAGACAACACTTAGGTTCAGAAACAGACTTTTATAAAGAGGAATGAGACTGCTGCATTCTCAAAATTACTGTTCCAGGCTAACTGGCATTGTCTTTTTACTTCTTTGCACTTGGAAGGTCTAGAAGTATATATATTTTTAAATAAGATCCTGGAATATATTTGCAGAATGTGCTGTTAGTTTAGGGGTTAGTGCAATCTGCAGCAAGCTCCATGGCTCCCCTACATAAGAAGACTGCTAGCAAAAGTTCAAACTACAATTTGAACTCTGCAGGGCATTGAACAAATTCAAGTATTTTACTCCATTAAACTTTGAAACATTTAGAAATAGTCTAGCAGAGGCCCTAATTCTCCTATCAGCATCTCCGTGTGAAAAACAATAATGGAATTCCTTGGGAATGTACAAATTTGTGCAAACAAATAATAAACAGCATAAGTAAACATCCTCTCCCACTTTAACAATGTAGCTGATGTTGCACTGCAGTTACAAGCACGCAGTGTTCACTTCTAATAAACACTGTGAATAGAAATGACCATAAAGGCTCTTTGCTCTGTGCTTTTGACTTTCTCCCTCATAGCTTTTTATAGCTTAACTGCAGAGGAGCAATTGGGTTGTACAGTATCTTGTGGCACTTTATGATGATATTCAAAGGTGCTCCTTTTGGCTTTATACTTAGGAAAACATCACTCTAGCATTTTTAAACAGTGAAGATCTCAGAAAGAAAAAAGTTGGTATGGAAGAAAGATTATGATTAAACACACCGTCTCTACACAAAGCATGATGCTTTCTGTCATTTTACTGCAGTTACTGTATTCTCTCTTTTTTGTCTTTCTCAACTCTTAACAAGTAGAAAGGCAACTTAATCTGACAGTATCCAACATCCACTCAAGCCAACACAAAGACTCCTGTGCACTTCAGAAGCTTTCAGAGGAAGCTGTTACAGAGGGTCAATTATTTTAACCTAAACAGAAAAAAATGCAGTTTCCAATTTTGTTGGGCAATGCACAGCTTTCTTCAGTGTCCCCACTTCTAGAATATATGACTCTTTTTCTCTTTCCTTTTCTTTTCTTTCCTTTTTTTTGCAGTTTATGTGATACAAGACCACTGCAAATATTTCTCTCTTTCAAAAAAGATGAATGAACACTGTTAATTTGATGGCACTAATGGATCTATCATTAGAGTAATTAGTGGATTTATCAGTGTATTAATTATTATGGACCTTCAAAATACTGCAAGCTGGAATCCTCTCTGCTTTTTTTCTTTTTTTTTTCTGCTTTAAAGGAAAATATAGACTAAACTGATTCCTCACCTTCTGCATTCCTAAGAAGGTGGAAAAAACGATACCATTTTATTAAGAGCCTAACTTCTGAACTTCCATTATTCAATCCCTCTAACCCATCCCAAAGTAAACCTTTCACAGAAGGAACATACATTATTACAGCCACAAATCACCTTTGACCAAAAACAAGTTGAGTTCTTGAGCTCTGAAAAATAACAACAACAAAGAAAATAAGAGGTTCGGGGGCATTTGAAATTTAATCTTCATCTACCTACATTTGCAGTCCTTCTGGTTTTTGGCAAGTTCAAAGCCAGGCCTACATTCACAGGCAACCCCACCTTTGGGCGTCTCCCGGCAGATGTGTGCACACCCATGATCTTTGTTCATACAGTTCATACCCTCTGTAAAAGAGAAAAAGAAACATAGAAAATATTAATACCAGAATAAAATTGCAAAATAATTCTCCTCAATTATACACCTCCCATCCTCCAGTGTGACTGTAATTTTTATCTGGCATCTGGACAATGAGCCACAAGGCTACAAGTGAAATAAGAGGCATACGGTCAAAAAAACCCAGTATAATAGAGGCCAAAGCAACTGATGACTAGGAAGAATTACAGCTCTGTTTCACACACAGACATTATAGCAATGTACATTTTGTAATCGTAACATTTAAAGTCTCCAATGGTACCGCATGAACAGGCAAAGAACTTGCATGAATTTCACAAACATTGGAATGCTAGTTCCCCGGCCTTGCACCTAGGTGCGACGTTATCTGGTAAGGGACCTAAAGTACCTCAACAACTACCCTCAGTTAGACTTTCCAAGCTCAAAAAAGAACAGAATGCATTTTCCAAACTCCAACAAAAGTGTTTAGCAATTGCAGAGATAATGCAAAACACATGCAGGATTATCTGCATTTGTTTACACTTTTTAAAAAAGTTCTCACCGCAAACAGAAAAGCTGAAACCTTCCAGAGCATACTGAAGATTAACAGTATACAACTTGTTTGGGTGTTTGGGGCAAGGATCGTGAGGACTAGGGTAGAATACAGGCATTTCTACTGAATGCAGAAACAGAGGAATTTGGCTTTCATTATTCCATATCTCTTTTCTAACTTTCCATGAAAATGTAGTGGATTCAAGGGATACTAAAGGAATCTTTCTGTACCAAAAGCGATTATCAGAGTTGAATAATTGAGCTCACTGTTATTTTTTTCCACAATTAACTTAATGGTTTTTATTCTCTGGTGCATTTTTATCTGTCTCTTAATATGCTGGGTATTTTCTAACACACAGAATGTATTTTTCACATGATGCATCTACTAAAGATCATATCTGAGTGATGTGTGCGGAGCTGCTTCTTTGTTGTTTATCCTCAGTAAGTGCAGTGAATCTCAAAAAAAACCTATTATTACTTTTCTCTTTGAATATATTAAACAAAACATACCAGCTGTTCAGTGAAAGTCTAAGTGCCATGGATAGATTCATGTTAATGTTTATACTGAGGAGCAGTATCAATCAGTTTTATTTTAATCGTCGTAGGACCAAATTTAGGCTTCTAAGCCAGTAAGTTATATAGATTTTGAATGTACCTGATGCTCTTAGAAGCTTTAATTACCACGTTGATTCAAATTCCACATATTTACTGAAATCTTGAACTCAGATGGGTCAACATCCAACATTCCTAGCATGAAGGAAGGCTCACTAATTTGCATTACAAAACCCTCCTATATTTCCCCTTGGGTATCTGACCTGGAAAGGAGAGACAAATGCTCCCAGGGTACACGGACAGAGAACTGAGAGCGTAACTCAGCTCACTACCATGACTAGTGAAGACAGTATCCATATGCACTCAGCAGCTCATTTGTCACTTCATGGCATGACTACTCCTACCTATTAAAGGCTAATTTCTCAAAAAAACTGCAGTGCAGAAGGTTTAGTTTAAACTACAGTGATGACTATCATTAACAAACTTTTTTGTGGTTGTTTTTGTTTCCAAAGTCAAAAAAAAAGGAGTAGCATCCCTCTCCTTGAAGAAGTTACACAAATCCATCTGCCATCTCCAGCATCTCTACATACTGCCTTTGTGCTTAGGTTGGGGCAGGACTTCAAGTGTCGAAGTTTTCTGATGAATTTGGGCAAAAAAATTCTTTCTCTGCATAGAACCATTTGCATCTGAACACAAAGAAAAGGATTAGCACATAAGGCAGCTACTGAGAAATGTCAAGATTCCCTCAGGTTGACGGAAGCTAACAGCTTCTGAAGTTATTTGCACTGCTTGGCTTTACTTCAGAAAGGTTTATATTAACAGAGCAATGAAAAACACACATCAGTGGTCAGACAGGGAATTACTGTTGATCTCGCCTAGCAAAAAAGCAGGATCTTACGTCTCACTGCCTATGAAAACCACATTACAGAGCACCAATGCATTTATCACTCCTAAATCCACAAGCTTTTCAGCCTTCAAGAGCCCCTAAACTTGCCAAAACACCAAATAATTTGCTTTCTGTAAAGTGGAGCCTAAAAACATGCTAATGGAAGACACAATAGGTACTATACCATACTGTCTGATACATAAAAGCGAGGTATGAGTGTTTTGTTTGGATGAGCAGCTACCAGAAACCTGGGAATGGTCTTACTGAAGGTTTCGAGGCATTTTATAATCTCTTTCTATGCCCTTCTCCTAACAAAGGATCTCAGACACAATGTGTCTGACAGGCCGCATTCCTGCACACTGTGCGAGGTTCAGCAAAGGATCTGGGAAAGATAACACATGCCTGATCGAGTCACCCTGCAGAGGCAACGAGAGCAGAGGAATTAGATAGATGAAAGAAGATATTTAATGGCCCAGAAGTGTAGTGAAGCAAGTGATTTTTGGTGCTTACTTAAAAATACTTAGTATCTGCCTTTGCTAAAATCACTAGGGAAGAAAGGAATGGTACTTGGCTAAACAGACCTACGGAAATCAAAGGTCTGAATTATTACAGTTTGAAACTAAAATAAAGCACAAAGGAATCTAGTATTTGTGCAGAAGACTAGAAGATTTCAGGTCTTGCATTAATTATTCCAGTTATTGTGTTAACTAAGTAATTCAAGCTGTAGGAAAATGTTCAGTGTTCAGCTGGAGAAAAAGACCAAAAACTCTCCTAAGTCTGAGAAACACTATTCTGGAAATTTGCAGTTTTTCTGACAAAATGAAATGCCATTATTTTTTGGACAAATCCATAAACTCATACAAAGTGAAACCTCACATTATATTGTAATGTATTTCAAAATCCTTAAGCATTAAATTACTAAAAAATTCCCCCCCCTCCCCCCCAATTTTATTTAGGTCTGAAATCATGACTTAGAAAATAAAGTGCAACAAAGAAATATTTTGGCCTGCTTAAAAAATGTCATTGCAAACTTAGATTAATTTGCAAATAGTTTTAATCATTCCAGATTTTCATTTTTCAGCAAATGAAATATTTGGCCAGATGTCTTCTGTCACAGTCTACAAACACAAGTGATTTATGAATCATTGTTGATACACAATATTTGCTATTTTTTCAGCACTGACTCTTCAGACAATGTTGAATTTTTTTATAATGTGGCAAAAAGATTGCATTAAAAATAGGACAAATTGACTAAATGCTTTCCTAATAGTGGAATAATTACTAGACAAATGCAAGTAAATGGGAGAGAAACGAGCTATTTAGGTGCAAAGCACCATCATAGAAAAACTGGGTAGGGTGTCTTTGCTCAGGTAACTGAGACTGAGGTTTTTCTCTTGATTGCCCTGAATTCTGCCCACAGCATACCGCATGGACTGAGTGATATGTCAGGCCATGGATCTCCAGCCAGGCCTTGGCCAAAATGTATTTGTAGGGATGTATCTTATATTAAAATCTCCTACTGGCAACTTTTTTATATTGCTTTCTTACAAAAGGCAAATTCAAAATCCAGTGTCATGACACACGGACACTTTATGGCTTTTAAAAAGATCATAAAGTAATTCTGTAAGTAGTGTTTAAAACAGAGCGGTCCAGTCTGTGTCCTCTGTTTTGTGAACTGCCACTCTTCAGGGTAGACCTTAGAGCCTAGCACAAAATGGTGCATTTTCTCCTTGGCAGTGTGGCAGACAACAAAACAAGAACTTCTCAAAGACAGTCATACACATTCTCAGCAAATATATCTTACAAAAAAAGACAGTGAGACAAAATCCAACAGAAAATATAATAAAAACAGTAACAGAAATGCTGTTCATAAATGGAAAAACACAAAGTAAACACCACCTAGCATTTTAGATATGACTTGAGAAAATTCCTATTACATTCACGGATTTTTTTCTGACTTTCAGTTACAAAAGATTGTTTATGAAAGAGTAGCAAACACTGTTTTTTGACCTACAAACCAACATTCATTCCTGTTCCTTGCCTAGGAGTGATCTGGGTCTGAGTCTACTGCATTAATCCAGTTTGCCGTCTAGTTATCACAGATCTCTCAATAGTGCTGTTCTGCAGAATGTTCTGGCTGATACAATGACCTTTTCATTGTATTATGCTCTAAAAATGTTTTCAGCTCAGTGGCTCTGAAAGTGCTTAAATCAGGCTGGCTGTGACAACTAATGTACTCACCAGCCTTTATTTTTCATTTACACTGCCTGTTCTCATCTTAATTAACACTTCTAGCAACAATTTTCCTCTGCAATGCAATACATGCTTATCCTCTGTTCTCATTATTTCACTTACTCCATATTAATTTGTTGCTTTTTTAAAAATTATTTTAATATAACACATGCTGATTCAAAATGCAACCTGCAAATACAAAATATAACCTTCAAATTGTGCCCAAAAGGTAATACAGTAATAACTTTCAGAGTATTGCCAGAGTATATGTGGTTGACTGTGGCAAAAGAACTACAAGAGTTTTACAACTTAACCCCTCTGTACACACTGACATACACACTATCATTTAATACCATTTATACTCAGTTCCAAAAACTATATAATGTAATTCTCTTTTTTGTAGGTAAATTTATTTTAGCAACTGCTAGACAGCAAAACCTTTTCTTTCAGCTACACCCATATTTAATAAAAATTGAATCTTAAAAAAAGGATCATATAAAAACGCTGTGGACTTGACTAGATTAAGTCATCAAAAGTGGTTGGAACAAGATAAAAGGCATCAAAAATACAAGCAGACATTGTTTTGCTAGATGAAGATAAGCTCCAGTACTTAATAATTTATTTACTGTTTTACACATTTTTTAGGAACATACCCTGAATGTAAAGTCAAACATTAATCTTTACAACACAAACAACTAGCAATTGTTGTGCTTAGTTTCTCTCCATCAATCTTAATTACTGCGGATAATTACTTCTGCTGGGGTAGGGGATCCAGGACGTGCTGAGACACCTTGTCAGTGATTCCCAGGACTTTCAGGTATAGGCCAGAGCCCTGCTAAGTTAAAGTTTGGTAGCACTGGACTGTATCAGGAGAGGAAATCAGAGTTACATCCTTCATACTGCTCTGTTAGATCAAATATGAAGTGTCAGTTGAAGAACAAGTCATCTGATCTGGCATTCTGCTGTAGGAATTAGATTTTATTTTTTCTCAATACTTATGCAAGAGCAGACTGTAAATATTTACTATTATTATACATTACATATTGCATATTGATACTAGAGTATAATCTATATAAGAAATATCATACCAAAATATAGCATCTTGCAACTATAAAAATATATAATAAGAACCAGATTATAATGAGGGTCTCTTCTGGTCATGCTCTCAATGACTGGTGCCAGGAAGCAAGGAACTTCAGGAGATAGAGGAAAGAGTACAAGGGGAAACAAACTTCTGCATTTCACAGCCATTTGCTAAAATAACAGCATAGAAGGATTTTTTTACTTTCTTTCAAAAAATGAATGGGAGAAACTACAGCCCTGCAATAAAATTCACTGGTCAGTGACTAAGCAATACAGAAGATTAACAGAGACAACTCAATGCTCAGAGTTTTTCCTTTTACTCTCTTAAGAATGGGGAACAAATAAACACCCTAAGTTCCTGACAGAGACACGAACGTGATGTTAGTAACAGTGCAAGACAGCTGTCTCAAGCTGAATTTTACATTATGCATGCAAACTAGGGGCATATAAGCTCAGTTAGGCAATTCACTATCCAAAATATGCATACAGTTAACTTCTGTGCCTGCTTGGGGAAAGCAGCTCCCCATCTACACCTGAAAGTATCCCGGCTTTGGCATTTCACCTCAGGCATCTTGTCTGTGCCACACAGTGATGAAAACGTCTCCTAACCAAACCTGACACAGTCAACAATCAGATTTTGGCTTGTTGGCAAAGGCCGTTATTCTCATCATGCACCCTTGCTAAGCCAGTCCCAGTGTCATGGGCACAAAGCATCCATGCAGGAAGGGACTACTTGAGCTACACAAGAAACATCAGGCGTGGCAAAAACACAGCAATCTATTTCACAGCCTCACGTTTGCCATCTTGTCAACTGAACGAACACAGGACTTTCTTGTCATTCTTGAAATATGCATCGTGTTGCATGGCTCTGTTTAACCATGTCTGTCTGTATTAGAAAAATACAGTTGGTTCAGTGACAGTAACTAAACCCAACGGAGATTTGAAAGAAAACAAAACAAGCAATGGAGGCCGGTTGACCCAAGGAAACAGAACTCTACACCACTAAGTAGACCGGCTGGATAAATTCTGGACATAATACAGGAAAACAGCTGCTGGCATACTACAAAATAAACAAGTTCAAGTTTGTTCAGAAATCACATATGTTTTTGGTCTGGATGTAAAACACACTTAGGGACACCATCATCACCAGGCAGGCTTGCCCTCTCTTTTCTGACAAGATACTCCTGCTCCAAGTGGTGGCCAGAAAAAAAACGCATCTGTCATCCAGCCTTGAAGAGGGTGTTTGTGTCAAGATTTAAAACTAGGCATGTGTCAGAAATACAACTTCATTTTATCAGGAGTAAAGATTTGCAATGCTGCAAAGGTACTGTAGCTTTGAAGAAGAGGATGGAAAGCAAAAGGGAGCTATAGGAGTTAACAGACCAAGTTTAGGTTAGCAGAAGAAACATGCAGGCAGGGAAATGAAATGGATGCATAATTTCCAGAAAATGTCTAGCATTTCCTGGGGGGGGCCACCACCCAAAAAAAACAGAATTACTGGCTAAATTCCGGCCTGGGTTTGTTGGGACTAAGCTAGTAACCTGGTTTGGTTCCCACATCACAGAACTCCTAATAGAAGCTGATACCTCCCTAGCAATCTTTCCCAATAGTCCCTGTAGAGAGCCTGAGTATAGTCACCTTCTCACAGATAAATGTGCTTGGTTTATCCCAAAGCAACGCCACAAGGTTGAACATGCAAGTTGTATTGCTGCTGTTCTGGCAAAATCAAGCCTGTCAGCCTCTGAGTGTATCACCTTGGCACCTGACAGCAACCAAGTGGAGAAAAGATAAGGAGAAGAAAAGAAAGCAAAACAAAGCACAATGAACAACAGCACTATCTGCCTTTAATCTTGCTTTGTATTTTAAAGGCAGTTCCTTTAGCAGCAAAGCCAAGAAAAAGAATAGGCTGGTTCCAGGGGAGTCGCTGCCACACAGAGCCTCTTGGCAGACTGGATGGAGGGGACCCAAGAGGGCAGGCAAGACTGTAGCGGACCTTTTTCCACTTGAACCTTCTGCATCCCTGCCGTATCTCTTGGTGCCTTCATGGTAACGAGCAAACCTTAAGAGTTCTAATAACCTGAGCCCCAGAGATATGTTGCCTAAAGATGGGTGCCAAATGGCAGCATCTTTAAGGCCTGTGCAAAGGCAGTGAGGTAGAAGCTTGGTAACTACAAAAAAGGCCCAAGTAGTCTTGAAAAAAAGGTCATGAAAATGTGGCTCACTCTTCTAAATGGCTCTTAGGGTCTACTTCTAACATAGGAAGACTCCACAGATTCAGAGCAAGAAAGTATTTTTTCCCTCCCCAAACACAGGAAAACTCAGAAAAAACAGAACATTTCTACCTTCTACCAAGTGAAACTTCTCCAGAAGATGAGCCTATACCAGCCAAATTTTTAGTCTTCTAATAAAAAGACTTGAAATAATTTAAGAGATTTGACACTTTCTACAAGTGTAAAGAAATCATATAATTAGAAATACAATTTTCAATGATTCATAAGAAGATTTTCAACCAGGTATAATCAAAGTTTATATCAATACAGTATCATTTCTGGAATTGCAAGTGAAGAGATGAGATTAAGAAAAGATACCTAAAATCTTAGAATTTTCTTTCATTTTCCTGAAATTTTCTGAAATTTGCACAGCTTACACTAGACAGCCTTTTTCCAGATTTCCAGAAATAAGGATACTGGAATTAATTCTAACAATATAATTTCAAAAATAAGTATTTCTAGGATACATTTTAAAACTTGTAAAATATAGTCAAGTATATAGTGTGACAATAGCTATTTCTACAGCTCTTTGCTTTGCGGGACCTCCTTAGCATCCCAATTCTTCCCAGGAAAATTTCATAACCCCTTGCAAGATCAGTCAACAAGATACCAAATGAATACGTGCTTGATCATCACCTCTGGAAGCAAGACCAGACATTTATCAGGTTTAACTTTCAGACTCTGTTATTAAGGTGCATAGCAAACAATCCTTGCGAAGCAGCAGAATGAGACAGACTCTTCTCATGGGTTCCTATTAGGCTTTAACTAACACAACTTTCCCCCCATGAAATCAATCGATGATCAACAGCCCTGGATGGACATAAGGGATAACTATAAAATCCCCAGTGGATGAAAGATCTCAGCAACACTGATTCTGCACCGGGATTATACTCTCAATCTCAGCTCTATTTTTAGCAAAGCAACTATTTCCTGCAGTCTTGAATTACAGGCACTGCCTTTCCAAAGTGTAATACAACCCAAAACAGACAATTGATACTAATTTTGGTATTTTAGCAAGACTATTTTATTGCAATAAACATAACAGTAAATGATAATTTTAAGCATTTTAGCTGAAAAAAAGTTTAATGCATGCAATTTAAAAAGATTTTTTTAAACTAATCAGAAGACATACTCCAAGACTAAAAAACAAAACATCTTTCAATATAATGCACATATAAAATAGCATGAACATGTGGTGCTAGAGACAAAAATTGTCCCCAAATTTCCAAGTATATATGCAGTGCAGACCAAATTAATACCTTGTATGAAGCTCATCACTTTCAAAAGGCTAAACATGACTGGGACTCAGAGCTCATCATGTTACTCACTTTTTTTTTCTTACAAAATAAAACCCTGAGGCCAAGGAATTCATTTATTTGCCCAATTTACACACCCACACGGAAGAAGCCATCTAGCTCAAAGGCAACCAATCTTACTCCAAGACAGAAGACAAAACAATGTCTGAAACTGAAAAAACTGAACTGTAGTTCAGTTTTTTGAGGTCAGTTCAAATGCAGAAAGCAATGGGAAACTACATCCACATGTAACTGAGGTACAATCTCCAATATTTCAAATTTCCAACAATATTTTGACTGTAGAAAAATCTAATATAATTAGTTGGCCTTCCATGACTGCCATCACTGTGGTGACTTTCAGCAGAAAAGTTCACTTGTATTTTAGATGGCACCAAACTGGAACTAAATTTTCAGCAGTTTTAGCATTTTTTTTCTCAAAAACTAGAAAGTGGGTGCATCTAAGTAGTAGTTCTGTTCAGAATACAAGTTTTTCTCAGATGCTAAAATTTTGTGTTCAAAACCAGAGGTCTGTACAGCATACTGCCATGCACCACTAGTATGCAGGAATAGTTTGTCTTTGAAGAAGTCAAGCGAGAAGGTTGCACTGGAGTGCCCAGCACCCCAGAGTGCATGCACTTCAGATTTGTTCCCAGTTTCAACAAAATGTCTGTTTCTTTTATAAACACAGTATGTATCTATCACTGATGAGTAGCGGAAAAACAAAATAACCCAGCTCAGAGCAGTACAGTGGAATCAAGAGGGAATAGAATGGCCCTCTGCCTTAGAAAATGCTATCACTAGAATTTTGTATTTGCAAGACTGCCTATACCTAAGGACAATGGAATATTAAATATGAAAGACAAAAATAAATGTTTGCTGACTGCCTTGTCAATGCGCAAGTTAAATGCTGAGGTTAAAGCCAAGTTATTTGGAGTATTGCCATAACTAAATAACTATTTTAATAAGCTCAAAATATTTGCCCCTTCACTATTCTCCTCTGACTTTTGGTTGATTATTTAGTGGTTCTGGTGGCAGAGATCATAAATTTTCAAAATTCTTTCAAATTGTTTTTGTCTTTTTAATCAAAGAAATGTTTATGTACCCTTCCCATACTGTGTCTCTTTAAATCATTGAGTTTTTCAAAGTAATTTTTTAACATCATAATGTGATATACACAGAGATAAATGATGTCAGAATCCTTTCTGCCCCAAACCAGTCTGTAAATCTTCAGAAAAGCAAAGTTCATGGGTGCATTTAAAAGGGGCACAATCTGTGCTTAAAAGAAAGTCCCCCTTTTTTGTGTGTCCAGAATCACAATGCCAGAATGTGTTATTGCAAAGAACTGTTGCCATGGCAATGCCATCAATAACATCATTTTCTGCATCCTTGTCCTTTAAACACATAGGGAACGCAACAAGCATTGGTAAATGTGAAAAAAGAACAATTACCTTTTCTCTCTCAACAGCAGAGGAAGCCTTTTTCTCACCTCATCAATAGAAAATTATGTAGAAAGGAATAATAAAGACTGTTACAAGAAGCACCAAGAAGCCTATTAGTGACAAAGGCTTTTTTTTTCATGAATAATTACAGCTCTTCAAGAAGAAATCAGCCCAGGCTAAGGACTCTCTGCAAGCTTTAGATGGTAAAACAAACATTTGACTATACAAGGATTTCCCTTTCATGTACCTTTCCAAGGGAAAACAAGTAAAATCCAGAGCACCAATGGGAGATAGAAAACCCAAAGAAACATCTGCTGCAATTAAATTTAAAGAAGACTTCATATTCATTTAGCGAAAGACTCATAGCAAAAGCAACCGTATTTAATGGGAGAATCAATATAAATTTTAAACCAGCAGGTTGAAGTTGTCTGTGGTGGGAAAGTCTGCCTCTTTAAGTAGTATAATATCAGAAACCTGCTCTCATTTCTACCAACGAGGAAAAGATGGAGTTCAAAGCAGATGTATTACCAAACAGTTGTAAAGCCCTGTTCACTTCATACCTCCGTGGCTACAGCAATATGGTGGATACACTTACTGCTCAAGGTCAGTACATAAATAATGGCCCCTTCACCACAGCAGGACTTTTGAGAGTCATGTAACATATAATTAAGAAGTCCTTCTGAAACATTACACTTTTGTCCTGACTCTGATGGGTGATGTACAACATGGGGAGCTCTGAATGTGTTGCTTGGTGCTCTCTATACAAAGTGAAGGTCAACATGTCATGCAATGACTTGCTTATATCTCCTGGCCCCTTCTGTATAGCTATGCTGGGGTCAGAGGCTCAGGATGGAGACAGAAAATCTATTGCTTCCTTCCCCTTGTTTCTAGGTAATAGAAACAACATAAGAAAAAGAAAAGTGGGGGAACAAAGGTAAAAAGGAATGACAATTTTTGAAGGAAACTGGAGCACATTAGATCTAGAATAGCAGACAATAAGCTCAGACAAAACTAGAGCAAAAGACTGCTAGTAGTGACAGTAGATATGTACAGCACAAAACATCTATTAAGCTTAAAGCAGTAAAATGAATTTATTAAGAAGATACAATTCCAACTCTTCAGTTGAATGAATGGTCTACGATGAAGAGCTATCAACTTAGCCATATGTTTGCATTTACTAGGGAAAGTCCTATCTAGAAGAAAGAACTATTAAGACATTGGGATTCAGCTCCTGAATGCGTATTGCCTCACACAGCCCTTCCAACTTTCACTGCTTCTGTCTCTCCATCTCTAAAGTGAGAAATAATGCTTGCTCACTTTTCATAGTTCTCCATTTGTTACTGTGGAAATTCTACAGAAATAGGGAGCTGCTAAAGACAAACAGCATATGGAGATGGGGGGAACCTTTCTTTTTTCTGTATTAGAGCCTCTGCAATGTTTCAAAGTACTCACACTATGCAACTCAGCATTTAAATGCTAGCACTGACTGGATTCTGTTTCATGGAAAGAAAGCTTCTGCCCTTTGTCTAGATTTCAGTACATTTAGGAATTGTTCAGAAAGCTCTGTTGAAAGGCTTTAATTGAGCAGCTAAGGGGCTAACTCAGCTTATCTCAAGGGCTGTTCACCCATTTCTCCAGAAAACAATAAGTAGTGAAATCTATTTCTTAGCATCCAAACAGTACCCTTTGTCACTGGAATCCCATGAATGAAAAACAAATACTTGGAAGGAACTATTATGTTCTCCTTCAATTCTGGCTTGTCTGAGACTTGGAAAGAAAACATCTACTTTTACAATTTCCTAGCTGGACTCAAGAGGCTGAAAGCTGAACTGTAATTCCCCATTAAGCAATCCCTCAGATCAACACTGTCCATCCAACAAGACAAACCAATGCTTCCGATGAATTGGTGAGACAGTCTCTTTAAATTCTCTGAGAATGTAAGGAGGATGGGGCCGAGAGCTTGCGGGTAAGGGTTAAAGGGCAGGCTAATGTGGGAGACACTGTGGTGGGTGTCTGCTACAGGTCGCCTGACCAGGACGAGGAAGTTGATGAGGCCTTCTATAGTCAGCTGGATATTGCCTCAGGTCCTGGTTCTCATGGGGGGCTTCAACTTCCCCGACATCAACTGGAAGGACAACACAGCCAGGTACAAACAGTCCTGGAAGTTCCTGCAGAGCGTCGATGATAACTTTTTGATGCAGGTTGTGGAGGAGCCAGCGAGGAGAGGTGGGCTACTGGACCTCGTGCTAACAAATAGAGAAGGACTTGTAGGAGATGTCTCTAGAAGGAAGGGGGCGCCCAAGAGAGCTAGCTAGTTTTCAAGCAGCACTTCCTCCACGCCCAGCAACAGCGCACCCCTGTGCGTAAGAAGTCAGGCAGAGGGGGCAGGAGACCTGCGTGGATGAGCAAGGAGCTTGTGGCAATGCTCAGGCAGAAGGCGGCGGTATACAGAATGTGGAAAAAAGGACAGGTCCCCTGGGAAAAATACAGGAGCGTAGTCAGGGAATGCAGTTATGACAAGGAAAGCTAAGGCGCATTTGGAATGCAAGCTGGCGAGGGAAGTTAAGAACAACAAGAAAAACTTTTTCACATACATAAACAGCAGAAGGAAGACTAGGGGAAATGTGGGTCCCTAGTGAATGGGATGGGCACCCTGGTTACGAATAACACAGAAAAAGCAGAGTTGCTGAATACCTTCTTTGCTTTGGTGTTTACCAAGGCCCTACCTGGCCCTTTACAGTCCCAGGCCCTAGAGAGAAGACAGGAGAGATGAAGACTTGCCCTGGGTAGAAGAAGATTGGCTAAGAGATCACCTAAGGAAACTTGATACCCACAAATCCATGGGCCCTGATGGGATGCACCCCAGAGTGCTGCGGGAGGTGGTGGATGTCACAGCCAAGCCACTCTCCATCATCTTCAAAAGATCCTGGAGAACAGGGGAGGTGCCGGAGGACTGGAAGAAGGCCAATGTCACAGCAGTCTTCAAAAAAGGCAAGAAGGAGGACCCGGGCAACTACAGGCTGGTCAGCCTCACCTTCATCCCTGGAAAAAGTGATGGAACGGCTCATACTGGCCATTGTCTCCAGGCACATGGAGGACAAGAAGGTGCTCAGGAGTTGGTCAGCATGGATTCACAAAAGGGAAATCATGCTTGACTAACCTGATAGCCTTCTATGATGGGATGACTGGCTGGATATATGAGTGGAGAGTGGTGGATGTCACCTATCTTGACTTCACCAAGGCTTTTGACACCATCCCTCACAACATCCTGCTGGACAAACTCCGGAGGTGTGGGCTGGATGAGCGGTCGGTGAGGTGGATTGGGAATTGGCTAGATGACAGAGCTCAGAGGGTGATAATCAGTGGTGCGGAGTCTAGTTGGAGGCCTGTGTTGAGCGGTGACCACCAAGGATCAGTCCTTGGCCCAGTCCTATTCAATTTGTTCATCAACGATCTGGATGAAGGCACAGAGTGCTCCCTCAGCAAGTTTGCAGATGATACGAAGCTGGGAGGAGTAGCTGATACCCCAGAGGACTGTGCTGCCATCCAGAGGGATCTGGACAGACTGGACAACTGGGTGGTGAGAAACCTCATGAAATTCAACAAGGCCAAGTGCACGATCCTGCACCTGGGGAGAAACAACCCTAGATATCAGTGCAGGCTGAGGACCGACCTGCTGGAGAGCAGCACTGCCGAGGACCTGGGCGTCACGGTGGACGACAGGTTGGCCATGAGGCAGCAGGGTGCCAAGAAGGCCAGTGGGATCCTGGGGTGCATTAAGAGTAGTGTCTCCAGCAGGTCGAGGGAGGGAATCCTGCCCCTCTGCTCAGCGCTGGTGAGGCCACAGCTGGAGCACTGTGTCCAGTTCTGGGCCCCCCAGTACAAGAGGGATGCGGAGCTGCTGGAGAGAGTCCAGTGCAGAGCCACAAGGATGATCGGGGGTCTGGAACATTTGTCCTATGAGGAGAGGCTGAGGGAGCTGGGCCTGTTCAGCCTGGAGAAGAGGAGGCTGAGAGGGGATCTAATTAGTGTGTACAAGTACCTCCAGGGAGACAGTGAGGAGGATGGGGCTGGCCTCTTTTCAGTGATGGCCACTGACAGAACAAGAGGAAATGGCCAAAAACTTAAACACCAAAAGTTCCACAGGAACTTAAGGAAAAATTTCCTGACAGTGAGGGTGACGGAGCACTGGAAGAGGCTGCCCAGAGAGGTTGTGGAGTCTCCTTCTCTGGAGATCTTCAAGACCCGCTTGGATGCAGTCCTGTGCCACGTGTTCTAGGTGGCCCTGCTTGTGCAGGGGGGTTGGACTAGATGACCTCTAGAGGTCCCTTCCAACCTTAGGCATTCTGTGATTCTATGAAGCCTTTCTCGGGGGTGGCCAGTGATAGGACAAGGGGTAGTGGGTATAAATTAGAACACAGGCAGTTTCATCTTCATGTGAGGAAGAATTTCTTTCCTGTGAGGGTGACAGAACCCTGGAACAGGCTGCCCAGGGAGGCTGCAGAATCTCCTTCTCTGGAGATCTTCAAAACCTGCCTGGATGCCACCCTGTGCCACGTGCTCCAGGTGTTCCTGCTAGAGCAGGGGGGTTGGACTAAACGATCTCTAGAGGTCCCTTCCAACCTCAACCACTCTGTGATTCTGTGAGATACTATAAAGGCCACTGGAAGTTTTTATACCTAATTTATGAAGTTAGTATTACAAGTATACCTACGTTTTTTAATAAACAGTTCTTAACTCTGTTGGCCTTTATGGCTAGAATGACATCACTGCTTATGCTATTATCTTTCATTAGTAATTAAAAAATAAAATAAAAAAGGTAAAATTGAATTCCTTAAAATAATCAGGTACCAGCCAAATCATCCTCTTTTTCTTTCCCTGAGTCCTCAGACAGATTTTTCTATATTTAATCATGCAAATTTGTACCACCTGGCTTTGGAAAAGCAAAAGGGATGATGCCAAAATTTAAATTCTCTTCTATTAATGTAGTCTACCTACCAATGCTGCTTCACAAATGAAAATGATCTTTCTATTTTAGAGATGCTAGAGGAATGGAAACTTGAACATGAACACAGGACTGCCCCTTAGAACTAAGCCTTTTACTGGGCCAAAAGGCAGAATACCACTAAAAGGCAAACTAGTTACAGTTTTACCTGAAAATTACTAATTTAATTGTTTTCAGGGCCTCAGAGATGACAAACCTCTTCTATATCACCACCATTTCCACCTGAATGAGTGGGCATTGAAATCACAAATGTTTTTTCAAACGTTCTCAACGATATCCCTGAAAAGCTTTACTGGCTTGTTTCTGGCCACAACCCGCACAACAAAAACTAGCAAACAGGTCTGGCAGCTACACCCTTGTCACCACTTAATAACCGAGTAGACTTTTTGTGATGTATCTTTGTCTAGGAACTTGCAAGATCCTTGGTTTAGAGAAAAATGAAATTGAGGGGTATTGTTCATATGGAGAAAGCAAATGAGAGTTGAGGCTTGGGGAAGAGACGTGAGTAGGAGACAAGGGAGTGGAGATAAGAATGACGGATTGGTCTGTCATTAACACTAAACTGGAGAATTTGGACACTGGCCTGTAAAAGATAGTGATAACACCAGGGAAACAGCTTAAGAGCGGTCACTGAGAAGGTCTCTGGTGTCAGTCTGAGATTGAAAAAGGGGAAGGAAATCTTTATTTGGTGAACTGCTGGAGGTGAGCTAGTGTGGATATGGAACAGAGAAAGTGGTGTGTTGAAGAGACAGGTTAGAATTCCTGGAGTTACCTAACACAATTTGGATGAGGGAAGAAGAATTAAGAGAAAGTTATTGAATCCTAGGAGAAAAGGACAAAGAGATAGATGAGCCATAAAATTACAAATATTGGGGGAAAAAAAAAGCAGGGGGAATAAAGAGCAAATGAATGAAAAGGCTGGCAAGCAAAGGGAGTCAACAGAAACAGCCTTTGGACTTACTTGAAAAAGGAATAGGTTGCTTACTCTTATTCTATGTTCCCCAGTGACAGAATGTTATAATTGATGGCATTATATTGATGGCCACTAAAGATCTAGGTTTGAGAACACATATATTTTTCAGAATCTTTAAAAGAATTTTGTGGGACAGCTTGATTTCATCTGCTATAATCTTTCCAGCCACAGCTCCATATACCCACGCTGCTTGTGTGGTGACATCAAACCAAGGAAATATTATGAACATTCCTCACTGCCACTGGCCTAAGGACTGTCTTTATCAATATTCAGTAAAGCATAACTGCAGAAACTCTATCTGTTCAGAAGCAAAGCACTGGACAAACTCTTAATCTATCACACAAGTAGGAGTTTCAGCCTCTAGGTGCTATGCTTAGCATTCTTGGGGCCTTATGAAATTAAGTAAGTTATTTATGCATTAAACAATAGATTTATTTTATCAAAAAAAATAATTTTAAAATTAGCTGGGCTATTAGCATAATTTGGAATAATCTGTAGATCTGGAAAGCTGCCACAGGATGTGGGTTGTATGCCATTTAATAGCTGTTGTACATTGTTTTTAAGTATAATTGATATGGCTTTTTTCTAGACTCACTGAAATAATATGGGAAACAAAGAGAGCATGCTCTTAGACCTGACTTCAAATTTAAAAACCCAATTTGATGGTAATCCACATCCTTAAAAATTACAGGGTACCATAATCTGAATTAAACCTAATGTACTTAAAACAAACTTCAGCTACCTCTCTTGGGCAGCCAAAGAAGAGAACACAGCGCTTACTTTAGGATACACATGTTTAGTGGATTGGAAGAACTACCCTCACTTTATACATAGTATTTGTTCTGCCAAAAGGAATGAAGAAGAAAGATAGGCCAAGTGCTGGGTGCCAGAAAACAAAACTGGGACAGCACCCACTACAGCAACCACTCAGAGACACTACAGAAGCCTTTCTGCTTTCTCTTTGCCTGCAATTCTTCTTGCAATTCCCAACTGCGACACAATTTATGTCTGGCATGTTTTGTAACTAGGATTTGTACTACCACAAGCTAACAACAGTGAGCTTCCTAGCACAAGCAAGCCATTTTGCATTATTTATAACATTGCTACCCCACATGAATGCCACTGACTTGCCGTCTTTAGCTTCATGGCTCGAGCAAAAGGATAGAGATTTTCATTCCATCCACTGTTGTGAAAGCCTGTTGGCAGCCGCTGGACTTCTTTCCCCCCCCTCCATGATGCTATTTACCAGATTTTATAAGTAGGAAGTATGTTGCTATGTTACTTTTGACCCTGACTTATCTTCTAGGTCTTCTCTTTTGCATGCAAATTTTATAATGCCAATACTTTAAGAAATAATAAGGAATCAGACCATTTTTTTTTATAAGTAAATAATACTTTTTAGGAGGCTTTGCACTAATGTGACTAAGATGACTTTTATACCTACAATACTACAAATAGGGCCTTTTAATGGCATATTGAGTAACTTAAGATTGATGGTTTAGAAGAGTCATCACTCTTTACATGGAATTTCTGATGTTGCAAGAGCTTTCAGATTCAAAAGCCATAGGGCAACACAATAATCAACAGTAATCTTTTTAAAAAACATAGGGCATCCCGGAGCAGTTATGATGGGGTCTCACTTAAAAACAAGAAGACAGCTGCCACTGACTCAGTTCTACTAAAGGCCCCTAGTCATTAGGGTCAGAACAAAAAGGAAACTCTTTGGAAAATGCTTTTGTGGTCCTAGAGTAAGTTCCCGAAGGAAGTGTATGAAAGGACTTCTGCATGTATAAACAGAAAAGTATATGACCTTCTTCACTAAGCTTAGACGCACTAAGCTGTCTGCTTGCAAAATGGCTATTGTGACTGTTCTGCAAAAAGATCATTTGCTTCCACTTCAGGAATACACTGCATTAACTTATCGACACGCTGTACAATTTCCCATCATTGTTATTGTTGCAGTTTAAAGAGGGGCAAATTTGGTAAGAGATGAATCCCCTTGAGTTCCAGCTGATCCTCAAAGGTTAGAGGGACTGGAGGCGGCTGGACTCATCTCTTAATAGGGATACCGAATATGGTGGTAACTATAGGTCCAACTCTGGCAGTGCCAGATTCATGAACAGTCTGCCGACCGTATGTCCAATCGCCTTCAAAACAAGTAGTCGAGTTCACAAACAGCATGATTTATTCAAATGCAACATTTACAAAACAGGTTTCGGATGTCAGTACAGGTAATTCTCTATTATAGCGTGGCGTTTTCAGATAGCTCTGATATACAAATGCACAATCATCCCTCACTCAAGAAGATGGGAGAGAGCTCAACTTTGAGGGGCCTCCTCAGGTAGCATCCTGACCCGAAGGGAGGACAGGGGTTGAGTCCGTCTACTGATCCAGAAGTTACGATGGAGTCTTCCCTCATCCTTCTTCCCTCTTCCTTCTTCCTACTTAGTTCACCTTTTATATGTTTTCTTTTACATTTAAGTGGAGTTTGAGTGACTCTAGTCACTACTTTCATTCTACTTACTTTCATTATTGATTGGTTTAAAAAGTCTCTCGAGTCAATTGAAAACCTAGAGAGCACACTCAGCAAGGAGTGGCCATTCCTTGGAGGCAGGTAACTTTTGAGATGGGGTTGTTTATTGGTATTATAATGAGATTAGAATGAGGAAAAGCTTGAGCAAAGTCCACTGGAAGGGACTGCTCTGCCACCCTTGTTGGCCTAGCACCAGATATCTTATTGTACTGTGTGGCTTATCAGCTGTGTGGTATGACCAGGGTGCCACCTCTGCAGGGAGTACAACAGAGTTTGGCCACGGTATCTTCACTCCGCTCCATCCTCCATTCGCTCATCAGCTGCACGGCATCATCAGGTTACCACCTCCACAGAGAATCTAACAGAGTTTGGCTGTGGTATCTCCATTCTGTGCCACTCTTTTGTTTACTCTTATTAGTATGTTCTAGGAGGGCAGACTGTGTTGCCAAGGGAATTGTGGAGAAGCAGATTCCGCACATACCAACAATCCTGAAATGATAACTCTCTCTCACCTCAAGCAAGCCTCTGTAATGCCATAACTTCTGTTAGGCCCTAGTTTTCCTCTAATTTCCCCTTTCTTGAGCAATTTTCCCACAGTTATCACAGAAAATTATGTGAAATTTATGTGATATACTGGCATGGTTGATTTCGTTCAAATTCTGAAAGCTGATTTTCTAACGATGCCTCCCGTGGAGGTAAGTTTTTAAGAGGAAAAAGTTGTGGCCAGATCTGTTACCAGCAGAAAGTCTTCTACTCACTTTAATATTTGCAGCTTTTTTTGTCCTATAACAACTGTTGGGAGTTTAAAAATGAAGCAGTTGTTAAATAATTTCTCAGAAAGGTCCACGGTCTCTTGAAAAGCACAGCGTATCTCAAGGGCTAAACTTAATTTTCTAGGAGCAAGGACAAACTAATGTGCATTCCTATGCCATGTAGTGATAAGAAGAATCAATTTTATAGAAATAATGTTAGAGAAAAAAGAGAGAGAAAAAATGTACCTAAAAAGAGGAAATGTACTTAATTTAGCCAGTTTTCTAGCATTTTTCAGATTGTTTCTGATAATTATACCTGTTTTCATGCCTTTTTAGGTTTTCAGAGATAATACAGAGGTTTAAAGAAAATTCATTTACATTGTTCTCATAATAAGGCTAGTTAAGCTAGCAATATTAAATGCTATTTCTCACAGCAAAAACATGGCTTCCCCGAAATCTCTAAGCCAACTGCACTTTACATAAAAAAAAGGTAGCCCACATTTCAGACCATTCAGATTATGACAGTATCTCTGAAAAAGATCTATGGAATATGATTGTGGAAAGGCTGCATTTTTACAGTCTACCTCAGAAAGTTTCTGCCTAAGTTACTGAGGGTGTCAGATTTGCTGGATCAGCTGGCTCTGCAGTAGGTCTACAGATGTGATGGGATGTAAATGGATGACAGGGATGCAACAGGAAACATGAACGGAAAACTCCACAAATGGAAGAACTCCTGAGCAAATACCCTAACAAAAACTAACTGTAACACTTTACAGTGAGGAACTAAGTATAAGATTGTGAAGTACATTTGACTTACGTGGTACTACACCAGTTCTCCTTAGTAAACTGCATAGTACTTCATAGTATTTTGAAATATTTTCAAATATTTTGAGTGGATGGGATTAAGTATTCATACTTATGCATTAGTCTTCAGACATACATTCACCCACGTGTCGACAGGTTACTTCTGCATGATTTGGGTATCTAATCAGAAATTTATTTTGAATATAAAGATCATGAACTGCTGCCAACAAATGCTTTGCAGAGGAAGTATTCAGATAAAGCTGTGCCCTCAAAGGCTGCTCCACTGGATTAAGTATAGGACAATTTAGGAAGCCTAAGCCTTGCAATGCCTGAAGGAAATGCACTTGCACTCCCATGACTGTTTCTCTCTTCACTTTCTCTTGAATATTTAGATGGAAAGATCTTTGCTTCAGGCCTAAACTTGCTCACTGCCTGAATGCATGGGCCTAGCAGCCCACATCCAGGAACTGACTTGTCACTGCTAGTCATCATGCTAATATAAATAACAAAGATATGACTTTTAACTAAGTGTGTACAGGTGGGTGTAAGTGGACTTAATCAAATATTCCTGCCTGCATGAACCAAAGCACTAAGCTGTAACTACTGCAGCAACTACTTTCATGCATGCTTTTTTGCTCTCCTCTTGAAGCCTGAAGTCTGAAAAAATACTTACACTAATCACTACTATTTGTCCGTATTACAGCTTGGCCATCAACTCTAGTTGAGATATACTTCCTTTCAGTACCCGACATCTAAAACCAGTGAAAGAGTCTCTGCTAAAGAGTTTAGTAAAAATTATCAAAAACATTAATTTATTTTTCAAAAATAACAGCATATTCTGATCTAAAAATAACACAAGTTTTTCCTTTAACCTTTCGAAAAATATCTATCTCCCAGGAAAAAAACTCACAAAATAGTCTGTGTGATTTTCATAAAACATAGAAAAGAGAGGCCAGCGCTTAACTTTTAATGCTGGAACATTACACAGTTGTTCACAAAATGTTAGTAAACACAAAAGGTTATAATTCTGTAGGCAGGACTAGTCCTGAAAGTCTAAATAGTTCTTTTACTGTGGGTTTGAGACAAGGTCTTCTGACTCTGAGCCCACATGAATTTGTTTTGAGGACAAAACAGTGACCCTCATAGTCTAGAGATTTTATTTTTCAAGTGAAAATCTGTGTAAACTTGAAAGCTGCTTATTCTTTTTACATGAATCTAAGATTTGCCATGAACACACAAGAGAAACTCAAGCAAAGGGTCATGAAAACATGTAAAGGATACGAAGGGAGGCTGAGAGAGCTGGGACTCTTCAACCTGGAGATAAGCAGGCTCGGGGGGATGTTATCAATGAGTCTAAACACCCAATGGGGTGGAGTAAAGGAGGCTGAGCCAGACTCTGCTCACTGGTGCACAGTGAAAGCATAAGAGGCAATGCACATAAACTGAAATACAGGAAATTCCACTTAAGCATAAGAAACAAGGTTTTTATTGCGATGGAGGTCAAGCACTGGAACAGGTTACCTAGGGAGGCTGTGGAGTCTCTATTCTTGGAATACTAAAATCCTTCTGAGACATGGCCTTGGGCAACCTGCTCTAGACAACCCTGCTTGAGTAGGGGAGTCAGACGATATGATCTCCAGATGCTAATCCCAATCTCAACTGTTATGTGATTCTTTGAAAATTAACAGATTATATATGTCCTATGTACACTGACATGTACACCTCTTACAGGAACAGATATTTACCAATCTGTATTTTTGAAGATTCACCTGAAATGTACATTTTTAAGGTGATATTAAGTGAAAAAGAGAACATATAAGGTTGCACTATAGACTTAATATATATCTCCATGCATTATGTAGGATGCACAGTGAATTTTCCCCTAGTTCCTAATGAACATTTCTTACCCTGTGACCTTCCTTGAAACATTCCAGTCTCCTAGTTAATACTTTAAGGTAGATGGGAATCTTTGGGATACTCTGAGATACTGCCTGTCTGAGAAGCACTACGGATTTGTAAGTTAGTTTAGGTATTTTTTGTTGGAAAAATAATCTGGAAAGGGTATAGAAGAAGGCTTTACTTAGTGTCCTAGAAGACACTAGGAGAAGAAAGGGAGTGCACACTCAGAAATCTAATACCTAGTCCTTATAGTCCCTCCTGATCTACGAACTGATCATTGCATGTGGTGTCTCCTAGGGCAAGTTTGTAAACAAATTTACCCTGAACAACAGATTTGAGCTTCAAAGTATCTGGGAAACAACTTCAGTGTGTCAGGCATCCAGAGTCTGTTTTTGTCCATACTCACTCAGGGGCAATTTTAGAAGGACAAAACACTTTTTTTAAGTTTTGGTATCTTTCCTCTTCCTTTTTGTTCAATGCTGCAATTCTTCAAAGAGGGAAGCATATGGACAGAGAAAAACAGTACATTATGTTCTGGTTCTATAAACTCATTTTCAGGTACTCCTATGGCTGCTGTTGTGACATAGACCCAGAGAACACTCTGCCAGCTCAACCTTTTTGTACACCTCCCTAGCTACATGCTTATCATTAGATCTTCTGAATAGCAACTGTAAAAAAGTCTTATTTTCCTAAAATCATTGAACAATTTAGGTTGGATGGCATATCCAAAGAGGAACAGCTCCAATCTCCTACTCAAGGCAGGGCTAACTTCCAAGTTAGCTCAGGTCTTGTTTTGCTTCATATTGCTTTGTTAAGGGCACCTATTTCTGCACACAGCAATTAATAAGTATGTTATGCTTGGTGAAATGGCTCTTTTAAACATCTGAAAATGAATTCTACATGTATATAAGATGAAACTGTCATCCATTTGTTAGGCAGTTACTGCTGAGTTCATGCTGATGATGTTTCTCAGCTGTAGATTTGCCGCATTAACTTTTCTACGAAAAAAAATAATTAATAGAACATGCCAAGATATCTGGAGGACATACTGAGAAAACATAATCTGAAGGACAATTACCCTTCTCTGTCTTCTCCCACTGGCAATAACTCCCTTACCACCCTTCTCCTCCCTGCTTCAGCCAATGCTCCTCTGATGCATCGAGTCACCCATGGAACAACTGTTCTCCAGTCATATTTATCTCTGAAGATTCTTTTTTCTATTTCACGGCTGAAGAATTTATGCACTCAAATCCTGCCAGCTTTTCCAATTCTATTCAAGTCTGAAAAAAGATATTATTTCTTCTGACAGTACTCACCTTTCTTATGTGAGGACTGTCACACATTTCTTTCTTATCCCAGCTGCAGTTGCATTACTGTTCTAACAAGGCATTTCCTACTCACTGCAAAGTCCTCCAAAGGTTGGGTAAAGTTTAAGACAATGTCAAAATTTCTTGAGATTTCAATATAACAAAGTTTTCACTGCTGATTCTGTTTTAAATCCTTCCTGTGTGTTGGTTAACAGTAATATAGAGAGTTTCTAATTCCACACAGCTCCCATCTCTGCATGCTAGCATCTGGCAATCTGCCAAAGTACCTGCCACTGGGAACCAGTTCAGGTATCCCTTGTTTATAGTAAAGCTCTACTTGTAGGATGATGATAGTCAGGGTCAGAGGAGATCCCCAGGTGAAAAAAAAGAAAAGATATTTGCAACCGATCATCCTAAGCATGATATCCATAACTTGCTACTCCTGATGCTGTACTGGATTTATGGCCAGAAAATATGAAGGGTCTCTCCTGGGGATGAGGGCTTCTTTCCCACATAAATCCTTGTATTATCTACTTGTGTGAGATTAATTTTCAACTATTTTCTTTTCATCTGTTGTTATGAACATCTGTTGAGTAACTTTTGGCATGAGAACACTCTCAGTAGAAAGAGTTTTTTTGAAAATCCTCTCCATTGCTTATGTGGTGAAAGAATGAAAAAAAATACTATTTCTCTCTACACATGTGGCTAGATATTTAGCCAATAGAGAACTGGCTCACCGGGAAACTTTTTCTTTATCGTCACATAAATCTTTTTCATTAAAATCAGAGTTATTTATGCCTAGGACTACCTGTGCTTGCACAAGACCTAGTGGGCCAGAAGAAAATCCTGCCAAGACCACAGACTAACCCAGCTCTCAAGGGATTCCTAGTTTGCCATAAGGAGTGGCTTAAGAAAGCACATTTTTGAAGTCAGGTTATAAGTCCCTGTGGATCTCCTGGTATTTTATAAAAGAAAAATTCATGCTGCCTTCTTATCTAGAAGGAGCATAGGGTAAGGAGATACCCTATAACCCAACGCCCACAAACAAGAAGAGATGCTTTGAGAAATTTACAGAAATTTCTCTTTGGACGTTGCAGAACATTCTTATGCACCTTGCTGTACATATCTGTTGTACATTCGCTAAGAGAAAAAGACAACTCTAGATTTGGTCATAAAGAGTATCATTCTAGGACTGAAATACAATTGTAGACATTGAAAATACAACATTCATAAGATTTTGAGCAAATATTTGTGCTAATGAACGTTAAGGAATTGGCGGTGCTGAAGACTGTAGTCCTCTATTTATCCACAGCCTAATTTCGATGTAGGCACCCAGAGTGGAAGCTTCCCTACATTGGCCTGCCAGTGCTTTCAATCCTGACCTAAAGAGACCCTCTCTAGAAGCAAGAAATAATTCATTCTCTATGTTTGTTTGGTCCTGTTTTTCTTTCAAGCAAAGGCTGCCAGCTCCACTGAATTCGTACACAGTGGTTTTATAATATGGTCTACAGTCAACTAGGATCTGAACTGAGACCACCTAAGTCATTGCATTAAAACAGCACACTGTAGTAGTAAAAGAGCTGGGAGCAAAAAGCCAGAGCTGTTATCCACTTCAGTCTATTTTTGCAACTGGAAGGTGGCTGTAATGGGAAAGGGTTTTCAAGCAAGATGATTCACACCTAATGGCCTTGAAAACTACATAATAAAAATTAAGAGGAAAGGTCAGAGAGCATTAGAAAATGTTTTGGATCCTCATAAATTTGCATCGCCTGTTCTTTTAAATATAACTATTCTTTTAAATGTAACCACTCCCTATTCCTTTCAGAAAACAAAGTACATTCTTATTTCAGACTTTGCTTGTCATGAACTGTTGGGTCTGACCTAGCATCCATTAATAGGAAGTAGAAATATTTTCATTGACTGAGAAAGTGACTTATCAGCTTTTTTTGGTTTGGGCCAATATTCAGAAATGGATGTCACTTTCAGCTTCTGCTAAAGGAGTGTGATGTTCAGAAATTACTAAATCCTTCCTTCTGAAAATTGACCATCAGAGTTTAGTCAACCAAAGATAAAGACACATTTACCACTTGTGAAAAGCAGAAATTCAGACTGAATTTCTCCAATCTGAAGCTGTATTTCACTTTGCCAATGTTATGGCAAAGGTCTATTCAGTCAGAGATGGAGTCAAGGATGCAAACCTGCATTAGACACCAGTCTAGAAAAATTATTTTTCTCTACATGTGTATGGAAACAATGTTCAGATGGGTGAAGAGGCTACTTGCACTACGCACAGCTCCTGCTTTAGCACATCTTCTATTCCAAAACTTATCCCAGGACTCTGTACAGTGAGACTGGTTCCTCCTCTAGTTAGATGCCGTTTTCACCACTCACATTAATGAAGCACTAGATGAGCTCACAGTATGAAATGGGGAGGAGTTAGATAGCAGAAGACAAAAAAGGAATTATTTACAAAACAATCTAGTGTTTATCCATGCAATCTGTGATTAATTCACCTCTCCTTATACATAACATGCTCTTGGTAACCAATCTATGCGTAAATCACGTAACAGAGAGTTTCCATAGTAAGCCACTGAGCACAGCCCCACAGTGTAACAGCACGATTGGAAAAGCTCTCCTGGACACCAAAGAAAAACCTAAGATATTCTGCATTTAATCCTTCTGAATTCAACTTAAAATTGCCCTGTTATTAGTAGTGCTGGATTAATGCTGGATTAATTTTATCTTTTTTTTTTTTTTAATTCAGAAATCTACAGTTCAGAGGGGAGAAGGGAAGGGAAAGGAAGGGAAGGGAAAGGAAGGGAGGGGAATAGAGTGAAATGAACATTTTTTTTTTTCAGATCACTTCTATAGTAGCTTCTTTCCTACCTGATTAGGTGCAATACAGAGGCCTTTAACACTATCTAGAGCACAAGGTGCTAATATAGGCAGAACTTAATCCTATCCATTTTACTGTGTTTCCACTTCATAAAGTTGACTGCTGACTTCACCCAAGAATTATTTGACTTGATTTCAAGAGAATTATCCTTCCGACAAAAGTATGTTTCTAAGAATTTGCATGACTGGACCTAAATCAATAACTATAAAACAGTAATTGCAGTTCAAATGTGTAATTCAAAAAAAAATGTTAAGCAGCACCCAGAAGTGACATGTTTAATTATATTTTTTGTATTCCTTTTTCCCTGTGATTCAGACATCCTGACATAGTTAACAAGTTCTGCTACTTGTATTTTCCACCTCATATCAGCACAGGACTGGAGCTTTGATACTTGGTCTAATTGCTTCCTCCTGCCTCACCCACACCTGAATCCACTTAATGTCTCAGGAAACCAGTAGCCCTTGAGTGCACAGTGTTACAGCAAATGGTGTGTTTGTGGCAAGGAAAAGACTGTAATCCCAGACCTGGCACTATAAAGTAGTATATCAGAAAGAAGTTTCACCAAAAACTACCTGCCAGAAAGACAGTAGAAAGAAACAATGCAGATACCTGTCTGGTTAGTTGTAGTTGGGCAGAAATGATCACTCTATCTTTTAAGAAATAAAGGGGAAAAAGTGACCTTTCTATATTTCTGCAAAGTGTATTTCTCTATATTCTTGCAGTATACTGCAAAAAAAAAAAAATCCCACATCATAACAGTAAACTATACAGAGAAACAGAACTTTTGCATGTTAGTGTACTTGAAGAGAGAGAAATACAGACCGATTTTTTTCAGATATGCTCAATATTTACTTTGAGATATATTTGGTAGTATGTTTTTTAACTATTCATCTCCTGTGATTTATATTTTCTCTTCCCACATTTTCAAAGATAGAAAACCATGTGATCTTCAAGCACGCACATTTCCTACTATTTCTCCTGCCTCTCTGGTAGACACCAGCATGAACCTAGGTAGTTTAGGATTCACCTCGAATAAGGGTGGAATGAAAATTAGAAAGAGGCACCCACTTTTGGTAAGCAGGTTTGTAGATGCTGAAAAGCTGAAACTATAGATTCTATCCCTTGCAGCTTTTCAGCACGGGCTTGAGAAAGCAAGTATCAAGAGAAAAAATAAATTCAACTACTGAAAGAAAACCCCAGCTCAAAGAAGTAGGGGCCTCATTTTCCCTTACCTTCACAGACCCTCTACTCCAAACCCATAGCATGCAACCAGCAGCATGTCCTGCCGGCACTCTGCTAAGCAGTAAATACCTCACTGGATATGGCAGCACATGGAGGCACATGCTAGGAAAACAACTGACTGCCTTTTACTTCTTCCTGACAGATTCTGGCTGTGAAAACTTTATAGATCATTAAGAGTGGACTAGATACACAGCACCAAATGCAAGGTTAAGCACTTACATCGGAATATACTAAGAAATGTTTTTGAAAGAAAGTTGCAGAGTTCATTAATTTTGAACAGGTTATAATGTAAAGTCAAGTCTGGAGAGCAACAGATATCTGCTTCAGAATTTAAAAAGAAAAATCCCTTTAAATTTAAAATTAATTTTCCTTTTCAGATAGAAGTCATTATCTTCCAGCTCTAGTAATTACACTGCAGGACTGAATCTGCCTCAAGTTCAAAGGCAAAAGGATGTATTCATACTGCTAAGTTTAGACACCTGAGTGTTCTCAGTGGCCCTGTGGAGATGGTATCTAGTGCCCTGAGCTCCTAAATGCCGCAGCTCCTAAAAGCTGGTGCCCTGAATCCTGTCCTGGTCAGAGTTCATTGTTGTTCTGATTACTGAACTCAACCTGAAAGCAGAGGCCTGGAGGACCTCTGTCCCTCATATCCATAAAGTGGCTGGCTTTGTGTAACAAGTCTAAGGCTGCTCCAATTTGTTTTCTTTCAGGGTAGTAGATCTCTTGCCTATTTTCACATCATTAATTTCATTTAAGACTTTTTCTTTTTTTAATCTGCAACACTTGATGCTTCATTTCATCTTTTTTTTCCCTTAAGCTCTAAATGAAATTATATATTTTTTTTTCCCAAATGTTATTTTTTTCTTTGACCAAATATGTTTTTCTGATTGCTCTATGAGTTTGCACATCATTCTGAATTATTTAAATATGGTTTTGGCCACAGTGCCATCCGCAGAACAGAGGTATCACGCTAGAGATTTTCACCACTTGCATTGCGATTACCACAGTGAAGCAAGTCTTTTAAGAATCTTAGTGGTATAAAAAGAAAATAGCATCACCGTGTTTAATGCCAGCTCCTCTGCTGAAATATTCATCACCTAAGTGATAGTTATGTGCTTTTCCAAAGTGTAAAACACACAGGCTTTACCACAAGGAGACTCACTATGCTCAAATGTGTGTAGAGCAGCTGGAAATTAAAGTTGGTAAGCCAAGAACTGAAACTAAAATCAGTTTTAAGAGTGTATATTTTTATTAATATTATATAAAGATCTTTTGAAAAACAGCATTATGAAAATCTCAGAAGTGATGAAGCGGAAGCCTTACACCAGTAGCCTTGATCTGGGCTTGAGCTATGGGGGCAGGTGGGTTGTGAGAAGTTAGGAGATGGAAGGGGATGGAAGAAAGGTGAGCCGCACTAAACTGCCCACATGTGAATTACTCATCTTGACCGCAGAATCATGGCAGTGTTGCTGTATAGACTTAACTTGAGCAGAAATGTGCAGAAATAGAATCAAGCAGCAGGGTACTTTGCACCATCAATACAAAACACAGTACCAAAATAGAAGGATAGAAGGTGCTAGAAGAGTAAGTTTGCTTGCTTAACTTATGCTTCAACTTAAGAAAACAAACAAACAAACAACCCCAAAACACTCAAAATGAACATGTTTTTTTCCCAGAGTACAAGCTAGAGATCCACAGCATTTCAGAGCTTTGTACTTGGCTTCTGAAGCCTATTTAGTTCAAATGATTCCTTCTCCTTTTTGCATTGATGCTGTGGTGTTGCTCTGTAGGTGCAAAAACTATTTCCTGACTGGGCAAATGGCAAAATTCTCATAAGCTTTATTCAAAAACAAGTGATATTCTAAGACTGAATAAACACAAAAAGGCCAGATTAAACAACGCAATTTATATTTCATATATGAGAAACCAGCTGCAAGCCTGTTTTCAATTCATATTGAGGACTCTGCATCAAATTTTCTTCATCTTCATAGGAGAAAAGCACATACTTTATTTCAACCATTAAGGATATAGGTAAATCAGAATTATAGGTCAAGACTAGCATTCCACCAAGATCAAGCACCACCACTCCTGGTGCTAAGTCCTATTTTCAGCTTTAGACTCTGAAGCCATCTATACAAACATGCAATTTAAAAAACACAAAAGACTCTGCAATGGTCTACAAAAGGCTCAGAATAAAAACAAGAAGCGCATTTGCTTTTGTCATTCTAGAAAGTGTCCTATGGGGTTAAAATAAAATCTACTTCTTGCTTCTCTTGTCTTACTCTTTACATTTCTATCCCCTTCCTCCAACCACACTTCTGAGTCCAAAACAGAAAATGACAAAAACATTTGTGACAACCAACAGTATCTAGGATACCTCAGAGCTGATCCTTGATCTAACTGAAAGCGTAGATTTGCCCTGGAGAAAACCATAGAATCATAGAATCATAGA
>VWPW01010718.1:0-38986 GCA_013389825.1 Crypturellus undulatus
ATGCTGTCCTTTCATGATTAAGAGCAGCTTAATTTCTCTTGGCTGATGAGAAGAATCATCAGAAGAATTGCTGCTTACCCAGGCTTTTTGGAGCGAAGAGGAAAAAAAAAAAGTTTCAAAGTTGAAAAGAAGCTACATCCTCCAATTTGTTCTCGCTATATTCTGCACAAGAATGAGAAAATTGCATTTGAAGAGCTTGATCTCCCACTACTCAAGTCACTGGAAATTTTCAGTGACTTGAATGAGAGGCAGATCAAGCCCAGGGAGCATAGCAGGGCAGACAGTTGGCCCAGAAGTATTGATTGTGAGCCCCTTGTCCTTTTTGAAACAATATGTTCAACCTTCAGGTTAGACAGGTTGGCACAAATGATATATGCAGAGCAGAACACTACCAACTCAGACTTTTGTCAGAAGACACACAAAATTTGGTGTTTCTCTTTATCCTCAGCTGTTGTCTCATATAGCTACATAGGAATTCAGTGTTTTCCATTAAGAAGTTTTTGGCCATGAGATGCAGAGAACAGCTTGAAAAGTCAAAGCCCATAGTATCATAGAATCATAGAATGCCTAAGGTTGGAAGGGACCACCTCTAGAGGTCATCTAGTCCAACCCCCCTGCACACGCAGGCCCACCTAGAGCACGTGGCACAGGACTGCATCCAAGCGGGTCTTGAAGATCTCCAGAGAAGGAGACTCCACAACCTCTCTGGACAGCCTGTTCCAGGGCTCTGTCACCCTCACTGTCAAGAAATTCTTCCTTAAGTTCCCGTGGAACTTTTTATGCCTCAGTTTGTGGCCATTTCCTCTGGTTCTGTCAGTGACCACCAGTGAAAAGAGGCCAGCCCCGTCCTCCTCACTGCCTCCCTTGAGGCACTTATAGACACAGATCAGATCCCCTCTCAGCCTTCTCTTCTCCAGGCTGAACAGGCCCAGCTCCCTCAGCCTCTCCTCACAGGGCAGATGTTCCAGGCCCCTGATCATCCTAGTCGCCCTGCGCTGGACTCTCTCCAGCAGCTCCACATCCCTCTTGTCCTGTGGGGCCCAGAACTGGACACAGTGCTCCAGATGTGGCCTCACCAGAGCTGAGTAGAGGGACAGGATCCCCTCCCTCGACCTGCTGGAGACGCTCCTCTTAATGCATCCCAGGACCCCATTGGCCTTCTTGGCCACGAGGGCACACTGCTGCCTCATGGTCAACCTGTCGTCCACCATGACGCCCAGGTCCTTCTCAGCAGAGCTGCTCTCCAGCAGGTCGGTCCCCAGCCTGTACTGGTGTCTGGGGTTATTTCTGCCCAGGTGCAGGACCGTGCACTTGGCCTTGTTGAATTTCATGAGGTTTTTGACCGCCCAGTTGTCCAGTCTGTCCAGGTCCCTCTGGATGGCAGCGCAGCCCTCTGGAGTATCCGCTACTCCTCCCAGCTTCGTATCATCTGCAAACTTGCTGAGGGAGCACTCTGTGCCTTCATCCAGGTCGTTGATGAATAAATTGAACAGGACTGGACCGAGGACTGACCCCTGGGGGACTCCGCTCAACACAGGCCTCCAACTAAAAAAACTCAAAAACCAGAAGACATGCCAGCAGGTCTGAGGCATTGTTTTTTGGAGATAAGACTCATGATTTAAGATGAAAATAACAACTAAATATTCAAGGATGACTCTTTATTCTTCAATTTCATCTACTAACAACAAGAAAGCATACAAGTAAAGCTGTATAATGCAGTGGGTAGCCTTGTACAAGTCCTAACTTAGATATACAAAGCTAGAAAAGAAATTTTGATTAATAGGAAATTATATTATGCTTTACTTAGAAATCACAGTAGTTTGCAAATGTTACACTTTCTGAAGATGCATAAACACATAATTTCAAAATGTTAGGTTAATTGTGACACACTGAAGAGTGACACACTGAATACATGAAAATAACATTACACAAACATGGAAAGCACTCATGAAATAAACACTTCGGCACTGCAAAGACTTTGCAATGCAGATGAAATATGAAGCAAAACCATAACCATTGTCTGAATGGGATCACAATTTTAGTTTATACATTATCTGCGAATCAATGGTTTCAAGTCCTAAAAGTCCCGTTACTTTGGAATCTATTAAAAAGCATTACTCTAACCAGTATAAACAATACCACCAAAAACAACTTATAAAATAGCTTGAGAGAACCTCAGCTCAGAGAGACAAAAGCAAATTAAAATTACCAAGTTTTTAAGTTTTAAGAGAGAAAAAGTTTACACAAGTTCATTCATTTAGCAATTCCTTTAAAAGACAGGTGAAAATATTTTTCGTTTGGAAATGGGTGAAAAAACGAGAAAAACTATTTTTCAGATAGAAACTGTGCTGTGATAAAGCTAAGCCCACACTGAGGAGAAAACCCCTCCAGGTCCGCCGCACAGGTCTACAGAAGGGCATCAGGTACCTATGGCGCTCGTATCTTTGTCAGGACAGGCTGCACACAGCATCTTGCAGGGAGGCCGAGTTCATTGGCCTAGTCAGACTCTTGCTCCCAGGAGGCTGCATGGACTCCACCACAAGTGAGCAAAACTCAAGTACTTTATACTACCCTCACAGGAAGGTCTGTGGCTAACAAGAATTCAGGTTAGAAAGGACCTCAGAACGTGTCTGACGTCCCCCTCAGAGCAGGTTCAGACATGGGACCAAAGTTGCTTCAAGCTTGACTCAAGTCTTGAAAATCTCCAAGCTAGAGAATGCACAGCCTCTCTGGGCAAGAGTTTCACTGTCTCACTGTCCTCATGAGGAAAAATCTTCTCCTTACATTTTGCCTGAACCTCCCATTCCAACCTATGTCTCTTGTCCCTCATCCTCCCACCATGCACTGCTGAGAAGAGACTTGCTCCATCTGGATATCTTGGTGCCTTCTTGATAACATATAAACAGGCAAGCTCCTATTAGACCCACCTGAAGCCATTTCTTCTCCAGAAGTCCAGGCTTCAACCCTGATTTGCCACCACAGGCACAGTCTACCTCTAACTGAGCACTTCAGGCATCAGGCTTTTCCTTGAGTTTCTGGGGACATGTTCCTTAAGAACATGAACCATAATATAAAAACAGGCCACAGTTTTGAAGCTCATACCTGTAATACCAGAGGACATCATGAAGCTCGCACATGATAGAATTTGGTGTCTTTTGATAACTTTCCAGCAGCAGATGGAGAGTTAAAACAGAAGCAATAGGATTATGAAATAGAGGTCTATACTGCTAGCCTACAAACAACATGGTCTAGTCCTACTGAATAATCAAAACTAAAGTTGTTTGACTCTTAAGTGAGGTTTAGGACGGAAGTTAACATTTAACTTCATTCTTTAGTTGCCCTTTCTAGAGATGACACTTGCAATATAGTTATATCTTTAAGTACTAAAATATATTTAAATGCTCCTGAAGACTAACATTCTCCCCAAACCCACTGAGAAGATATGGAGAATTTACCTGGCCCCACAGAAATGTGCTACAGAGAAAGTGGGCAGCCAGGATTGTTCTGCAGGGTGTTACAGAAACACAATATTACTCTAGTCATTTTTGGCAATTTTTACCAGACCTTGAGGAGAATATGACTGGGCAAGGCTTCTGACTAACAAGCAGCACTGGAGCAAATAAATAACAAAGGAAAGTAATAGTTACCTCTAGAAGTAAAGAATGCTACTTTCTGCCTAAATGAGGCCATCAGGCTTTTCCAAAGCAAAAGGCTCCAGCCAGCCAGGTTTCACAAGCAAGAAAAGCATTCAATCACACAAACTAGGTCTCTTTTATCCTACCTGCAACTATGCTCTTATAAAGGCAGCCTTTTCTACCTCCCCTGCCTTGACAAGGCTGTAAACTCTATCTATTTAAAAAGCAGGGATTACAACATTAATTCTCAGCAACAGAAGGCTCAAAAATCCCTGTGGCTCTGACCTGCCATAACACAGGCCACATACCAAACACCTACAGTTCAAAGGCAAGCTCTATAAAGCATGCTTAGCATCCTAGTGAAATCCCAGGGTAGGTGGCAATACATGCTAAACAGTCTCCTCTCCTCAGGATGACCTGTAAAGAGAATGCACAGCCAATTGAATTTTAAGGCTTAACAGGAGTGCAGTTATCTCATCTCTGAAGGCTTTACAGACCGAGGATCTTAACCTCTGCCTGTAAATATAAGACAAAAAGCAAGGGTCCTGCAGTCATAAATCAGGCCACAGTTTTGAAGCTCATACATGCAGTGCCAGGGGACATATCATAAAGCTCACGGAAGATAGAATTTGATATCTTTTGTAGTATTTAAAGTAATTTCAGCAAATATGTAAAATAAATCCAAGCTCAAGCAACAAGCAAGTCTTTGAAACAGGCCTGTTAGCTGACTGACTATTCCTGTTGCCAACTGACACGCAGAAAGGTCATTCTGCTTCTAGCAGTCTTCTAGTCTAAGGAATATGCATGCCCTTCCATCATAGAGCACTGTGGGAATCAAAACCAAATGGAGTCAGAATAGCAACTCTTTCCCCAGCACAGATATTCAGTGCTAGAAGACAAGTAATTATTTCAAGAAGACAAATGTATTAGACTAAGTTTTAAAAATAGCAACTATTGGAGAGAGAGGAAAAAAAAAAAAAAAAAAAAGGATTGAATTTTCAAAACCAAAAGAGTAACTGTGTGTATCATTCTCTAAAGAAAAAACTAACACACGCACAAAAAAAAAAGCCTCTAGAAATAAGATGCCAGTAGAGATCAGCACAACCTGCTAAACTTCACAACCAGAGGTGGAAAGAACAAAATTCACTTACCAAATTAATCCCATTATTTCAACATATTTTCCTTAGCTCTTGCAAACATGCTAAAAGTTTGATACAGAAAATGCTCTGCATATCTTAGATGAAAGCATGTGTAGAAAAAAAAGTGAGATTGTTAAAGCTTCAACGGTAAAGGACAGGCAGCTGTTGCCTTAGTCCTGAGAAAATGAACATCCTATTAAAACATCTCTGCCTACCCTTGTCTCAGCAGCCAATTCACATCCCTACAGATGGTTTGCCTGCTCTGAACGTTTCTTGGCTCACCCTCTGCCAAAACTGTGCCTGGAATGTCATCAAGTGAAAGGAAAAANAAAAAAAAAAAAGGGAGGGGAAAGAAAAAAGAGAAAAAAATACACATAACTTGAGCTCAGATTTCTGCAGATACAAGCGTCATGGTGTGAAACCTATCCAAAAGCACCATCCAGATAAATGAAACCTTGAATACATCTGCCCAGCTCTGACAATACGGCTGGACAACCAGGAAGCAGCGGATGAACTTGTTATGCAACTGTTAAAAATCTCGCTTTTTGAAACACTTTTGAGGAGGGGAAATGATAAGGTCATAGAGAAGACAATAACCCCCGGAGAGGATGCGAGCACAGCTGTCCAACACCCTGCAGAAGGCTAAACCTTTATTAGGAGATCTAGGGGTTGGGCTGCCATCAAGGGCCCAACATGTCAGCTTGGTAGAGAGAGCAATGAACCCAAACTGATAGCCCGTGGTGCCTGCCTAACCTGTATCAGAGGAGAAGGGGCCTTGGTATGAATTTGTCAGGGGTTTTGTAGAAGAGAAGTTGCTATCCACATGCTATAACTGTCTCACTTAGTAAATAAAAACTTTAGATTGTCAGTCACTGAGTGCTATGAATTTGTTCCTGCAGTTCCCCAATGACATATGGGGCAACTACTTCCCACTTGCTTCATGCTATTTGGCATCTCAATGCTCTAGAAAATTTAAGCCATTGTCCTCCTCCACACAAAGGTCATTAAGGCGCAGCTTACAGAGCTTCTACAGAATAAGGCAACAGCAATGTGTGTAATGAGGAAGACCACAGAAATGCACACTAAGTTGATCCAGCCAGTTAAATCATGTGCTGGTCACTGTAACAAGTGGTATTGAGAGTAGAATTTACCCCCAAGTTTATAATTAAAAGGCAGTAACTTCAGCTAGTTCAATAAAGTTACTATAGAGTTGCAGCAAAATATAAAATTCTTTTGTAACTTTTTAAAAACAAGATAATTACTTTTGCAAAATTAATGTAATTCTTTCTCCCCCCTTTCCTTACAAGATTGGTTCTCTGCAATCTTTTAATGACATTCAACTATTATGTCAAGCATAATTGACTAACCTAAGGTTTAAAGACATCAGCTATTATTAATGAAGTGTTTAAAAACATGTTTTGCTGACATGACAATGGCTAGAATTTATATGGAGCTTTATGTTCACAGAATAATATAGAAAATTTTTGCTGCATTGCTGTAAGTGTTTTATAGAACATACCCCATGGTGAAGGAAAGGGAGAGGGAAGGGGCTAAAGCATCAAAACCACATACCGTGTTTCTAACATATTTTCTCCTAAAAGACAGATGTTTGTTGATTTATCCAAAGAAGATTAAAATCCAGTGGATATTTAAACAGCAGACATAGATACTACATTATTTTTTCCCTCCTGCAGAACTGGAATTTCAATATAAACTAGCTTTAGAAGATAGGGGAAGAAAGAAAAAAGAAGAAAAAAAGAATCATATAGGGTTTTGTTCTTATTTTGAATACAAAATAAGTATGTTTCTACAATCTAGGACAAAATCCTGGCCTCATTTAAATCAGGAGTCTTGTCCTTGACTTTGGATGTGTGGAGAACAAAAAGAGGAAAGGAAATAGCAGACATCAAACTTCATTTATTTTAAATGCAGGTAATCTACTGGATGCTTAGATGTATAAACTTCGCTTGTCAGTATATCCAGCTCTGACCTGTGACAGGAAGCTTATGGCTTTTCTAGAAGCCTGCAGAAATAGTCAATAGTAAATGGAAGACACTAGGCAGGGGATAACAGCTTCAATGCAATGTCTTCCATTTTTAAGAGCTGCATCTTACAGCTGCTTCACTTGATTTTTTTTTTCTGCAAAGATGACAACAGACTGTTTCACTTCTGTATCTATTCTAATATACTCTCATAGAAACTGATTCTTTGGCTGCTTATCAAAATTTAAAAATGTGGTATTTCAACAGAACTACTTGCTATTTACAGGGACAGAATCAAACCTGGTGGCTTTGGCTTTCTGCCATTATGAATAGTAATATCAGTATTCAGGAACAGGTAGATAAAACGCTGTAGGTGCCTCTCTGATTTTAAAATTCAGACATCAAAACAGCAGCCAAATCACTGGCAGGCAATCAGCAAAATCTAAAGCAGTGATGAAACTACCTTCTATTTTTGTGCTGTATTTTTTTAGGAATTAACATCTGTATCAAAAGTTTTACAGATACTGGGAAAGCTGAAAACATTCCCTATATTAAATCTCTCCTCTCTCCCCATTACTTTCTCTAGCCAAGAAGATGAAGACAACTTTCCCCTAAGCCGTATCCCCAAAACCTTCAAAATGAAAACACAAGCCTGACAAAAAGGTTCAGCACCAAGAGAGCAGAAGGACTTGTGCAAGCATTCCATCAACAGAACTAAGACCACAAGAAGGTGGTCCATATAAATGCACCACAGTTTTCTTTGGATAGGCTGATTTATGGGAAAATTAAAATCAAGTTATATCTGTGGGCCACTTCTCCAGAGGTGCAGAATCTTACAGCTTTCTACCTTAGATTTTCTTGTAAAGCAGGACCCAAGTGTGATGAGGACACTCCCAGGACACAACACAGCAATGTGCAGTTTTAAAAGTTATTCTTCTGCCCACAGTGCCAAAACCTGTCTGTCTTTGATGGTACAAAGTTAAACTGTGGACAGCTAAAACATTATCTTTTTCACTTCTGACTCCAGGATATCTAGGCACCAGGGATAGATGAGTTTTTCAGAGACTGTATTTTCATTTTTTTTTCCTTACAACAAGGTTTTGTCCAAAGTCCTTTGTACCAGAGCTCAGAAAAGAGATCCAGTCCTCTCCTTAAACTTTCCAATTAAAAGGCATTAAAGAAAAGCCAGTTTCTTCTTTGGCAACATATTTCAACTGTTCTTGGTTTCATCATTATGGCTATACATATTTACATGCTGCATGCAACAGCTTGTCTACAGAAGATGCTCCTGTAAATTAGAACTCAGAACACAAAGAGAAATTTAACATTTCTTCAGATTTTTACAGAATATCTGGTTTTGAGACAGATCTACAATACGTGAGGGCAGACTGAGGGGAGCAATCCTGCCACTGTCTATCTAAAAGTCAGACAATACTAGAAAAGCTTCAACACAGCTGTCCTAGTGTGTAGTTAGAGAGAAACAACTCTCTTTGACTGCTACTTACCTGCAGAGGTGCTGCTGGGTTTATCATTCACATTGCCTTTATGCCAAGAAAATTTCTAAGGCATTCTCACAGGAACAAAAATTAGAGTTGGCAGAAAATTGAGGCCCCACTGCTATGGATGCTGGGTTAGGGAGTGTTTCTACAACAAGAATTGTTTTAACCACTGTGACAATGAAATCTCCTTTCAGGAGAATTATAATTTGGTGGTAAAAACAAGACATCAAACAGTAACTGATGAGCAGGGGGAACTATTCTGAAACAATCTAGGGAGTAAAAATTAATATTAATAATTAAAAAGCAGCACACATTTTTAATGCAAAAGATACAGCCTTGTTGATATTGTGCCTTCTTTGGTCATTACATTTATCTTTTGTTATGTGGGAGCACTTAAAAATCTTAGGCTTGAATGAGGGTTTCCTTAAACGTAAGGAAAGTATGCTGTTCCCTCCTCTTGAACCCACTGACTTTTGTCAAATTCTTTAGAAAATATTTCTGTGGAGAAATTTATTCCTAGACAGTTGTTTTAGATGTATTTAGGTTTCGAAGGCAACAAAAATTCCACTAAAAGTGTTTGTAAGTCTTAAAAGCGTCTTGATATACTGCTTTAAACGTATGTACTGAAAGATCTCACTCTGGTATTTCCCCCCTCTCCTTAATGTGTCAGTTGTTGGATTTTAATTTACCACTTCAGGTTACTAAAAAGCAAAACTAAAATCTATTATACGACAGTACTAAATCAGAAATTGTACAGAGATGAAAGTATCCATCTCTTCCAGGAAGAAGGGAGTAGCCAACTTTCAAGCCACATGCCTAGATGTAGTTGAGGCAAATGATTTTCTCATGGAAGATAGCACACAATTTTCTCTAATTCAGCATAATAGCTTGTTTTTTATTTTTATTTTGAGCATTTGATACACTTTTGCACACAGTATTTTTCCCTTTGAAAGGCTGAAAGTCATTAGTAATGGTTATTGGCACAAGATCCATTAAATTTTCTAAGTAGTAAGTGGTCTCTATTGATTTATCATTAAAATTAAATTAAGTGATAACCTTTTAATATTGAGTTCAATAGCACTGTTGTAGTCCAGCTTGGTTAGCTAAGTAGCTAGGCTGGGTTCTGAAATGAGGCATACACAATTAACTTTGTAGCATTTCCCATTTTGAATAAGTTTTAGTTATAAACTCCACGTAACTGAATCCTAATGTAAAGCATCCAATATTCAGCTAGCATTTGTCTCCTCATCTCCACTATAGCAGGTGGAAATGAGGATTACACAAGATTAACATCTTTCTACTCTAGCCTAGAGTAAAAACATTTAATTCAGTCTTGTTTGCAATAAATAAAACTTTAAAACATCTTTCTGGACCTCGGCCCTCAACTGTGAGTCTGTCAAGGTACTGTGCCATCTACCATTGTACTGTATGCTTGCTACCCTTCTGTGATTCTTTACACCTTCACATTGCAGAGAAGTGATTGTTGCTAGACTACATTAAGATCAAATAAGTGAGTACCATTCCTCAAGTGTCAAAGGCACACAGCAAAGAGCATGAGGTGAAAACAGAAATAGTGGAGAAATGTCCATAAGTGACTCGAAACATTTGCAGGAAACACAGAACAAGGAAGAAAAGTTTGCTTAGTCTGCTGACATTTTCCACAAAAGTTTATTGTATTTCATCATGACGACAATCACTCTTGCTTTTGTGAACTGCTCAAAAAAAAAGCAATGCAAATAAAGCTTTATCTTATATTTAAGCTCCATTGACATTTCCCATTTCCTACTTCATTCTTCTAATTAAAGCTGACAGCCAAAATCTACTTCCATTTTCTATTCGCACAAAATAACTCTTAAGATCATAGGATAATTCAAGTTGGAAGGGACCTCTGTAGGTCTCTAGACCAAACTCCTGCTCAGAGCAGAGTCAGTCACGAGCAGTTTGCTCAGAGCTTGTAAACCGAAAACTGGAGACTGCACCACCTCTCTGGGCTCCTCTTGTTGGGCATTTTCATGAGGAAGCGTGTCTCCTTATAACCTGCCTGAACTTTTCAGCACAGTTTTTACCAATTTTCTTTCCTCTTCCTACCACGCATCACTGGAGAGTCTTTCTCCCTCTACTCAATAGCCTCCCCATAGGTACAGGAAGGCTATTAGACTCCCCCTTGTCCCCCAGCGCCATCTCTTGCCCAGGCTGACCAAACCCATCTCCCTCAGCTTCTCCTCACAGAGCAAAGGCACCTGCCTGAATCTGCTCCTGCAGTTTTGAGTTATCCTGATGCAGAAAGCTGGGAATAATTTATTGTGTTTTCACATTCCAAAGCTTTTCTATGCAAACGGCTTAAGACATTTAACAATCAAATGCTAATGACTACATGTGGTAATATGTTTCTCTATATTGTATCTCTAGTTGTATAGATATCTGAAGTGAAATAGAAGGAGAGTGAGAGAAAGCAAGAGCAGGAGTGAGAGTGCATGCATGTGTGCCAGAGAGAGAGAGAACATAAAGAGAAAGGGGAGAGCAAGAGCCATCTGTAACAAGCACTGCGGCTAAGGGACAAAGCTTAGCTGATTCATGACTGGACTATGGCACAGTATTATTGTACTCAGTCAGTGACCTACCACAATACACTCCTGGGTGCTCTGAATTTTATGTTTTATATTTCTTTTATTACCTGAGAAGGTGGCTGTCATCTATTTATGCTTCTTGGAAAGACCTGTAACTTCTTAGCAAGTCCATGAAAAAGCTACATATTTGTACTCCCTACTGTTGGCCAGACAGCTGGATTTGTCAAGTCATTGGTCTCAGAAACACATTCTGCTGGAAATAAGCGGTGAACCTTTTTTAACAATCTCATGAGAAAAATCCTAAAGAGAAATATATTTTGCAGAAGATTGATCCATCTGCCATAAACGTTGGCAGGGAAAGGAGGCTTCTGGTTCAAGCCCCAAGAGTCAAAACAAAGATGGTATTTCTACTTTGGTCAATGGAGCATATGCCTTACAGTAAAGCTCAGAGTGACACTGCCTTTCCACAAATAAATAAAAAACATTTATTAAAGAGTGAGTTCTGGTACACCTGGGTAGAACGAGAACTGAAACCTAATCCCTCAATTGCATAAAGATAACTTTACTTAAGTACACAAGCTCAGATTTTGATCTGAAGAGTGCTTGGAATGGTGAGAAATAGGTAGATAAACATAAGGATTTTATCCTCTAATCACTTATCAGATACCCTATTCATTGCAACTCAATTTTTGCTTGTATATCCATTCAGTAACCATTTCATCAATGCTAGTTGTGTCAGTCACAACAGCTACCTACTGATAAAATTTGACCTAAGTACTAGCATGAACGTAGTATCTACACACAAGCACACTGGGTGTTAATTGTCTACTAGTAAGCAATAAATAAGAGTCAAAAAAAAAAAATCCCTGCAGCAGTCAAAACATCACATCTGGATCCATTTCCTTCCTAACACAGCAGAAATGATAACTTGTCAGAGGAACAGGAAAAAATGAGCAGAAAATTGTGAATAAAGAACATTTTTAATTTCTGTTTTTTTAAAAGGAAAAATATCAAAATAAAAAAAAATAAAAACAGTATAGGCAGTAATTACATATCACAATGGGATGTTCCACTTTCTTAGCTCTCTTGAATAGAACAACCCTGTATGCAGACAGTCTCCATTCGTTAGTACAGACAGTTTCTATTCAGGAAGAATTAATACAGAAGTGGGAGAATTACTAACTCACTAGTTCTAAAAGGCAAACCTATGAAAGTTAAATATATCTGAAAAAAATACACACATACGCTCCATATAAAAACACAGATTTCCTGGCAGGTAAATAAAAATATCTTAAGGATGATTTATTAAATCTAAATTTGGCTGGAGAGAGCAGAAAGTCCAGGTGCAGTGTAAAATTAGGATGCCCACTTTGTAATCCAGATCTAGGCAGTTTGCTTTTAAAAGTGGCTTGTTCAGTGAATGGCAGAGTGCACAAGACCACATATGTGCAAGTGCATATAGTTAAGCAAATCCATTACAATAAGTAGTACCACTTAGATTTTACTTGCTGCAGTTCCTGACTCTTGTCAAGGACAAGCCCACATCACCACAGGCACTATTGAGTTCTGCCTGCAAAACAAAGCCATAAAGCCACAAAAACATTTAGATTATAAAGCTTCATATTCCAAAATTAGGAAGCAAGAGTAAACTGTAAAACCTGGGCCTGCCCTTCCCCTCCTAAATGCCTTCCTAGCTCCCCTTCATCTCCTTTCCCTCTCCTTCTCTTTCACTTTTCCACCAGCTACAGCCAACACCAATAAGAAAAAACAGGTCATGGGAAACAGAGAATTGCACTTTCCACAGCCAAAGTCCTGGTTTTCTGTGCTAATATGTCCTGCTTGTAACATGATGTGTCTGTTCACTTGACTTCTGCTCAAACTTCATGCCTAACACACAGCTTGTCTTAAGGCCTGAGGTATGCTGGGGGCAGCACGATCAGGCAAGAGCAAGAACAACATGCATACCAGATGCTCAAGGACAAAGTCTGCTATCCTTGCACTTTTATAACTGCTTATTAACATCTGATAGGAGCAAAATGCTTTGGAATTAAGTATATCCTTTCCCAGTAGCTGAAATGACCAATAGGGATGGTACAGATCAAACATCTGAGTTGAAAGGTATAAATATCCCTGAGCTGAAAGGTATAAACACATCAGCTCACACAAACAGCCTTTGGAACAAATACACCAGCACTCATATGCAAAGGATCTCCTGAGCCCGGTACAGGGGATGCTACCTCATGGCATCAAGCAAGAAGGATGAGCACTCTGTTGTTCTAGTAAATATTTTGCTCAGAAGCAGGCAGTGTGAAAGAATTACCAAGTCAATTAAACCTTTAGGAAATCCTGCTTACCTTCCCAACACATGCAAGTTTTTCTGTGGTTCCAAACTGTGATCAAGCATTTAGTAAGTATGGTTCCAGTGAGCCATAGCCTGGTTCCAATGACCCAATGCCTCTTGCTTCAGTGATGATTTATTAAGTGTTTTTCCCACTGCAGCTCGGTTGGTTTCTCAGACCATGACTGCAGAGCCAAGAGTCTCTAGACTGGACTCTATTTTCCAATACCTTCAATGTCAGTGATATTTAACCTGTCACAGAGGAAGTCTATTGTTAAGGAGACTTAAATTGTACAGGGAACGGAAGGGAATCATGTACATACAGCCTACTTTTACTAAAAGAGAAGGGAAATCAGAGAAGCCATCCTCAGACACACTGTGCCAGTCAGGAATAGGCAGCAATGGTGAGCAGAAGGCAGCATGTTGAACAGGGATGAGCACAGCAGCACTAGCAAAGTGGCTAAAGTTCAAACAGATCATTCCCCTGACCACAGAGATTTAGGGCAGCATGTCCATGGCTGGAAAGTTAGAAGAGTAGCTGTTTATCATCCTTCCTCTGAGAAAGGTCAGAAAGATATTAGAATTATCTGAACATTTTCCCTCTTCTGTCAAGAACTTCCTATCAGGACAACTCCAAGCACATTCCTTTAACAAAAAAAAAAAAAAAAAAAAAGATTTTGGGAAGGATTAAGAGATCTGATTGATTGTTTTTCATGTGGTTTCTGCATGCTTGTAAAGTTGACAAAAAAAATGCTGCCAGCTCCTTTTTTTTTTTTTTTCCTCCTCCTTAGCACATCAGAGAACATATTTGCTGACAAAACATAGCCTGCATCTTCTGCACTAGGAATTGAAACTATTTTTTGAAAAAGTTATCATACTGTTTGATCTATAACAAGGAATTGTGCTAGCTGTAGTATGCAGTATGATGTCTGCAACATTTATAACCATGATTTTAAAAATAAAGAAAAAGAGAAGAAAAAAAAAAAGAAAACCCACACCTAATTATAGGAACTGTTCTTCTACATTCAGATGAGAGTTTTAGCATCTAGAAATGCTAACCTCCCACCTTCTTCTCTTTGCTGTAGAAAATTAAGAAATGACTAACAATCTGCACCAGTGTCAATTAAATGGAGGTAAGGGCCATGTGGGAAAAAAGTCTCACAGGCTTTCATTATAGAATTCAGCTCCTTGAAGGTTTGGAAATCTTTGCTTCTGATTCAAATCTAGGTTTAAAACCTATCAAGTTTTCAAGTTCATAATATATATTATACTGTTTGTACTAATGGCTAAAGCATAGCTGTTGTATATTAATTTTTACCGCATACTAACTCTGCTAATATTAATTCTAACATTAATTTGGAACATGAGTTAATTAGAAGTGGGACAACATTAGCATGACTTATCAGTATCTTTACTTTTATGTGTAATACACAATTATTATGGCTCAGTAACAGATACACTTAGATACACAGTACCATCAATATTCATACTACCATGCTAGTAAGAATAGTAAACAAATATAAAAGAATTATACTTCAGCTACAAGATCCTTAAAAATGCTCAGTTACCTGAGCATTCATAAAAATTCAATAATTCATATTTAATAATCTAATACTAATAATTTAATACTAATAAAACTGACATAATTCTGATAGTTAAAAATGCTATCACTAAATAAATTTCATCTTAAGGTTTCTTCAACATGTAAATTCTCCCTTTTGAGTTTTTATAAATATAGACAAAAAAGGGCAGAAATCTTAACAAGTGCAAAACAAAAGATGGCATGTAATTCATGTATGCTATGTAGCGTATCAAGTACAGGATTCTAGCTGCTAGTTTTATTACAGAAACAGATGCATTCTCAGCACAAACTATTTTCTCATATATTGTACAATTAGAAAGCAAGTGCATACATACAAAAGACTTCAATTATGAATAGCAGACTCCATCCAGTACTTAAATGTTTAATCAGTTTCTAAACCCACCCTTCTGCAGATTCTCAAATGTTTCTCACTCCTCCACCCACCTTCAGTGAGGAGTTCCAGCAGTAACTTGACACTGAACCAGCAGTTTGTCTATCTATTCCTCATGCACTGAATGGCATCACACATGCATGCAACAGCTCTTTCATATCAGATATAAGCGCAGGAATCACAACATGTCTCTTCAGCCCATACACTATATGGATTTCTTTAGCGGTCCCAGAGAGAACCTACACATGGAGAAACAAGGGCATCAAAGACTTTTGCAGCTCCCATAGCTTATCTTCAACACAGTTCAGTAAAATAGCTACTATAAAGCCCAGATTTCCTAGTCAACTCCTTTACTTATTTCTCTTGAAAGCATTTTATGCCTTAGGCAGCAGCTGTTGACTCCTGTCTTCAAGCTACTTATCCTCTGACCTGGCCGGATCACCAATACCATATGGTGCCAGGCTCTCTGTCTTTCAGTACAGAGAGATGCAGCCCTGGCCCTTCATTCTCTAACCTTTAGCTCTCTTTGCTCTCAGCTGGGACCTGGCTCTGCTCTGTCTTGCTCCAGCTTTGGAAATCAAGCCACTCTCTGCATCTCTCCACATTTGTAGCTCTCACAGCTCTCTTCATGACTATTTTCCTTCCTGATCGCAGCTCAGCAACTTGTGTAGCCCTTTCTTTTCTATGAGAGGATTGAGCAGCATGTGCCACTAATGAGCAGTAGGTCAGGAGCATCTGGTCCATCACCCTATGGCAGGACACTTTGCTTTGTGTTGCATAAATCTGAAGCCACACAGAGAGTGGAGAATTAGTACGTATTTCCAATGTTCTACCTGAATTAAAAAAAAAAACAAAATGAGCTGCATCTGCTGTTATCTAGAGCAAGACAAATGCACAATTTTCAGGTAGACTTAGAAACAGAGTTTGTATTGACATTAAAAAAAAAAAAAAAAAAAGAGAGAGAGCAGACATCTACTCAAGGCAGTAGAGATTCCTGGATTTCCAGATGGTGCAGTGGAAATCAAAGTCTTTTCTTTGTAAGTCCTGTAGAACAAAATGTATCCTTAGCTTACCAAAACACAGCTAATTCAAGTCAGTATGCATCAGGGATGGATTTATCTCTCTCCTTTAAAATGCAGCTCTACAATTAGTCTGAGGAAAAGAAATAGACTCTATTTCTTGTATTTCACCTTGTCTGCTGCTGGGAATAAAAAGTCTCCCTTGTGACATTCCAGAACTCCTAACACCACTAAAGGCTTCTGAAAGATTTGGGAAGATGCATAAGGAAACATAAACAAACAAGAAAAAAACAGAATCTTAACAGTAAAAGATAGTATGTTAAAGAAATGTAATTCCTGAAGACTATAATACTTGGTAAGTAACCTACCACTTCTTCACTGCCTTTCTGACAACATAAAAACAGAGTGGCCATGCAATGATGAGTTTGTATTAGTAATGATAAATTTTTATGCATACACTAACAAAGTAAAATAAATATTAGCTTACTATCAGGCAGGCTGTGGAATAAAAGTTCTTAAAGATTGCCAAAATCTCAACATTAATCTACATTAAAATGCCATGTCAAAAACAAACAAACAAACCAACAAACCCCATTATTAGTATGATATACCTAATTTTCTCTCTATAAATGCGGGGGGGAGGGGGGGGGGCAGGGAAGAGGGGGAAGAGGTAAGTCTGGAGAAAAGACGTATATATAAAACAGGCTTTGGCAAGGCATTCATGCAAAAGTCTCTAGGGTCTTCCTGTGGGTCACTCCAGAACCCAGGTGGCATAAGCAGCTTTGTATATATTTGCTCCTCCTAGTTCACAGATAAGCCCCGTACCATGAGAGTTAGTGAGGTGTTTGACAGTTTCATATTTTCTAAAGGAAACAGTGAATTCCCCAGTGAAGCATGTCTCCGAGAGCCATCACACTCCGGCCCACTGTTCACTAACCACCACACATTTCCAAGTCATGCAAAGGTGCTATGTAGACTACACACCATAAGCTTGGCAGAGCTACCTTGCCGCTGCTCTCTGTCCCCTGCTCCGGTACCTGCATACAACTGTTTTCCCTTTGTACCTTACAACAAAGGGAGCACATGGCATTAGGTTTGCAGCTGCTGAAGGGATACAGACCTTATGTTCTGTTTAATTTTCTTGGGGACTTTTCTCCTTGACAAGAAAATAAACTTTAGACTCAGATATGGTAGAGGAAAACTAAGGTACAAATGAAACAAAGGTGCGTTGGGTGGAATTCTTTCTCCTGCCTTTCTCACCAGTCCCAGTTTTGATTCTCACCTAAAAATAAATGCTTGTGTCTATGCTGTGAGAAGATGGATGGAAAAAGGAAGTCAGCTTCAGAGAATGAGAAATATGATGCTATACACACATAAATCTCCAATATAAGATCTCTAACAATGCTGAAGGGAGAAAATTGGCTGTAGATTCCTTAAGTGTTTGAAGAATGTTTTTGTTGAAGGCATGTTATATTAGGAGTGAGCATGTGGAAAGAGGAACACATTTTTACAAGGAGAGAGATGCTTGTCTAGTGCATGCTGGATATAAGATAAAAATGCTTCAGGAGTACACGAGAAGAGTACACTCCTCTGAACAATGTACTTGTGCAAGAGCCCTTGAGTTAACTCAAAAAGTAGCTCACAGATGACCACCACAGGTGGAATTAGGGAAGCTAACAGTAACATGGGGGCAAGAACAGCATCAGTAGCTAAAAAGAAGCCAGCAGTACAGGAACAAAGGGGCTAAAGCAGAGTAGCCTCGTGCACCCTTTTATATCTACGTCCAGTAACAAGGGGGATGACGCTGATGGTCTGCACTTCTAGGAGTTATACTGAAGGCTGACAGAAAAGCCAGGAGCACTACATTCTTCAACATCCATTTACTACTAATGTAGTTAGAGAAAGGGAGAAAAAATTTCCTTCTGTCTTCACAGAATAGCATCTCAGAACCATTCTGTGACATGAAGCGGCCAATTGTCTGCCTAACTGCTGTCATTTTTTGAATTTATTTGATACAGATGACATCCAATCTGGCTGATTGCCACAGAGAATTCAGGCCTCAGACACTGCCAGACATCCAAAAGACACCGTTTCTGAGGGCATTTTAAATACGCTACACTCTTACATATCAACAAAGTCATAGATTGCAGAGGACCTGACCCTAAGGTGCTGCATACAGGTAATGAGATAGTAGATGATACTTGAGAAGAGTTAATCTCTCTCACAACACAAGAGAACCAAAAACAAGGACATAAGGAACCCTGTATCTATGGTCACAAGGACCTTTACAACCTTTAACTTGAAGACTCCAAGTAAATTTCAAGCCACGTGCCAGAAGTCAGTCTCTGTTGATGGTCCAAAATGAAATATTTATAGCTGCCTTACACCACAGCAGCCATTACACTATTTGTAAGTACCAATGGATCTGGTCCTTCAGAATTACTTATGTACTTCCTAAATATAACAGTAAAATATAAGGTATTGAAAAGCTTGCAAAACCTCCCAGCTTCTGTCATACCCTCCCCAATTACTTGATATAACTGTGCAGAAATAAATGGCCAAAAACCATCAAGGGGTTGGGTTTCTACTCCTTCATACAACCATTTACACCTTTTCACAGTAACTGTATCTTGAACAGCCATGCGAGTTCACAGTTTCTGTAGACAAAAATAAATTAATCTGAATTTACTAGAGGGAATGAGAAAAGCAAAGAAGAACTAAGCATTCAGATGTAGAAGTACAGCCATCCATTTTAATAATAAAGGCAATTATACCACAATTTCTGTGGACAGCAATATATACCATCTTCAGATATATATTGGTTCAGGTACTCTATTGACTCACATCTTGCCTAATAGGTATAGCAAATAATTTACTTAAGGGAGTATGCCTCAGCAGCATCTGATATTTCTGCATTTATTTTATTCCCATTTCATTAAGATGGCTGCCTAATCTGCCTTTTGTAATAATGGCAACACATCACACTTGACATGGAAGACCAGTCTTTGAAATGAAAACAAAGCTGCAGGATATTTGTTAGCTTCTACTTACCCTTCCTGCATAAAAAGACAATTTAAGGTTAGTTCAATGTGGATGGGAACTTCTGACATCTCTGATAATTTGTTGACTTTCTACTTTACTAACAATAAGTGACAAATAATTTTAATTGAACACAATTAACACAAGTCTATAACAAGTAAAATCTTTTAAATATTCTTAAGCAAAATTTTATTTTAAGGGCACATATTTTATTAATGAAGAAAAAATAGCAATGAACAAGAGATTTATGTTTATTCTCTGCCAAGCACAGCTTTGAGGATGGTATAATTTTAAAACCAAGTTGCATCTGTGCTTACGGAGGAAAAACTATGAATTATTTCACCAGTGTCAGCATTCCCAAACACCATGACTGAGTCACCCTCTGGATACAACTCACAGGATTACTCAGCTTGCATACATTTCTTACATCTACTTCAATACCTGTAGAAGAAAACAACCCTTCCAGGGATTTTGATAGCTTTGGGATCAGACTTTAAATCTTTCATCTCCATTAAGATAATGTGTGAAAGGTGCAAATTGAATTGATGTGTTTATTTCAGTGACATGGACCACACTTCAACAGACAGTGGGCTGAACTTGTCAACTCAGTTCCACTTCATGTCACATACAACCAGCAGAGGGTATAGATTGTTGATCTTTGCCAGCTTGGGCCTGATTTAAATTGATATCCTAGAGCTGATGGACTCTGTACCCATTAACATATTTCATGGTGCAGAGAAATGGTTACAAGTACGTGTGAAAACAAATGAACTGAACTTGATGAAAACACCTTCTTACCCCTGTCCTGACATTGATTCCCTCAACTATTCAGGAAGAAATCTGCTGCCTGAAGCTGAAAAATAAAGCAAGAGAGGAAAAAAAAAAATGTAATAGACTTTAAGCTCACTGTGTGGTGCTTTAGAGTCAGGTCCACAAATGCTATTAGCATCAATAAAAGTAAGAGGATGGGATAACATGTGTGGTCTGGTAGAAACAACCTACAAAAATCTCAGAATTGGAGTTTCACAGAGTAGGAAGAGAGAAGGATGGGTAGTTAGACCTTCTCTACTTACCAAAATCCTGATCCGCAGGGCATGGTGAGGAAAACATTGGAGAGCTCATTTTGTATATTGACTTTTGGAAAGCATTGCAGACAAATAATCAGTGCACACTAATAAGCAGCTGTCACCAAAGTGGGTACAGCAATAAAATCCCAACAGTCAAGCTGGACAGATACAGTCCATTACCTATAGAATCAGGCCCATACAGGTCTTTCAAATGAATGATTACAGCAGTGCCAATGGGCTGTGGACTGCAGTGTTGTATTACAGCTCTGGTTCATAAAATTTTACAATGTATAAGTAAAAAATTAAATGCTGCTGAAGATATAAGAATTTCTCCTTCACACATGCATTAGACATATCCAGCAATGGCTGAGATTTAAAATACATACATGATGAATTTCTAGAAAAGTGGCCAAGAACTAGCATAATTCAGTGACATGAATCTTCCCAAAAGACAGTCAACAAAAGTCATGCTTTTGAGTATTTGCAATTGATATTATAATTGTGCGGTTATTAATGAACTACTGTTTACCCTTATTCTTATTTTTGGGAACAGTTCAATAAGTTCTAGCTCATTTGCCCATAAACCAAAATACATGCTTGCTGACATGTGTTTTGAAGTAATAAACATGAAAAAGAATATTTCAGAAAGGACTGCATTAATTGAAAAATTACATGCCATATCTAATTCTGAGTATGCACAAAGTCTAAATGTCTGCCTTATTGACACAGCAAACCTTTTCCGAAAAACTACACTTTGTTCAAATACCACCACTGATTACTTTTGTTAGAGATGGTTAAATAGTATTCTCCAAATACCAATTCTGGTAAATTTGGGAAAGCTTTGGTTTTATGCAGTATTCTAAACCTTCACCATTATTTGCAAATCTCATTGGAAATACATGAATAAAATTACAAGCAAGCAGTCTTATCTGTTGACTATTCACACAAGGTACTGAGCCCTCATATTTGCTATTTGACATTCAGGACTCAAAATTAGTTATGTGATTAATCTGCCTGCTAAAATAAGTACATTGTATCAAAATGCTTACGTTTGTTCAAATTGTGCCTTTAGTCTTGAAGCTTGTTTTGAAAGATTAAGTCTAATAAAGCTGCATCTTTACTGCTACTGAGATATTTATGCTTTTCTACCCACATACTGAAATATTAGACCAGTTCTGATCTCTAGAACAAAAGCCAAATGAGCATATATCCATTACTGCCAGAATCTTGGAGCATGTTTCCTGCTGGTGTAAGTAGGCTTAATCTAACACATCAGCAGACAATACACAATTTGAACGTACACTTAGAACTGATCTCTGGAAGTGTTCCTGTTGAGAATAACCTTTATGAAATGCTAAGATCCCAATGAAATTTCTGAAAACAGTGATATTTAAGCTCCTGATTCAATTAATTCATCCCTGAAAAAGCAGAAGTTTATTGATAAGTTTGTATTGAGCAGTATCTTAATAAACCAACACAAAACCCCATTTGTAGACTTATGTCAGTAAAGAACAGTGCTATAAACCAATTCATTTTCCTGTTGTTATTCCTACACAATGTAAAACAAGAGGTAGGCAAGGAAAAATCATACTCTTAAAAATTAAACATTTATCTACTCCTGTTGAGTATATTTCTAGGCTGTAATATCCAGACATGCATGTAACAACTGAATTATTATGATCAAACAATTTCTAAGTGCCATAGAGGTCAGTGACATCTATGTCAGTCTATGACGGTCTATGACATCTCAACATCTAACAATGCCATTTTGACAGTTTTAGGGAACAGGTGACATTGCGGCCCTCTTCATGTGTTCCCATATATAACTAAAGAGTTCTCCAGTTTGTGCCAAGTTTTCAAAGTGCACAGATCTGAGCCACTCTCAGCAGGTACTCCACACACCAGAGCAAACATTCACATCAAAAGAACTTGTGGTGTTTGTCACTTTCATTAATCCCCCAAATTTATTACTAGCATCTTCTGCATATGGTACCTCTACATTCTCATTTAATTCCACTCATTTTATAAGCTTACACCAATTAAGGGCAGAAATGTTATTGGCATAATTCTGCTTGAACTGGTATCAATGGTTCAATTTTGGCATTAGATGACATTAACTGCTTAAGAAAGCAGTTAACAGTAGACTAATGAAAGGTTCTCAAGAAACCATCATTGTTTAAAAAATGTTTTAGAAGCTACTTCATAGTAAAAAATATCATAGATTTTTATGACTGAGCTCTTCAGTTTTGCTTTGTTTATGTTTACCCTATGCTTAATCTCAGAGTACACACAGTAACCAACTAAGAAAATACAAGAAAATACAAACTTTGATGCGTTCTCAAGCAAGGAAATTATTCCATTCAAGACTGCAATCAATAATTAAATAACTTACACAGAGACCGAATCTAGGATCTCTGGATAAAAAAAGATCCAGGAAGTCTTGCTAGTACTTACTAGTCCTTAAGAGGTTTGAAGGCATCTATTATATTTCACTGGCCCTTTTGGACCACATCTAGGCATATCATAACTTCCCCTCCTCCCCACTCCTCCCCTAGCTGCCTGCTCAAACTTACAAAATGCTTATAAAAGTCAACAACAAAAAACAAACACTGTGGGAAAACTGGAGGCAAAGAGGAAACTATCTAGTAACTCTTGAGGCATAACTGCACTTGTAATGGGACAGAAGCAGCGTGAGGCTTTGAGGTTGCCCTGCCAGCCTGCCATCTATTGTGAATTCCCCAAAGCAAATGACATGGTTTTTAATCAAAAGGGATTTTTCTTTACAATATCAGCTAGAATATTTATCTTTTAAACACAGTAAAAACTGAGTGACAGAGACAGAAATAATTTATACCCTGCTCTCCCCCAAATGCTTGTACCCAGGCAAAACAACCCTTGTTTCTACACCCAGCTGAAGTCACTTAGTGCCGAGCTGCAGCAAATTCCACCCAGTCCTCTATGGTTCCCATCTTATCCTGGCAAAGGAGCTGTTTTGCATAGTTCCTCAGCTCCTAAACAAGCTAAGACGACTTCACTTCTATAGCTAGTGGAAGAAAATTTTTGTGAATAGCTCTTGTGAATGCTCCCCAGCAAAAGTGCACATTCATGGTAATGAACAACAAGAGTTTTACTTATCTTAATCATGTACTGCAATGAGTATATTAAAAGAATGATGTGAAACGGCAAACCATTCCTACCTACCATGATAGGTAGGAACTTCATCCAATTTTTGATCCTTAGAGAGCGAAAAGAGAATGAAGAAAAGAGAATAAATATAGCTAAGATAGGATGAAAGAATATTTTGAAGAAACTCAGAAGTAAATAACTTATTTTTCAAGAAGAATCTTATCTATCTTGCCAAAGTTCAGTAGTTGCATTTCAAGAAGCCTTTGACAATCATAAATGGGAACATTTGCAACCATGTAGTCTATCTAAAACCAAATTAACCTATGCTGCCTGTTAGTGAAAAATATATGCAAAAATAGTTCCTATACTTTTATTCTATATCTGATGGTTCTTATACACTACTTTCTATGCTATCATTTATATAGAAGCATTTTGAAAGTGTTGGGGTTAAGTGACAGGTCAGTTGTATAAAACCTTCAAGAAGGATAATTAAAAAAATCAGAGGAGTTTCAAAGAGCTATGAAGAGAAACAGAATAAAGAGATAAGATTAGGTTAATTCAACTTTGTTTTTCAAAGAGAAAGTTAGAAGAAGAAATGATTGTAGGAACTTTTATGTTACTATTATCTAATCTGATGGCACAGTCCTCTTTAATCTAAAAGACAAAGGGACGAACAAGGTCTAAGACTTCAAGTTCAAACCAGATAAATGTTGATGAGAAACAAGGCTCAAATCTTAAGCTGCAAAAACACAATCAATCACAACAAATTATTGAGTGTTTAAAGTGCTTTCTCTTTTGTTGCAAGCTTTTTAACCAGTATAAGCTTTCCAGGTGATTTTTTAAATCACTTAAAGATCTTATGATTTTAAGACGTAAAGATCAAAGCAGATCATAAGACTTCTGTAACTGTCTGTGCTAAGCTACACAGTCAGACCAGCTATTTTTGAGAAACCATTCAAGTCTTTAAATTTAGAAACCTATCCATTATGGTTATGGTGATATAGCCTGCTCACCCCCTGAGGAAGATCAGAGACATACCAGGTAATCTGCATAAATTTTGGAAAGAAAGTCCCTACCTTAAACAGCCAGCAGTCTCCACAGACAAAACAGGTTTCAAGTTATAGTGAAATAGATGCACAAAGAAGCAAGATGACTTTGATCAAGGTTAGTCCCAGCTGTCCCAGGCACAGTCTGGCCCAAAATATGAATCAATTCACCGTTAACACTGGTGTCGTAGTAGCTCTTATTTTATCAGAACTAATTAGACAGTCTTAGGTTGTGGTTGACTGAATCAATACTTTTCAAGGACAATAGAACCTTCAATGTCTCTTCTGTATCTAAGTCTTACCTATAAGGCAAAGAAAACAAACAAACAAACAACCTACATATGCTACAGACAGCACACAAAGAATTTCCTTCAACTCAAATTCTTGGTTTAAAAGTTAGTAGATGAAATGTTTCCAAAATGTTCATATTGCAACAGGTATTATTTTCGTATCTTCCAGGTGCTTTCTGAAAATTCAAGTGCCATAATGCTGAAGTAGGTTATACGCATCCACTCTGAAGCATATCCAAGTGTAGACAGCAAAATCCCTTTCAACAGAACATGAGTATATCTGAGTTCATTTTGAAAACCCAAGCTCCAACATCTTAAAAAAACAGAATTAACTGAACATAGTGTTATTTTAGAAAGACGTTTTCTCTACAGACTAGCACTATCAAAGTCTTTCTCCACCTGACTACAGGAACTAACACACCCTACAAATATTACTTTGGAGATCCCATTGCATTGGGATGTGCAAGCACAATGATTCAATTGTCTTTTGGGCCAATAGCCCACATATTTCCTACTCTTGACTCAACAATGGAAATTAATGATTTATTTCTCTTCCAAAACATTTATATTCACAGTCTAGAAAATAAGATTTGTGGTGCCAAAGGCCCACTTGCATATTATAAATATATTTGTATGTTCTTGTAATTATATTTATACTATACCTGAGGGACTCCAAGCCTGCAAATAAATCTTGTTATTTTCTAAACTAAACTATGCAAAAAAAAAATCTATAGAAGAAATAAATCATCTGTCCTACTACAGAGTTCTCTTCTCCAGAAGCGGGAAATTATGTTAACAGTATTGATGGTCTGTCAACAAGTAATGGTCAAGTCCCACCAAACTATGGCAAGTGGCACTTTCCCACTAGTTGGATACTGTAGCTTACTACAGAGGAACGGAGCAGTAAAAACAAAATATTCAGTGAGTTTTAGAGCTGGTTAGCTGCATATATGCTCCTAACTGTACTTTGCAGGAGCATGTGCAGGGAGTTTACTACGTGATGCATTGCAGCTCAGGAACCTCTGAGCTAACACAGCTGAAACTGGTTTCCTTCCATGGTATGGTGCAAGTAAATCCCTGATGATACTCAGCATCATGCCTGAAAATAAATGGGGGCAAGTTTAGGAAGTGCCGATTTTTGCCATACAGTCTTAATCTTGATAAAGTAAGCAAAGCAACTCTCAGTTTAAACACATCTAACTGCAAGAAGAATTAATCCTGAATTTACTCTAGTTTACTTTCTTCAGTAGCAACAGTACAATAGCATCTGGACATCCTACATTATTTAATTGCATTTATCCTCACAACAGCTTTGCAAAGAGGAAAACCCTATTAATGCTATTTGACAAGCAGAGGTCTGAAGCACAAAGAAACTAAATGACCTAAGCAAGGTCACATGAAAGTCTGTTTCAGCGAAAGCAGTAAATCCCAGATTTGCCAATCCTCCTGACAACAAAATCCAAAAGGACTACTTGCTTATGTCTTCTGCCTGCTGGTATCAGAGGTTCTTCCTGAAAAGAGATATAGTATTTGCTTCATAACTATGTGAATCAAACTGTTTGCTCTTGGTCTTAAATATATATATTATATATATATATATATATGCAAATAGGATAAATCAAAAATAAACGGGGAAGAGGAGCTTGGCCTCAAAGACATTCTGTACAGGACAATAAATACAAACATAAATGACAACCCACCAAACTCTTCATCTTCATAAAAGTAGTATTTTCTTCATTTAAAATATGTTATTCCTGGTGACAGCAATGCTGCGCAAAGAGATAAAATACACTGTATTTCACACCCTGAGGCATCCTCCCTTCCCTTTTTGTTTCTTTATTCGTAGTTCATCCTCACTCTCCTTGCCTTTCCTTTTGCTTTCATTAAGGAAGATAAGTAATAGCAATAAAGCTGTGAATACCTATTTTCCAGTTAGTTGCAGGTACACACATTTTTACCAGTTCCCTAAGGATAATGGAGCTTAGACGAAAAAATACTTCATGTTCAAGTTGTTAAGTCTAACTCTATAGCTGCTGGGACATGTCTTGCACACAGCCAGCCCACCTTCCAAAGGATCCGTGTTTGCAAAGTATCATAGCATGGAGCACAAGGAAAGATTCTTGAATTATACATTTTCTGAAAAATAATGTGAATAGAAAACAAGGTAATTGAAAAGGAGCTCAGATACATGGTTTAGGAAAGGCAACACAGAAGCAAGTTCATTTACTGGAAGGTCAGGGTAGAATCTGACTTTTTTCCCCCCTGGTATGGGCAAAGGAGTACAGAGACTATAAGAAGTGTATAAATGCCAAGTAAATATTTCATCTGATAACATCCATAAAGAATGGATACAGTATATAAAATTGGATGAAAAGGAAGTAGGAGGGCAAAAGGGAGAGGTGAATTAGTGAATGAAGCATTGATTTGAACTCTAGACCTACATATTATATTCTGGTTTGCCAATACCCATTAAGCTATTTTGAACACATTGTTTCCCTACCATCCCTCAGTTTCCCTTGTAAAATACAACTCAGTTATTACCAATAGAATCACATAACAATAATGCTGGCATGGTGTTATGAAGGCACTTTGATTTCTACCAATGAGAAAAGCTAAGTATTATTACTTAGGGAAGGATATTTCAGGACATCTTAAATCTCACTGTAAAGACCAATGGCAGGGAGAGGAGGAAGAAATCAGTTAAAAAAATCATGACCCAGTGACTGTTTCCTGCACTTTATAATTAGCATTCCTGCTCTTTGACACCCTTACACATTCCAACACCAGAAAGCCATCCTGCTCTTGCTGCAGTGCCAGCAGACCTTCTCTAGGAAGCCGGTTTTTGAGCACTGGCCCCACAGCGGTGCAGGTGCAGTTCGAAAACTAGCTGGAACTCTCTGCCGCAGCCCAGGTTTGCCAGAAGCTGGCAGGGCTGTAGCCGTGCCAGGAGCTCACTCAGCCAACTGCCTTTTGACAAATGGCCTCCTCAGGACTATTGGCAGCTGTTACAGCTTAGCATTTGGGCACTGCTCTAATCAGTAGGGCAACTGGTCAACGTATTGGCCATAGGGTCAGAGAACTGCAACCCATTCTCCTGTCTCTCCAGCACTAGCAAGGATAAAAAGAAAAAAACATGTTTTACCGGGTAACACATAGATTAGGGAAAAGGCCTGAATTTGATTTCTCCTATGGCAGAAAATTGCATTCTATTTGTGAGTACTTTACACAGTAAAAGCCCATCTAAGACAGCTCTAGTCAGTATTAATGGGTCTGTAACACCTATAATTTTGAATGTGAGTGTGCAATCCTTCCCCTACCAAACACTCCAACCTCAGTAGCATCCCTCATATGTGTAAGGTCCACAAACACTGCATCTTAATAGGGACTAGCATGGGTGAGTCTCCGTTATGTTCCTGGCACTGCAGGTAATCCAAAAATCAGTAGAAATGGAAATATTACCTACCTCAACTTAACGATTGCTAGTCACCTCTTCGCAATGTTTTTTGATTTTCAGACTTTGGAAAGTTTTCCAATAGAGGTATGCAGCAAGAATATTGGGTTTAAGCTTCTACGAGTAAGCTTGATTTCCTAGACCCCTTTTGTGAATGCCTCTGAAACGTTTCACAGCTTTTAAGGAATCCACAAGCAACGGATTAAAAAATTAAGTAAGCCTAAAACACACACCCACACTCTCTAGTTTAGCTTTACCAGAACAGTGGAGCAAATAATCTTTCCCAAGGTCATCACTACAAACAAATTAAACTTGCAATTTGTTAGAATGATTAAATTCCCCAAAGGAAGAATATAAATCTCTCCAGTATACGGGACATCCGTGTTATCTCATTTCACACTCCATATTTTCATTAGCTGGCACCATGGAATGTGCTCCCTGTCTCCATATGCTCTGATTTTTCAAACTGTCTACAGATTTATACAACTTTGGCAGGTGAGGCATTCAGACTCAGACTTGGCAAATCTCCCCCATGATGAGGCTTCTTGATGTCAATTCTTCCCCACTGCTTTTGCTGGCAGGCTTCTCCCTGGGACCAATAGGAGACCACCCTGCTGCTGCCTAACATTTTGGGATGTGACTTTTACTTTAAATTGTGCAGAAGCCTGTTCGTGCATAGGTGAGAATGCTACAGTTATTATTGCATTCATTTTTGTGCTGACCTTTAAGCTTCTCTTGTTACAGTACACACTCTCTTTATGCTCACTGAGCTTTCCTTTTGAATCAAGAGGTGAAACCTTATGATAGAGGTTGCCTGTGTATGTCAGCTTTTGTGAAAAGAAAACATAACATTTACTTTTCGTATTGGAGCAATGCACTTGGGAAACTGCCGTCACTCTTTTTAAATATGAAATTCCATTTGCCCAAGAATTGCAGTTGCTGCTCTCCAACATGCGCTCATTTCCTTATGGGGCTTCTTTCCAGATCCTCCTGGAACTGGAAATTGGAACTGAACTTTGTTCGCCAAAGACCAAGGAGAGTAGCAGCACATGTTGTATAATCAGAAAAATGGCTGATCAGATTAAGTGAAATAGAAAGGCATTTTTTTTTTTTCCTAAATCTGGAAAGAATTAAAAGGACAGGCAACAAAAAAATTTTTTTGATCAAATTCTTATGAGAATCAAAATTAGGATTGATAAAGTACATTTTGGGAGAGATGAGGAACAATCTATATGCCAAGGTTATAGCATCCATAACTCTAAAATTGACAAAAGAATTTAGTGGTTACTCGTAATTTTAATCTAATTGGCACTCAATTTAGTAGAAATGAATATGAAGCAACACCAGCACATGGGTCAATCAAGGAAAAGAAAGCTGAACAGTCAGTCAGAATACACGACAAGCTCTAACAGCAGAGGCTGCACAGGAAAGACCAGAGCTACTGTATGGAGGAGTCAATGTGACTAGTCCACTACTGTCCCATAGGGTGAATGCCACTCAGCAGCCCTTGCCAAGGAACTTCCACTGACATATCTTCAACGGTAAGTTGACTACAGCACAGGTTCCCCCATTTCTATTTTCTAGCTTTCCCCCCTCCCCCCTCTGAATTTTTTTAAAAATCATTCAATGGGGAATAAAAATCTACTCATCTGTTTTTAAGTTATAAATGAAACATTTTTTTTTGCTGGTGTGGCAAGGAGGAGTGACTAAAGTCTTTGATCTTTTCTGTGCAACCCAGTTTTCCAGTAAAATAGGCAGAACTGTGTAACACAGAATGCAGGTTTAGATACTCAGGAAAAATCTAGGAACATACTGGCAATTTTAGAAAGGGACATTGTGTGAGAAGTGTTGAGCATTAAGGAATTGAGAAAAACTTTTCCAAAATCATGCGAGTTTTAGAAACTTCTGAGAGGAGCTTTGAACACATCCTGCTTTCAATAGCACTGACGTTTCCTCACCAAGCATCAGAGAAGCAGCCTGGCAAACACAGAACCTGCTTCTTGCAAGGTTACCCTATCCTTTTTGAAGCTTCCCTTGCCACACTGAGGTGAAGGCTGACGAATTTGATCATCATTTCTATATGTAAGTAATGCCACACCTTCTCATTACATGTAATATGCATGCCCTTGGTCATTCTGAAGTTGAGAGGGGCAGGAACTCTAAATCCCCACGGTATTCCAGGAGCTTCCCTCAGCAACTGTAGCATAGGACTGATTTGTCAGCACATGCTTTCACTTACTTCAGCTAAAGCTTTTATTTTGATGCAGAGATACTTGTTCCTCCTTGCTCTCCACTACTAACATCAGTCTGATGTCAATATTCATCATGCATCTCATATATAACCATATCAGTGCTCTCCTCCAGTTATTTGGAGAGGCAAAAGGGGAGAACACAAAAGAAGGCAGGAAAAGAAAAGCCAATGAAACATGAGATTTCTGGCTAGCACCATATTAATGCTTCATTCGAGTAGCCAAATGTGTGTCTTAATAAATCTCAACCCTTTTGGAGTGCAGTATTTTTCAGCCTTATTACTTCCAATATTTTGCCTGTCATTTCTGAATGGTTTCTCAGAAATAAAAGCTTGTCCTTGAGAAGCAAGAAAAAGTTACTATATTTTCACTCTGAATCACCTCGTAATATAAGCACTGAAATGCTAGGAATAATGTAAACTCTACAGTAAAATACCATGATATAGTATACCTAGAAATACCTCAACTTAATAGGTGTTGTGCCATTAACAGTGAATTTTATGGAAGCTAGTAGATGTAAATCTGTCAGGTAGACAAAGATTTATAGTAATATTCACTCCAATGGACGATTTTCATCACATTTAGGACTGTCAGGGAACTAGTGTGTTTTTCTCAGTCCCTTTAGGCATGAAGGCCCCTTTGTTTTATTTAAAGGTTGGTACTTGGACCATGTAGAATTATGCACTAATGATCTAAGCTCTCCGGTGCTTTGTCCCTTTTTATAGATACTACCTGAAGCTTAGGTGACTTTGCTCATTCTTGCCAGTCTTTCCAGAGAAAAGACTAGCCTTTAGTGTATGAGTTGGACACTAGGGCACTGACATAACCCAAATCCATGCCACAAGCATTTGCAAGGTTAAAACAACATCTGCAGGACAGTATCTCCATCCATACTCCAAGAAATCAGAGTAAACAAGTTCCTTCCTCCAGGAATCACTGCCAGTATCTATTCAGCAGGCAGAGGCACTAGTACCTGGCTGACAACTAAGCAACTGGTTTAGAACATATGTGCTCATATGAGATGTGTCACTGACCATAGGGATAATGCAGAGAACAAGCACATAAGAGACTGAAACTTTACCTCCTGGCCCTGATACAGTGAGGCATTAAAAATGCACTGAGAGGGACTTCCACAACAAACAGTAGACTGCAAATAGCACACACTTTTCAAATGCAAATGTGAAAAATAATCTGTGCTTTACATCCATGTTTCTTTAAAAAAAAAAAAAGTATTCAAAGACCTTTACAATAGAAATTCGAAGCAACGATTTCAACAAATTCAATAATTGCATGAGACAAACGTTTATTTGAATTAGACTTAAAAAAAAAAAGAGAAATAAAATGAAAAATAAGGTTAAACTCACCCCACTATGATCGAATACACACAATGCAGAAGTCTGCCAGAGGGGATGACTGTCTTTTTTAATTTAATCCAGTATTTTCTCATGTCTCTCCTATGTGATTACAGATTTGTTTCAGACTTTTATGCTTCCAGAAAAGAGGCTTGGGCATCACAGAAAAAGGCTTGGATAAACCCCATTCGGTAAGGGTCTGAATCACATCTGCAATAAAGACAATTCTTTAAGTGTTCCTTTAGAATATGCAGGTTTCAAAGTGAGTAGAAAAGAAGAAAAATGCTAGTCAGTTCTGTTTCCCAGAGTGCTGACCAGCATCCCGTCAGCCTCCATCCAGGTCCTTCCTGGAGGAAGTGTCTCGGGCCTGCTGGGCAACCACGAAGTCTTCCCCACAGCAGCAGACCTAGCTGGAAACTTCTCGTTTTAGGCTTTGTTTTATGGAAGAATAAACTGAGGAAGAAAACAAAACCCACTTGACTAACTGCACTTCTCTTATGGCACCTGTTAACCAAGCACCCACATTAACCTGTATCAAAATTTTTGGAAGCTTTCTTGAGCATGGAAAGAGACTTTTGTTTTCCATGGGTGAAGGAAGTTTCAAAGGAATCAAAACAACAGTAACAAAGCTAACCGTACTTCTTAATTACCTCTGGGCTATTAACTGTCATCAGGTCTGCAAGAGCACAATTATAAAGTACACCATAGGCAATCTAGCTGTTCAGTTCTTGCAGTGCGTTTTCTGAAAGATGAAGAACCTCTGGCAATCACAGTTAAACACAGTGTCTAGCTGTGCTAATAGCTGAGGTGAAATACCCCTACACCACAACACTCCAAATGCAGGAAATCTTGAGCCAACAATTTCCTCAGAAGCTGCGCAATTACAAACCTCAATCTCCTTCTGATCAAGAACTTCAAAAGCACCTGACATCCAAAAGGAAGCCTGCAGTGCACTTCCTGCAGAGAACCCCTTATCTTCCTCAATCCTAATTAATCTTTCAAGTCACTCAGTTTCCAGCTTGAGAAACAACAGCAGCAAAATACCTGCCTTTTGGCAGGCGTAATCATGAAATAGAATTTCCCCAAACCAGTCAACACAGTTGCCTTTCTTAAAAGCTGAGGTTTGACGTAGAAGCCAATAAATAATTCTCCAGCAAAACATACTAAATAATGCTTACCAATTATCAGTGAAACATACAGTACATATAATTACATCCTACGGTACTGAAAGTAATAGCTATACAATTCCTGTGTTAAAACTGACTGGAAAATAAATTCGAATACATGGACACAGTAGCATTTAAAGTAAATTAAAATACTTAACAGTTTTATTTTTCACTGCAAACACACTAAAAGCACATGGGGGTACTTCTATTTACTTCTTTAAAGGCTTTTTTTCCCTATTGAAGTTCCACTACTTAAGATTCTGCTTTGACCACAATCTGGCAGGTATATCCTATCACCTTCACAGTGTATTTCAATAACAGCAAGCTAGGACTTTTAGAGATTACAAGACCAGAAGAATTCTCTACTGTCTTTAGTCTTATTTTCGGGATGAGATTGTTGAATTTAAGAGAACAAATGATGACAGCTCTTACACAATCCTTAGTTCAGTAATTGAATTAGTTATTTGCCTGTACAATTAAAATTTTTTTTTTTATTTTGGTTTTCTTATCTGTTCTAATTGCACTCCTGGAATCATAAAACTCCCTTTTTTCCCCCAAATAAGACTCTTAGAAAGAGAAAGTTTCTTTTTCTAGTCTCACCACCCTTGTTCCCTCTTCCTTCTTCAGAAACAGCTTTTTGAAAAATGCTTGCAATGGGAAATTGAGCCCTCTGACTCTCTCATATCTGGAGTTATAGTGGTTCAGGCTTTAGTTCCCTTTTCACTATCTATCTTTATTAAAAACCTCCTTGGACAAATAGCTTGCAATTCATGTTACAAGCTGGGGGAATGTGGACTAGTGTGTGAAAATGTGCCCATTTTTCCTGATTTGGGAATGATGTTCCACACAGAGCATCAGATGTACTAGAAAATAACTATACTTTTTTTTTTTTTTTTTTTTTTTTTTTTTAAAGATTTCCTAAAGTATGTGGCATTAACTGAAAAACAAAGGAGTTCTTCATGTTCTTAGGTGACAGAAAAGTTAGGAACACTTTACCTAATAATGGATATTCCAAAATATCCATGCAAACATGGGTATTCTATAAGCATGATTCATATTCTATATTCACTCAGTGTTTTTATTGGGATGCTGCTGAAAAATAGAATTATTTTGTGATTCAGGGCATTTCATAGTTAGGAAAAAGATCCAACAAGAGATGAATATTAACACCATCCAGTCAGTAAAAACTATTCTCACAGCCTTTTAAAATAAAAATCAGCTCAACTATGAAGAAGGTCTTTTCACAGCTTCTAAAAACTTCTGAAGACAAAACTATAGCAGATATTTCCACAAAGTGTAAGAAAGTTGTACTGAGTGCATTGAAAAGTTTTGTTTTTCACAAATAGTGCCACTGAAATCAGATAACTGATCCATGAGCAAGGTGCATGTCCAAGATTTAGCCACCCTGGAATGGACTGCAAGTCACACCAGCCTTTTCCGAATGTATACATACAAACACACCAATTTGTGTTTGTATGTGTGCATATTTTTGATAAAATAAGTAATCAAAATATCTGGGCTAGCACTATTTACTATTAAACTAACCTGCCATTTCTCATAATATGACTCTTGACTTTCAGGTGTCTATCATTCTTCAGCCACACAGGCTACAACATTATGAAATGTTCTAGTACTCACTGTCATGAAATAGAGTCCTGACATCTAGTACGGAGTTCATTGAAATGAGCACAGATTTGGCCAAATCATTAGACTTCTAAGAATAATACTTGATTCATCCCCAGTAGAGATACCCTAGATGATAAAAGCTAAAAAGTTCAGAGAGTCTCACTTCATGCTTGAAAGCCGCCTTAATAAAAGTGCAATACAAACGCCTGCTCACAGCAGGGAAAGCAGGTGTATCTCTTCCAGCTCTGTGTTAAAGCTTTTACAGGGACGTGACTTACTTTACCACTGTTAAAACTGAAGACTAGTAAATGGACCTCTCCAATACTACCTGTGTATTATATTAAGAAGATGGAATTATCCACAAGAATACTATACGCATGCTATTCCAGCTCCTGAAGGAAAATATCTATTAAACCTTTATATTTATTATTTGTCCATCACTTGGTTCTTGGTTATGAATTCCCTCTTAGAGCCTGTGAATATTTCTAAAACATTCGGTGGAAGCCCCAGTAAGAAACATGTTTCTCTCTTTTTTTTTTATTTTTTATTTTTTAAATACAGCATAGAGAACTTTAAAGACATTTGCATGCTCTCCTCTCTCTCCACACATCTATCTGCAATTCCAATGCATTATAATACCTTGTCTGGGTTTCTACAAAATATATATGCATCGAGTCCCCTCACCACAAGGCTTTGCTTTGCAGAGCCTCTTCCTCTAGGTATTGATATCAAGTAGCAACTTCCTGAACTGCAATATACTTAAATTACTTTCTTCATTGGTCTGAAAAAAAACTCCAAAAGATGAGGGAAGCAGGGGGAAACCAACAAGAAACCCCACCTTTCTATACCTCTGTATTAGCTGTTCATAGAGGCAGTTGCTGTGTTGAGCCTGAACTTTGCAATGAAACTTCTCTTAAGAAATTCTCGTCTGTGATTATATCCCCTGGAGCATAAATTACAGAATAAATACAGGGTAGCTGCTGGGATTTAGCATCATTTGTCGTGATGACTAGGTGGCTCAGTCCATTGGAAAACTACAGTAACATGTCGCCCTGTATACTGCCCTTCAGGAATTGCAATTTCACAGTTTGATTCCCAGCACTGCCTTGCAGGGCTGCTACTGTAATGAGTTTCTGGATCTTCGCACACCACATGAAAGATTCTCTTTGCAGTAGTTTCCCAACAGGGAATGCAGAAATCACCAGAGGAAAAGGTAGTTAAGGCAAAGCATAACAACACCAAGAGGACAGGATGAAGCTTTCTGAACACTGCACCAGAGGCAAGCGTGGACTACATTCGTCATCTTTTCCTCCACTACTAAGATTATTATTTCAGAGAACCAACACAGTCAGTCTCACACAAGCTAAAGTGCAGGGAATGCACATGGAAACAAGGATTGCTTTTTTTCCCCCCGCATGAGTCATGGGTACTAATTGCAAACTGTGCCTTTATGCACTGGGTAGAACAAGTAAATTGAAAGAGCCAGGAATAAGTGAACCAGGAAACTTCTGATGAGGGGACAAAAATGATTTCACGCACACAAGCTTTACAACAACTTTGCTATAAAACCTTTCACATTTCTTCTCAAGAGTACTCCAAACATTATTGCTACGAATGTCTTTGGGTCAGAGAAAAAAAAGTTCATATTGGTACATTTTCTTTCATTAACAACTGCTTCTCTGATGCGTTTTACATAACTGAGTTTTCAGACAGTAGGGCAACACCTTTACAGAAGCAGAGTTGTAAACCTCAGTCTCCTTTCCTAACATTCAGTAAAATCCTCAGTTTCAAGAGCACTCACCCAGGACAACTACCTTTTTATGTAGCCAGCTGTTTGAATATAGCTATATGTTTACTTTCAAATCTTTTGCTTTAAGGGAGGAAAATAAAAGAAACTATGGATGGACATAAAGATGATGGTGGCTAGCCATTTCATTCTTATGTTTAAGAGCTTTTCATAAATACATGTCAGTTGTTTCAAAAACACTATCAATATTTTGACACGTAAGACCCATTTTAGGGCTTGTCACAGATGAAGGGCATAAGCAATCCAGTATATTTAAAATATAAGGATCAATTAACAGGACGGGTGCAGTTAAATCACACAAAGCAAACAGGAAAGACAGAAGAGTAAAGGCCATACTATAACCAAATTTCCAGCAGAGATCATTATGAACTGCTCAATTGTTTTGATACATCATGAATGGGGAGGAGAGATGAGAAAATGGGATCAAACTCCTGATAAGAATAACTACATCAGTAGAAAACATGGACATCTGGAGCCAAAGGTCTCAAACCAAAATATTCACTTAGGAGAATCCTTTCGGAAAAAGAACTGAAAGAAAAAAAAAAATTATTTTAAAATGGAAGGATTCAGAGTGCCCTGACAATTACTGCTGGGCCATATTAAAGCCGTATAAAGTAAACCCCTACATCTAAAGGTAAAACAAACAGAGGTGTCTAGCTCAGTCTTACTAATGGGAAAATTATGAATGTATAGATCAATCAGTGTATACAGCACATCCAGCAGTATCCAGATTAAGACAGATGTATTTCTATCTCAGTTTGCTGGTCTGCATCAATCAGAGGAAACAACAGCAACAGAAGAAAAGGAGGTCAGGCATGATTCGCTCTTGGTAGATTTGTGCTGGCTGTTTCCAAACACCTTGTTCTTCATAGGCCTGGAAATGGTTTCTAGGAAGATTTGCTCCATAATCTTCCCATGGTTTGAAGAAAGGCTGTCTGGCCTGTAGTCACAAAGAGTCTCCTTCTTCTTCCAGACTACAGGCATGAAGCCAACTCTCTTGCAGTCAACAGAAACCACCCTGATCACCATATCCTTTCAAAGATGGAAGAGGGTAGCCATGCAACATTAGCCTCAGCAACCCCAGATGCATCTGCTTTGGGCCCATGGACTTATATATGTTGAATTTTCTTTCTATATGCATGTGAGAAGTGAGAAGATAATGCTTCCAAGGAAAAGGGGAACCATGGTATGGGATAATGAAGGTTGCACTGGCCACTCTGAAAAACAACCAAGCTGTCCCGAAAGTGAAGCAAGGGAATGTTTCTTCAATCTGCTCTTTAATTTGTTCAGATTGACAGATCAGGGCAAGTAAAATGAGACAATGCCCCATGGATTAAGTTCTTCACTTCCTCCTGAGCTAGAAGAAGAATCAAATTTATTTCTCCCTGAATAAGTCATTCAGAAGATGCAGAGGAACTAAAGCTATCACTGCTGTTTTAGGAAAAAAAAAAAAAAAATGTGTCAAAATATAGGGATGAAGCACTCCCTAGTGAATAAATTAATCTTGCTCAAAACCTGGTTCTCCACCTCTCTGTTTCTTCAAAGGATGATCTCCTTCTCACCCCAGCTTCTAACAAAGCCATGCACCTGGGATTGAAAACGGCAGGAAGAGCACTGCCTGGGGGGAAGCGGGAGGTGAGCAGAAGTGCTGCCCTCCCACGATATACAAGGAACATTCTATCATCTTCACCCATTATAATATCATATAAATGGTATTCTAAATTAACTTAAGACCTTTTTAATTTCTGATTTCAAATTAAACCTCCCCCAAGGGCCCACCCTCTTTAAGAAAGAAGATTTAGTTCGTTCCCTGTAGTTATATTTAAAGAGGTATGACAACCATTCCCTCTAGGATAGGAAATAAATGTGATATCCAAAAGAAGTGACATGGGGAAATCCAACGTTAGGGTTTTATGACTACTTTGTGTCATGCAAGGTGTACAAAGCAGCCAGTGCGTAACATAGAATCTGGCATCTAGGCTTTAATGACTGTTGAGATGGCCATGTTCCTGTTTTCTTTTTTAATATCATAGAATCATATAATCCTTAAGGTTGGAAGAGACCTCTAGAGATCATCTAGTCCAATCCCCCTGCACATGCAAGGCCACCTACAGCATGTGTCCAAGTGGGTTTTGAAGCTCTCCAGAGAGGAGCCTCCACAACCTCTGGGCAGCCTGTTCCAGTGCTCCGTCACCCTCACTGTCAGGAATTTTTTCCTTAAGTTTCTGTGTCAGTTTGTGGCCATTTCCTCTAGTTCTAGGGCACCCACCCTGTTCACCAGCAGACCCACATTTTCCCTAATCTTCCTTTTACTGTTGATGTATTTGAAGAAGCTCCTGTTATTTTTAATATCCCTTGCCAGATTTAATTCCAGCTGTGACTTAGCTTTCCTTGTTGCATCTCTGCATTCCCTGACAATATTCCTATATTCCTCCCAAGGAACCTGTCCTTTTTTCCACGTTCTGTATACTGTCTTATCACTTCCAAATGTCTCAGGATCTCTGAAATTTACAATCCTGATCACAGAAACACCACTATCACTTTTGCCAGCTTCACTAGCAAGACTCTCAAGACACTTGATTTTCTCTAGTTTATAAAAAAAAAAAAAAAAAAAA
>VWPW01010718.1:39003-122654 GCA_013389825.1 Crypturellus undulatus
AAAAAAAAAAAAAAAAAAGAAAGAAAACTGCACAGAGTTTTGGCACAGATGTTATTACAGGAGACCAGATGAGAAAAGCACATCCCTTGCATTTAGAGGAATGTCATTTGGCATCACATGCCAAATTAGTTTGGACATTGATCTTGAGAGTAAGAAACGTTACCTGCCTAACTCTAGGCATTACATACTTCCCACTCCACAGTTCACTATTTAATTTTTCACATTTGATCTAGATTTTGCTTCTCTAGAATCATTAAAGTACCTTATTAAAAATTCAGGGGATCACTAAGGCATCAGTCTACTGTAGGAGGCAAAACTGCATTTACTTTATTTTCTTTAATCTCCTGGACCTTAATTGCCATATTGACAGAAAAGAAACAGTTGTTTACCTTCCAAAGTCTCAGGAGTGCCTGCCAAATTAATCCTTTTAAGCAGTGTTTCTTCAGCTCCAGAAACAACTAAGTAGCATGCAAAGCAGTGAGATACTCCCTGAAAGGGCAGCAAACATTCACATTGCTTAGAAATTAACCTTGACTATTAGAACACGTCAGTTTTTTTCCATTTCTTATAATTCAGAGATTCCAAAAGGTAAATGTTTTCTTAAAGCACAATAAGGACATTTTGAAACTCTCATTGAAAAAAGTTACGTAGATAGGCATAGTGACCAAAACACATATAGAGAAGGGGGGATTTCCAAGCTTTTTATACTAAAGGGTGAGCTTGCAGAAACTTGAAGTATCAAAGAGATCCAAATTAACTGGAATTAGGCCAAAATTAGCCAGAATCTGGAAAATGTTAAAATTATCTAGACATTTCAAAGCTACACAATAGCTCTAAAGATTATAAAATAATGTATGCTACTAATGAAAAAACTGTGTCAGCATATTCTACAATCAGAGCTCTGTATTTGGGGGGCTATAACTATTTTTCCTCCCCTGTACTGACCTGTCATTGATTCTCGACAAATATAGACTTATATTTAACTCTTATAACTCTTATAACTGAAACACAAAGAAAAATTGTTTCCTTTTATACGATGCATACACTTCAGTTGCAAAGGAAATGAAATCTACTGCAAAAAACACAAGTGATTCATATTACAGGACCAAACCAGGAACATGTTTATAGGTTTCAGTTAAAAAAAAATCAGCAACACAACTGAAATGCTCCAAATGATTTATAACAAGTCTCCTCATGCTGTCCTTCACCTGCTCTGATGATAACCTGGGATCTCAAGGCAGAATCATTCCTATAGTGTCTGCAGGTGGAAACATATCTCCAAAAGTTTTGTAAAAACTGCAGCAGATGGTTAATGAAAGAAAGTTTAATTCAAAAGGCAGCTGCCTGCTTAGATACACTTCAGCATACAGGATGCAACACAGTTACTTTCTTTGCATCTCATGGCCTCCCCTCTTTTATGGATGTCAGAGCCTTTATATGCCATTTCTAAATTTCAATGACTCAGTTGTTCTTCCAGCATTATTTTGGCTTGGGAAGCTTAAGAGCTTGTTCATAAACAAAGAGGCTATCACTAATGCTTTTATACAGTTGCAAGAGAAAGCCAATATTAAAGAAAACATATGGGAAAGGAGGCTCTTGGTATTAACTATGTTCTGAACAAGATCTGGCGAGGTGGGGGTGGAATTACAAGGAGCCAAATTGTCATCATCTTAACATCTTAAGTGCCGAACAGTCTTACATAACTGCAGGCAATGCAACAGAAATTCCACTCGGAGTACTATTGCTGCACCATTACTGCTATTATTCTTTTTACACACATAGTATTGTTTTTGACCTACTAGGATAACAGAAGTGAAATAAGGCACACAAGAGTTGTCATTTTATAAGCATATACATATATATATATATACACACACACACACACCAAGGCATAAGATACACTGCCAAACAGCTAGAAGGCAACCTTCTCATGCCTTCTTCTCCACCAAGTATTTGAAAGCTTCTAAAAACATACACCAAGATGAAACATTGAAATTTTCATCTCATAATGAAAATGCAAGAAATATTTTACCTATATATATCTTCAGACAAGTTATAGTACAGGAGGTTGCAGTTACAACTCTATTCTTTAAGAAAGGGTCAAAGTATACATTTTTTTCCCTGCCTTTTGTCAATTTATTACCTTCATTGACTCCTGAAGATTACGAGAGGTGCTTGGAGCAAGAAATGCCTTGGAAAAACAACCCAGAATAGCATTTCACTTCAGGTCTCCTCTCCAGACAATGTTTGGTCAGTCCAACAAATCTGACACTTTACTACTCAAACTCGATCTTTATTTGTGTGTGTTGTCAAGCAGTAGCAGTGGCCCCGTTCGTTAGTTCTACTGTAGGTGGGCCAGCGTTAACAAAGAGAACATCTAACTATTTTAATATAAAGAAAATGTCAGCAGTAGGCAGAAGCCCACATGCACAGGGGCTCCAAATATTGTTAAAACCGAAAGGTTGAACATTATGTGGTAACAAAAAGAAAAAATTCCCAAACCTCTTCAGTATGGACAGGCACCAGAAGCTGACACAATTTCCACCCCCTAGAATGTGACTATTTTCTGTCTTTATGGACTTCTGCAGCTTCAGAAAGCATACCTCTCTATTTGCATTCAATCCCAGCAGGCAATGGGCTAAAAATAGTATTAAAAATCTACCCTGTGAATACCAAACGGTGCTCTAGGAACTTTACAGTCAAGCCTATTTTTTTCCTAGAAATTATAGGCAATGTTGCAGGAAAAAAATAAAACAAGGTTTGTCCCTTTTTGCAGAAATAGTGTTTCTTTTTACAAGAGAAACCATGCATCTTTCATACATATTAATGCACCAGCATGTCTGTATAAGTACACATTTATATTCTTCATAGCCTTCCTCCTTTGATATCTATTCCTTCACCACTGCTAGAAACAAAAGAATATACAAAAAGTTGATTTATATTTGCTTTTCAGAGACCATCAGTAAAGATTATTCTTCAGCATTTCTAAAGGCAGTCACAACAGCTTTTAACTTTGATTCTTTGTACCAGAACCCCTACCCTATGATACATATGCATCAAAAAGTTAATTTTAGATAAGCACTGAGAAATCCACAGACCTGAGCACAAGGTATAAACCGGCAAAAGCTAAAATCAGCCTGGCACAAGATTGTTAAAGTAGAAAGCCTACCAGAACGCAAAATAGATATCGAAGTTAATGGCACCAGCCGGGACTGAGCACTGCTCTGAATGGCCACTTCAGATGGCCTCTGCTTATTAGAAATATTTATTTTAATGTATGGGTGAAATAGAACAGATTATGCCATAGTGATTACACCTAAGGTCCTTGACATAAAACCAGAAGTATTCCCTCATTCATGCTTTGTGTACGTGTATGAATGTGCATGCGTCTTTTCAAAGGTTCTTAGATCCCTTCCAGAAAAAGCTGTCCCCTCCACAGGCTGTCAGCACAGAAGCACTTCCTAAGGAGATCTGTATCTATACCGGAACAAGTCATTTGCATCTTCCATCATTTTGTAAAGAGAAACACAATATTGAAGATATCAAGATAGCTATATGGTAAAGGAGCTACTATTGAAAGTACGGACGCTACAGAGAATCAGTTTCTCTGGCAAACAGTTCTTTTTTCTTATTACTAAGAAGGAGAAAAACATGTAGAGAAAAGCTTGTAAAGAAATATTTCCAGACAGTTCTAAAGTGAGAAAGTCATGTAGAGCCTTTAAGTAAACCTAGAAGATTCTGTATCATGCATATGTTCATACTGAAGGATTTAATGACACCAGAAAACTGCCAAAGCTCTTACTCTACTAATAACTAATAAGCCTTAAGACCCCTGAACAGCTTAACTTGGGACTTTCACCTGTGGACTCAGGAGCTACATTTAAGCTCAACCCAGGAACTACTAGTTTCAGCCTAAACTATGCTGTAGGAAGTCCTGGTTTCCAGCTCAACCATAGCCGTACACTTGCCTAGCTATGGACCCTGATGAACTGAATCCTGACCTGTGGGATGACTTCCTGGTTTGACCTTGACCATGTCTTATCACCACAGACCTGTCTGGCAATCACTGGATCACTTGATCTTGCAGATTGCCTTCCCAACTTGACTTGGCACCTGCCTCATCCCCATGATCCTGCCTGATGGTTTAGTCTCTTGCTGAGCTTAGCCATGATGCCTGGACCTGCCTTGCTTGTATCACTTCGATGGTGAAGCCTCAGCCCTGCTCAACATTTATCATACTCAATTTCCTGCACCTTAGGGAGTAACTGGCTCTCATTTCTCTTTGACAGCAACTCTCCAACATGTAGGTTGGAGGCTGTGTCGAACATTCAGCACCAGAGTGGGGATGATCTAACAAATCTGGAATTCCCAAGTGTAGGCTTGATAGTATTGGCTTCTGCTGAAAGCTGTATGTTTTAACATCCTCTCCCACCCTACTTTAAGGTGCTTCTCTGTCTTTTTTATAGAAGATAAGAAAGAATGAAATCCACAGCTCAGAAGACAGTAAACAAAAAGTTTTTGTTTGCCTCCCCCCCTCCTTTTTTGTTCCATCATGTTTCTGGAGAATTCAAAGAAAGAAGGACAACTTTCCTGGCATTACTGTGGCAGAGACTGACAAGTTCCTTGAGTTCTGAAGCACAAATGTAAGCAGCAGGTTATCTTATAGATAGAAGAACGGTGTTTATGTTGCTGACTGAAGTCTACCAGTTAGGAGCAGGACCAAAAAGCATCAGTACCCTCAGGTATAGTCATCAGCTAGACTATAGTTAGGGCTAGGATTTACATCCCATTGGAAGAGGCACAGTCTCTTCCAGGAGACTATACAGCCATGTTATGCCTGCTAGTATAAGATCTTATGATATTTTTCTTTTCAAAGAGGACAGAGCAAAGAGAACACCCTGACAGAACAATTTTGAGTAGCACTACTGCTCAAAACTGTTTTGTCTGTATAGAAGAGGTTTTGTTTGTGTGCCTCCTCTGGAGCACATGAAATGTCCTCTACCAACCCAAGCATTATTACATTCATAGCTGACAAAATGGCAGAGCAAAATAACAGAATATTTCCTCACACATTCCTACATTCAGCTATGCTTTCCAGAAGAAAAAAAAAAAAATCCTCTGTAAGATTTGTTTGGTACCTGGTTCCGTCTTGAGAGAGACATCTTCTTGACCCATTTCCAGCTCAGCTGTTAAATTTGCTTTCAATAACCTAACATCTTTTCTCTCTCCTCCCTCTCATCATATAGCAAGTGAGGGGTGGAGACAGAGGGAAAGTAACAAAAAAAGAGAGGAGAAAAAAAAAAAAAAAAAAAACACTCAGAAGGTCTTTTCTTGTTTCTTGTTCCATTTGAACATGCAACTTTGCCCTCCCCTTTTCAAGAAGAAAAACAACCAATAGGGTCACACTGTTAGATCTGTTGTCTCCTAAACAATCAAGTCTCCCATAGTGGAGAGTTTTTCTTTGGGAAAGTTCATTTGGTTCAGAAATGCTCTCCTTTTCTGAGATTTGACACACAGAACAAGAGTGTGACTTACAGGATGATTGAGAAACAGAATAATGCACCAGATAGTGACTTTATCTTGACTATTTCAATAGAAAGTATTTCTGTATAAACTCTTTAATGTAAAATAAATGTTAAATTATGGTCTTTTGTTCCTTTGCCCATACAGTTTACAAGATACTTAAAAAAATAGTCCCCTATAAGACATACACAAAAAAAAAGTTAAGAAATTCCTTTCCCTTTTAAAAGCATGAGACTTGTACAAGGACTCCCCAAAACAACAGATATATTGCAAAACAGAAAATAAAGGAGAAAAGCTCAAGCAACAGGCATAGCATTAATGTTTCCCCCATACTTTTAAAGATTTACTGTCTTTGAAAATACCACCTCTCACCTTTTCAACACAGTAATGGTGCAGAATGCCTACAACCCAGCCAAGGTTCCCAAGAGAAAGAAATATGAGAATAAATTCTTGAGATAGAATTCACATGAAGTAACCTTCCCTTGACTTCACAGTTCTTCCATCCGAGTCCCTTTTTAATCTGGAAAGAGTCAAACTTGAAACATGATGTAAAACCTGCTAATTCACTGACCTAGAGCCAACGCAAAAGGTATAATATATATTCCTCATTTTATTCATTAAGCAATTTGTGAGCTTGCCATTCTTGACATTTCTACATTTTAACCATTCTTCTACATAAGCACTGCACATCTTTTAATAAAACAATAGCTTTAACTTGGATAGATCAGAACCTACATATACTTAAAATAATTACAATTTTTGAAATTAGGACAGCTTGTAATATCAAAATGCATCCACTTTCTCTTGAAAACACACTGTGGAGATGGCAACCTTGGAAAAAGCAAGAGGAACAGCCCACAGCAGAGCATTGCTTCTTCCACTTGCAGAGCAATCATGGAAGCAGTATCCTTATTTCCCATTCTAAATCTAAAATCTAAGGAGAATCAAGTGTGTTACTGTGGCTTTAATATCCAGCTAATTCTATTTGTATTAAAGTATTTAAGGTATCTGAGTAAGAAATGGAAGATAAAGCAAAGAAGCACCCACACCAGAAAGCAAGGTTTCTATTCCTTCTGTTTGTTTTTAAGTAAACCCCTAAAGAGAACCTGGATGGTAAAATAAAATGCAAGAAAACCTGCAAGAAATGAAAAAAAAAAAAAAAAAAAAAAAAAAAANAAAAAAAACACTAACTACTTCCCAGTACTTCTACCCCCTTTGCTGCATATAGTATAATATAGTATGGCTATTGGCAATCTCAGTTTTACTGTAATTTTACTAAAGACATTCCCTTTGAGTTATTTTTTAGACATGTGTTGAAGTCAAAAACATCTGTACAATACTCATTAGAAAAAAGTGTGCAACACAGATATAGGGAAAAGCAGTAGTATAGTGACATATTAAAGAGCTGGAGTCAAACAAATACAGAAGTACCTAGCATGCTTTGCCTTTTTGCTCCCACAGATCTTAGGTGTTCACTCATACTTCCAGGGTAGTCCTCTTCCAGACAGTAAATGGAATGGTAACAGGCCCTCTCTAAACAACCTTTGATACCTAAGTGCAATGAAGCAGTGAAAACTACGCAAAGAAAGATTTGAGCCACTATGAGTACACAGGTCATAGGCAAGAGCAGGTAGGGAACTGGGTTTTAGAGGATCAGCTTGCAGGATAAGAGGGGAATGGCTAAATAAAATTCAGAAAACAAGTTGATCTTACAAATCCAAGAAAGATAAACTTCAGCTGAAGTAAAGCTCACATAATGCTGCTATACCTATCCAGTTTTTGTAATATTTGCCAAAGTCTTCTCACTAAGCAGGTGCTCCTTGCCTTTTTTACTATCAGAGAGGGGGAAAATTAGCTAAGACTCACCAATAAGGTGGAAAGATTAAGGGCAGCAGCAATATAAATGAAAAAAAATCTATGATAAAACACTTCTTACAACTGCCTATGCTCATTTTGGGAAAGACTATCCCCAGTTTATCTCAGCATCACAGAAAAAACAAGGTGAGTCACGTTTATTATAGGCAAAAAGCATACGTGCAAGATGTTATACAGTAGCTCTTGTCATTCTAGCTTACCTTAGTAGCAATCAGTTCATGTAGCCATGTCCTTAAACACATTTCATTATTATTACCATTATGCAGTATTCACCATCTAAGGCAGCACAGCATTGCAAAAATTCTTTGACTATAATTAAACAGATCATTTCCTTTTATTTAATACTGAAGAGCAATAAAATGTTATTAGCAGGTAGAAGTTATAATGCCAGTTTATTAGTAACACTGACTTGGTGCCTGCTGATAGTTATTGTGAAGGCCAAAAGGTTAACAAGAGTTGGCTGGGATCAAGCAGCTTGCCAGGTGTTTTTCCTTGTGGTTGATGGAGTAGAGCCAATTGAAATTATCAGTTTAGAAGTAGCCACTAGCAACTCTTAGTTTCAACATGGAAACATTATTTTCATGCAAAAGTCACTTTTTTCCTTCTGTTGCTGTTACAGTTGTCACATAATTTGTAATAATTAGAGCCAGCAGCATCAGCTCTCTCTCAGTTGTCAACAGCTTCCTCATAGCATAAAAAAGCAAAATATGGTGTAACACTTTCTATTAAAATAATAATGAATTATTCAATAAAATAAAGTTTCACAGCTTTCTGTATTTTTGAACAACGTTTGAGGCCCAGAACAGGTGTTAAAATTTTCCAGGGGACTTTTAATTGCCTAACTCATATCTGTATAGAGCTGTAATAAAATAACAAAAATCTAATTAGATATGAGTCAGGTTGCATGGATAATAAAAGAAATGCATACTCTTGTTTTGGACTGACTACACAGGTATTTGGTCCAAAATAAAGCAGATGGTAAACCTAACAGGTAAGCATCCACTTTATCTTGCAGGTCCTGTGGTTCTCTGATTACTCTTATTTATTTTGGGTACTTCAGCACATCTGTAAAATTAGGCAGATGAAAGACAGCGATAACAGATTCATGTTCCACAAAATCATTGTCAGTGAGAGGGGAAAAAAAAAAGTCACTACCGTATGCACATCAAAGTCCTTAAAAGCACATCTATCATCTAGGTATGGATATAAGTAGCTTCCTTCTATATAAAATGGGCTATTCACTAACCAGAGATGTCACTGAAGCATGAGTCCAGTTATCTGGGACAGCCTCTTGGCCTTTTTGAATATGTTTGTGCAGATACAGATATATATATACACACACGTATACACATACACACAGGTGGGTACGTCATATTTACCTACACATTCTATACATACATAGCATACACACATGCACACATATTATGATCAGTTCTTTAGTCTCCTTGGCTTTTGCCATGAAGTCGTTAACTGGAAAAAGATGCAATTGCCATATGTGTTTTGGTTGATTAAAGTTTCATCCCTTTTTCAGAATCTCCTAAAAAACAAAGTAAAGCTCTGACTATACTGACATCAAAAGTGGATTCAGTGAGGTCAGGATTATACCCCAGACAGCTAACTCAAAAAAAAGGAAGAATTGGAAGGGCAAAACAAATTTGTGTGCAACAGAAACATTTGAGAACTATTTTCCAGATGAATTCCATTCCCCAAGGAGGGGCTTGTATCCTAGGGGCCTTGCCTTTCCAGAGCCACAAAGTATTTCAGACAACTCATTTGAAAATCCTAATGTCGAACTGTTCAGCTTCATTCCCCACCTGTCCATTTTACTGCATTTTCAGTTCAGAACCCTATCATTCTCACAGTGCTGCTAATGACAACAAAATGCTCTGGTCCCTGTAGGAATTTCAGAAAGACAAAGCTGAAGTATCCTGCAAGGACAAAGGGTGCATTAATACAAGCCTCGGAGTATATGGTAATGACTACACGAAGAAAACAGGCTCTCTGGGCTACTTGCTCCAGGCTTTGTCCTTCCTCGTAGTTAAGTTTTTTTCCCCCTTCACATCAACTTGGAATTTTCCATGTTCCAACTTCTGACCAGCTCTTTCCCTGTTACTTCATACCTCTGGGAAGGGCCTGGCTCCCTCTGCTCTGCACCCTCAGCCCTCCAGGAGGCAACTGCAGACAGCGCTAGCGGCTCCCCAAATATCCCTCCTTCTCCTTGGAGGAGACCAGCTCCCACAGCCTCTTCCACATCCTGGACCTAGTCCCCACGCGTGGGCTTGCTCCAGCATGTTGGCGTCTCACCTGCACTGGGAAGCTCCAAACTGGATATGGTACCACAGGAGCCGTCTCACCTACGCCAGATAGAGGCGGCGCAGTGCTTCCCTCGACCAAGCGGCTGTACTTGTGCTAACATAACCTGCGACGTGGTTGGCCTTCTTTGCTGCAAGGGCCCATGTGCACCTCGCAGGAACCCAGGAACCCAGAGCTGTTTACGCCACAGTTGGCCCCAGCCTGCGCTGCAGAGTGGGTTCACCCCAGGACAGGCGCAGGCCACGACACCTGCCTGTGCTGAATGCCAGGAAGGTCATTCCAGCCCACTCCTCCAGCCTCAGCACGTCCCTCCTAAAGGCTGCCCTCTAACTTATCGAACGCTGCCTCCAACTTAATAATGTACATGCATTTGCTATAGGAGACTTTGCTAACATCAAGGTAAACAACATCCACTGCCTGGCCCTCATCCATACAACTGTCATCTCACATCTCATCTCAGGAGGCAATCAGGTCAGGCATGATTTGCCCTTGGTAGATTTGTGCTGGCTGCTTCCAAGCACCTTAGAATTTCTTAGAATCATTATGGTTGGAAAAGACCTTCAAGATCATTGAGTCCAGCCATAAACCCATCGCTACCAGGCCTGCTAAACCATGTCCCCGAGTGCCTCATCTACACAGTTTCTTGAATGCTGTCAGGGACAGTGACTCCACCGCTTTCCCGCCCAGCCTGTTACAATGCTTGACTACTCTTCTTTTATAGAAATTTCTGAATATCCAACCTGAACCTCCCCTGGTGAAACTTCAGGCCATTTCCTCTTGTCCTGATGGCAGTGATTCTGGAAAAGATATCGACCCCCGCCTCACTACAACCTCCTTTCAAGAGCGATAAGGTCTCCCCTGAGCGTCTTCTCCAGACTAAATAACCCCACATCCCTCAGCAGCTCCTCATAAGGTCTGTGCTCCAGACCCTTCAACAGCTTCCCTACCCTTTCCACCCACCCACCTCTCCGCTCCCCCCAGTTCCCTCCTCAAGGCCATGTCTCCACTCCACCATTTTCCCTCCCCTCAGACCTGCCCTCCTGGATCCAGCCCTCACCACTTCTGTCTCCCCTCCCGCAAGATCTTGTTCTTCATGTGCCTGGAAATGGCTTCAAGAAGGATTTGCTCCATAATCTTCCCATAGCTTGAAGTGAGATTGCCTGGCCTATAGTCATCTAGATTCTCCTATTTGTCCTTCCAGACTACAAGTATGAAGTCAGCTTTCTTCCAGTCAGCAGGAACCTCCCTTCATCCCCATGACCTTTCAAGGATGACAGATGGCAGCCTTGCAATGATATTAGCCATCTCCCTCAGCAGCGTCCTGTCTGGTTCTATGAACTAATTTCTACCCAGTTGGTTCAAGTGATTCCTATCTCCATAATCTAATGTAAGCAATATTTCCTTTCAACGTGCTACTAGGCTCAGTAACCTGGGGAGCCAGAGGGAAAACCTTAGCAGTAAAAGCTGAGGCACAGAATGTATCACGTACCCTTTTTTTCCCCCCTGTCCTTCATCACTAGATCCCCTTCCCCACTGAGCAGTGAGCTCACATTTCATTTCCTTTGACTTTCTTCTGCTGTCAACGTACTTATAGCAGCCCTCCCTGTTGTCTTTCACATCCCTTGCTGAGCTTGATCTTCCAAGCTCTAGTTCTGCACTCACAGACACTGTCTCTATATTCCTACTGGGCAGACCATCCCTGCTTCTCCCTTCTATGAATTTCTGTGCATTTGAGCCCAGTGAGGAAGTCTCTGTTCATCTATGCCGATTTTCTGTCATGGTTGCTCAGCTTCCTATCCCCTGCAGGGGACTGTTCTTGTCCTTTGAGGATTCTTGAAGATTCTTTTTGAACCAAGACACAATGTTTTCTACTCTAAGTGATTTCTGAGGTTTTATTTGCTTCTTCAGATACAGTTTAGAAACTGTGAAGCCTGATTTCTATTGATTAGTCATTTCCACTGTTGAGGGCTAATCTCCCCAATACCAAAAATCTTTTTCAAAGAGCTTCCTCTTGCTAGCTTGGTAATATATTTAAATACCCTCTGCACCTAAAATCACACTTCAAGTCAAGAAGCAATTGATTCCTAAATGCTTATTTCTGAACTCAGTAGAAATTTTGTAATATTTCCCCAAGTTTAGCAAATATAAATAAGGCCCAAACCATTGCCACCATAATTACTATCGTATATCCATCTTTTTTGTGGAAGAACTCTTTTGTTCTTCAGTAAGCAACTTTTTGTTATTAGATTGTTTGAGATTCAGCAAAAGCACTACACAATGCATTTTTATTAGCACGCAAGCCAAAAAAATGATTCAAGAACATGCAGCTTTTCTGAACTGGATTTAAATCATCATCAATCATTCAATATACTATAATAAAAGCTCCCCCTCCTGCATGTTTTTGCAAACACTGCTGCATGCTTTCCTGACAAAGGTCTCTGGTGGCCAAAAGGCATCTCTCCAAGAAGACTCATCCGTAGAACTTGTCCATCTAGGAAGGATATATACTTTAAAAGTCAAGAATGTGTTTGGAGTTTTTACCCCCTCCTATTTTATTTTTACAGTACTGTAGCCTTCACAACAATGGCATGCTATCTTTTTTAAAAATGTGTTTTGATGTACTGTTCAAGTAATCACAGGAACTAGTTTTAGCAATTTACTCATATATATGTTTATATTTCTCACTATTCCCCTCTGCTCCTTTGCTCATTTTTACCCACTCCTTTTTGCTTTTCCTTTCAATGCAATCCAACCCCAAGAGATTCTTCTTTTCATACATACACAATTTTGTTTTGAACTACCCAGAAATCCAATTGGCCAAGTAGCAAACCTATATATCCTATCCTGTAATTGCTTGATAGAGACAGACCACACGTCTCTGGCTACTCCACAAAGCTTCCTGGCTCCTTAAATTATCAATATCCAAAACAGAGACAGTTAGATGTGGTTTGGAATAGCTTCAACATAGGTAGATGTTAAAGTGTCCAAGCCTGTATCTATTTTGCAGATAGGCAAAACTAGAGGGCAATGCAGTTCAAGACTAGTTAGTCTGAGGCCTTTCAAAAGCATCATCCTGATTTAAAGTACTTCTGGATAATCTCAATATAATACCAGTCAGGGCACATGCAGTAATTCTCCTCTAACCCAATTACTAAGTCACTTCAGGGCACATGTACAGTCTTGTTCACACAAGAAAATGAAAAGCAAATCATTTATCATTCTTAATTCTTCATGACTGTATTATCACAACTTGAGATTGTAACTATATATACTTCACTCAATTTCCTTGGGCATTTTGATTTAGCACAGGGCTTGTTTCTAACTGACAATAATCAATCCATTAACACTTACAGCTTAGTACAGGTTCACAAAATTACAAAAATAATATTAAATAATTTAGTACAAGTCATCCAGGCCAGAAGAATGCTTTTCAAAAAATAAGATTTGTATATTCTGTTTATGTATTATATTTAAAAGATATGTCTTTTTGAATTAGATGATATCTAACTGCTTCATAGGTAAGCTACGCAGAGTCCTTGTCATACTAAGGGAGGAAGTAATCGCAGTTCCCAGGAGGCTCTATTTTGTTTTAGTGTAAATGGGTGTTTGCCTATACTAACCAGCCGTTTTGTGAACATTTTTTAGTCTAGTCAGGCTTCCTTAAATAACTAATTACATAGATTGATTGTTTTGACTGTAAACATTTTTATCTTCAGCTCTGATGTGGTTTCTGCTCAGTGTCGAAGGCAGGGAAATAGCGGGTCAGACGCTGCCTGATCAAGGAACAGAGCCAGTAGAGCTCAGTCAGCTCCAAATGCTCAGAGAGAATCTAAGTTTCCTATGTCAGAAAATCTGCAGGAAAAAATAAATAAATACAAAATAAATAAATAAAAGTAGCATGGGATCAGGTAACTGGACATTGTGTCATAATCTAACCAGGGTACAGGGAAACTAATTAAGCTTCTATACATGACCTTGCTATAGGAATTTAGGAATACAGGAGCTGAACTTATAGTCAGTCTTCTTCTAATATTGGAGATGCTTGTTAGTACGAATCTGCATGCACATAGGCATGCTTATCTATGTGATAAAAATAAGTGAAAAAGGGAACAAGTGTTAAAAAAGTGTTTTAAAAAGTATCACTGGGTATCCAGGGCAGAGATTTAGAAAGCACTGACTAGAACACTCTACTCCTGTTGAAATAAGTGGCCTAAGTCTGCTTGTATTAAAATTGCTGGCACTGGTCTCCTAGAGAAAATGGTTAGGTCAATAGCTTAGTGATTTAAAATCCCTCCCCATCAGGAGGACAGGAACTATGTCCAAGAACAAGGATGAGTTACTCTAAAAGAAGAAGAAGAAAAAAATCTTTCCAGACAAATCTGACTACAGTTTTGAAAGAGATAACAAGGTTAGCAGCTGAGGGGAATATAGCAATCTGAATATAGTGGAGTCTAAGTAAAGAATATGATAGACTGCTATGCAAACATCTTACATGAAAGAATTAATTCAGATAAGCTTGAATATAGATGTTGAGGTATGGAAAGCCAACAAAAAGACTATGGACAAAAAGTAATATCAGAGTGAGGAATTGACTGGACACCTTAGTTCTTCCAATACTTTTCTAAACTTTTCCAGCATAGCCTAAGATTTGTAGAGTTTGCTTAAAGACAGAGGCAAAGAAGATGAAAGAGGGAAAGGTGAAAGAGCAAAATCCAGAATCAACACAGCATATCTAACTCTCAAGAAAATTAAGTGGCACCCAGGGCCTATAAAGCTGTATGAAGATTTGTCTGTTATTTATATCATTCTGTTCCTTGTGTCTTTTGTTTGTCTCCTTCAGCTGGAACATCTTGCCTTTTAGATAGTCTTGTCTTCAGGACACGACTTGTAATTTTGCTCTGTACTTTATTCAATGTCTAACAATTTAGGTCCCCAAATGGCTCAGATTCCTCATGGTATTACTTCAATATAAATGTTAAACAACAATATTATTGCTATGCCATATAGTTGATCCACATCAAGGGATTTGGAGTTGATTCATTCATCATTGTCAGCCAGGCAGTTTAAATTCCACTCGAGTTCATAAGCAACAACCTAAGAATAATGTGATCACTTTTTAAGGGTATGGAGGGAAAAGGAGTCTTGGGGACAATTTGAAGTGAAGGAAGTTAACTCAACTGAAGCCAAACTGGAGCTCGACAACTTCATGCACATTAGTGTACTTTATTTTCTGAATCTGTGGGGGGCAATCTGCAACTCCATGAGACTTGTTCGCAGGATCCTCCTTATGTTACGGTAGGGCATGTGGCTGGCATTTCCAGGAGTCAAGCCCCTGCCAGTCCCCAGGGCCTATGGCCATGTGCCTCTGTAGCGAGTCCATCGACATTAGACTGATTGTAGGTAGACAAGATTGGGCTCATTCACTGTAAAGTTTCTGTGATTCTCTGCAGATGTTCTCTGTGTTTTTGCACCTTGCAAAAGTGCACGTAACTAAAAATTTCTTCTACTTCCTTTTACCGTTTCCAGCGCAAGCAATCTTTCAGGAAGCCCTTCTGCTTTACCAGTCATGGTGCTTTTTTCTAAAGTGGCATGTCTACCATGAAACTCAAATTGATCAGATTGTATTAGCCTCCAACAGAACCACTAGACCTGAAACTTAATTACAGATTACAGCTATTCTGAAGCAAGGGCACAGATCTCCAACTGATCCAGGTCAGAAGAAAATTTCACACAAGGTCTCTTATCTGTATATTCATCATGGTGTGGAAGTAATAAAATGCAAAGCTCAGGATATATTACCCAATGACAAACACTACAGTGAAACTTGGTTCCTGCTCTTAACAATATATTTCAAAGGGGTATCATCACAGAAAAGCACATTAGGAAAATGTTTTCTTTGGACACAGGTTATGGGAGTGCCTTAGTACCTTAACCAGGTAAGATGGAAAGGGAAGGAAGGAGGGGAAAAAAAAAAAAGAAAAAAAAAGTGTTCAGTAAAAACTCCAGGAGATTTTTGCAACTTTTAGCATGTGTTTGCCCTAAGCACAATTTTGGGTTAATTCTGAGTATCTGATTTATCCCGTACTACTCATTTGAGAAACTGCATTATTGTTTGCATTCCAGTCAAAGAAAAACAAAACAAAGAGTATGAAGAAGGTCGTCCAGAAATACTTTTACGTACAGTTCCCAAAAGGGTAATGAGTGATCCCTGTGTTTTAGGGGAAATTTTGCTTGTTTTGTGAAATACATTAGCATTCTTTTCAATGAAATGCATGACAAATAGAAATCAAGATACTTGGAATGAGGATGTTGCTTTCCCAAGTAACTTTGACAGTACTTTATTTTGAAAGGTACATTTAAAAGCAGAGGTTTGAAATGACATATTTCCTCTCTATAATAGAAAAAAAAATGACGGAGGAAAGGATTTTTGCCTCAAACAAACAAAAAAACCCAAACAACAAACAAAACCTGCCCTTCTGTCTGCAATCTCTGCTTCTCTCTTTCATCATTTATTTCCATTTTAACTAACAGTCAAGGGGTCAACAAACATTCCTCAAATAAAAATATTTTATTTTATTTCCAACCGCTGTTCTTGCTCACTAGTAGCCTTCTCCTAGGAAAGCGCAGCGGCTAAAGCACTCAGCAGTACGTGAACTCCTGCATCTTTCACACTGCGTGACTGGGTACCCAAGGGCAGGAGAGCAGCCCTCTCAAATGCCTAACAAATGCACTCAACTCGAAAGAGACAGCGCTGTTGTCAATGGCCTCTGGAATCAACTTGCCAGCGATGGGGGCACGGGAAGAAGAAAAGAGAGAAGCACAAGGAGAGAGCAAGAGCCTGCACGACACAGACCTGTTCCACCACTCAGTGCTGCAAGAAATGTAACTGCGCTTTGTTTACTAACAAAGGTGTCAGATGCTTTTTTGATGCTTGGATTTTTTCATATGCACTGCAGTGATCAGATGGGCTTTTCATCCTGCAAGTGAGAAACTTGCTGAGGGGTGGAGGGTTGGATTTTTTTTTGTTTGATTTTTGCTTGTTTGGCAGATTAGTTTTGCCTTTTTTTGGCCCTTCTGTCTCTTTGTCAACCTTGTTCTGGACAGTGACCCATAAGCCAAGTCTGTGCAAGACTGGCAGCGGGAGCGGGGAACTGCCTTCCTTCCCCATTGCAAGAACTGGGCTGGTCCAGTCTTTCTGCTGAGGCACACATTTAGGGCAGGGTTTTTTTTGATGAGAGGAGAGCAGCTATTTTTAGATAGTTAATTCCCAGTATCTGAATGGAGGGGGAATGCTTCCTCAGAGTGATCCCTGCAAAAATCCTGACAACTATCTTCTATACTCGTCTCACTGACATCTTAATATTTGCACCAAGGTAAGAGTCCACAGAGCTTTCTATTTCCCCTCCTTTTTTTTTTAATTTTTTTTCTTCCCTCTCCTTTTCCTACATCTCCATGGATTTTTGATCTTCAAGCTTTTTGGACCAATATTTTTGTGAAAAAGTTTATACAGTGCTTCTATATGGGCTACTGGTTTTAGCCACTACTGTTAGAATTAACGTGAAACACACTTCTACATGTCCCATTCAAATGTGATATTTCCTTCTTGAAAAATTGCTTAAAAAGCAACATTAGTCAACTTAAAGCTATATCAATAGTGTTCTGTTGTTTTATTAAGAACTATGTATTAGAAATGAATCAATAACTAGGCAATTAAAACTAAGTATAAATATAGAAATTGTTGATGCTGACTTTTCATTAAACACTCTCACTCATATAACATGCTAGATCACTTTTTTAAAAAAGTCTTTAAAAGGCATTGGAAGCAAGGAAACTTTTATTTTTCTTTATTTATTTTTGTTTTGTGTTGTTGTCTTCTCTCTGAAGATTCAGTAAACACAGGAATCAGAAGTTTTTTTTTTTTTTTCTCCAAACCCTCCCGTTTTCACTCTTGCTCCAGACACTGTCCTTCCCAGTGGTCATGGTAAAACGCAGATCAAAACAGCAGGACAAACCTGAACACCCCAGCACTGAAGGGAAGCCCTAGCTCCTTTCCATTGACGGCAGTGAACGCAGTGAGCGCTGGTGATACTGTCGTGTTCTTCTGACTGACGTGTGCCATCATGTGGCCAAACTCAGTAGCACGCCAATATCCCAAACCTTAGATCTGTTCTGTTCTGCGATTTTAAATGCAAGATGAAAATGAGATAGAAAACGACCTGACTGCAAAAATGTACTCATTCAGGCTTCGGTCTCCAGCAGGATTCCAAGATTCCTCTAGTGACACTACGTTTTCTAATCCTGAATGGTTGCTAGCAAACCAAATAAGGGTTACAATCTCTGTACCTCGGTAAGTATATTGCTGCCACAAAAATAAAACCCTAATATGTCTTCAGAAAGTTCTGCATTTCTAGTAGGTGCCGTTATATCCTTGCAAATCAGAGAGGAGCTCAATCCTGCTTTGCAGCTGCGGAGAAGGTGCGACTGACCACCCCGCCAAATGAATCAAGCTGATTAGCTGTCTGGAGCAAACTGCCTCCAGCCCAACAGAGAGCGGTCACCTTTACACATAACGGCACAAGAAAATTACAATTTCAAAAACATTTAGACACTTATACTAAAATAGCAAATCCAGTCATTTTCGTGGCTGTGGCTTAACACAATTTCATGCCCTCGCAGCCTTGCTGAGTGGCATTTTCTGCTCTTTTCTCTTCTCGAGGCGAAGGCGAGTGATCGCTAGCCCCAGCGCAGCAGGCTGGGCTGCGTGCTGCATAAAGCCGCAACGCTGGTTGTTACCAAAAGGCGGTCAGCACACGTCAGCCCTTGGGCAGGCATCACAGGTCAGAGCGGCCTGATCACAAACACGGACCACACTGTGGTGCAGGGACTCGGCAACTGCAGAGTCACCTCTCCTTAGTTCGTGTATATAAATACTGGAGGCTGTAAAATAGGGCTTGTACTAGAGAATAGAATGAAATATAAACAGTCTGTCATCCTCTCCAGAATGAAGGAGGACTTGAGCTCCAGCTTAACTCAAGCATTTATTCATAGAGCTTGAAGCCAGACAAAACCATTATAATCATCTTTACTGACCTCCCGTGCACCGCAGGCCACTAAATTTTACCCAGTTAGCATGAAATAAGTCCAATAACTTTTGTACAACTAAAGCTTGTCTTTCAAAAAGGGATCAAGCCCTGCTCTGAAAATAGCAGCAACTAAGAGTCCAAACACTTTTCTTGGCAGTTTGTATCAGTGATGATCACACACATTTTTAAAACTGTGTCTTATTATCACATTTGTGTTCGGCATCAGCTTCCAGCCACTGATTTGCTCTGTCTTTCTATGTTAGTTTGAAGAGCCCTTTTCTACCCAGTATTTTCTTTCCTGAAGGCACAAACATTGCAATCAGATCATCTGGGAGTCATCTCCTTGACAGCTACACAGATTGAAATCATCTTGCTTTTCTGCTAGAAGTCTTCTCCAGTATGAGAAGCCTGTCTTTTGCACCTGCCATAATTTTGAACATCACAAAATGTGAAATCACAAAAATCAGAAACAGTAAAATCCTTTCCCCGCTGCCCCTGCTTCTTGGGCCCAACAATCTGGCATCTCAGCAGCCATTTTTGACACAACCTTGCATTAAAGGTTTGAGATCCTTATTCTGCTCAAACCCTAAGTTGTTTTCTGTTTGTGAAGATTCAGTCCTTCATGACAAAGGTACTACCTGTCCCTCACTGTTCTTCTTTACAGATGACTGAATCAAAATCTGTATTGTGTGAATGTGAATTTTATGTGAATAAGTGATGTGCTCACTTGTAAGTCAGTAAGTGATGTGGATATGAAAAACTGTCACTGTTCTCAGCGATATTTAGCACTCTGCTTTTGTGGCACCTTCAGGATATTTTTTTAAATTAGCTTTACATTTAGGTGTACATTTATTCCCAGAAGATGAGGATGCTAAATGCCATCCACATTCAGCTTTAAGATTCATTAGTAGTGCCACTTTTTATTTGGCAAAAACTAACAACTATTTTCCTGGCTGGCAGGAAAGTAGTACCTAAAGACATGTAACATGTTTGACCAACCCGGTAGAGTGCTACCTCTTTAAGTAACTGTAACATTACATCAAAGTCTATTATAGCTTTTTCCATAAATAAATCATATTTCCTGGCATTTAATTTTACCTAAATCTATCACTTCTTTATAAATCAACTCTGCATCATTTCCTCAATGATGAGTCTGAGAGAGATATCATGATAGCGGGTCTTTTCTTGTCCATATTACCACATTTATCTTAAACCATATTGCCAAAATACTAGCTATACTTGGAGAGTTCTGGAATTTTTCCAGTATTCCAAAATGTATAAAGAGAATGAAGAAACGCAAACTCATCTAACTCTTTTGTATCCTTGATAAAACTTTTCTTGAATCAGCAAGCCTAGCTGTTAATATCTAAAAGGCTTTGCTCAACAAAACTTCTCAAAATTACCAGTAGACTGAAAAAAACAGGGGGATATAAATGTATCATTTCACTTCTTCCTCAGTGCCAAGAAGTATTTGTTGAATATATCTCCTATTTTTGAATCAGTTATTGACAGTTTTACCTACTCATAGGCCTCTACTGCTTCCATAATTTTGCTTCCAAAATATTTTCTGTTCTCTAAATTCTCTAATTTTTTTGTGGACATTAACTTCGAAAATACTGTTGGCATGTCATGGATTTTTTATCCATAAAAAAACAAGTTTTTCCAGTCTTCTGCACTTCCTAATGTTTAATGTAAATTGACTACTATATTTCCTTTTTCCTTCTGTTGCATATTAGTACCTCCTATTTATTTAATAACACGCTTTTACCTGAATAGGCTTGTAGAGTGTAGACCTGTGTAAGAAAGTCTTTCATGCACTTTTTTCCATTCCTATTTTCCATCCAAATTTGCTCATAATTTTCCTCAACTTTCAGAAGTTAGCCTTTGATAGTTTGATGTTACCAGTCAAACAGTTCCTCTTTTCCTTTCTAAATTTCAGTAGGCAATTTAGGTGATTCAGTAGGCAGTGCCTATTGTTTCACTTTTTTCTAGGCTAAAGACTAATATTTCTTAAAATATCATGCTAAAGTAGGAATGGCAGTTACTGTGTCCTGAGTGCAACAGATAGCATACAAGAGAAAACTGTAACTTACAGTATTTTTGAAATTCTAAAAATATATTTCTGCTGGCTGCATGACACATTCAGTATGTGACACTCAAGTTTAATTTGCACATAAACTACCTGTACTGCAGAGAGATGCTTAGACGATCACTTACAGCGTTCTGTAGGACTTGGTAACCTCAAAGACAGTATATTCTTCCCTCTGTTAGTTAGAACACCACTGCATGTGTATTCTAGTTCACTTTTACCTTGCCAACCACAGTACAAAACAAATATAATGACCCCATAATATTTCTGAACATGTCATAGCCAGTCGTTTTAACATCCTATTGGATCAATCAGTCAGGTTCAAAATTCCACTCATTTCACATCATCTGGATGTCAGCCTCTGAACACGGCAAATGTAAAATGTACCTAGCTAAATACAGCAGTCCATAATTTTAGGTTTAGCTAAGTTACTGTCAGGCCCAAGAGGGAGACAAAGTGTGTTTTATGTACCCTCTGAAATATCCAGACATTTGAAGCTGCTCCTAGTTGTATTTGATAATTTGGACTTTCCTATTGCCTGTGTTCCAAATATTCCTGAGACCTAGTGAAACAAAACAGCTAGTTGGACTCCAATGTCTCAAGTTTCCTCTGTCTCAAAAAACCCCTTGAACCAGGCAGGCAGGGAGCTTTTACAACCTCCTCCTGTTGCTAAAGTACCTACCAACACCAGAGAACAGTGCCCATGCCAACAAAATTTCTACTCCTAGCAAACCCCTAAAATTTCTCCCCTAAGCATGAAAGCCCTTCCTCTCAAACACAAAGAATAAAGTTTCACACAATATTTACACAAATCTAAGACCAGAAAAAAAGCTGAGCTGTACAGCACAGACCATCAGGTATAGCCTCAGTCAAAAGAAAGTGAGGAGCAGAGACACTAGATCCCAGAGATGTAGGCTTCTATCTTCCTAATGAAAAATTTCAGTAGTTGAAGGCATGCGTGGTAAGCAAACCGCATCTGACAGTGAAAACTCAAGTCACTTAGTAAAATGTTGACTTGCTACACTGAATTTTTTTGCAAAAGCAATTTGTAATTTGATGTTGTTCATCAAGACCTGATGCAATAGGATACTTGAGATAAACTAACAAATTGCTGAAAACTGGCACTAATTGTAAGTCGAACATTAGTTCATGAAAAATACTGCAGAAAAGGGATAATCATTCTGCAGATCAAATTAAAGAAACAAAAAATAGCTACAGCCATTGCGTTACTGTCTCTAGACTTAAATAAAAAGAAATTCACTAAGCCGCACCATATGTTTCAAGGAGCAGCTGGAGTCTCAAACACTATCTTTCAACCAGAAGCACCTTGAACAACGCGAGTAAAATTCTCCCAACTTTAGCTCTAAACTACCCTAAATATTGCCATCCGATTCCTTTATCATTACCTTCAGGCAACTCTGTCCCCAAATTTAAGTGACATTTAAGTGTTATGGTAAGAACAGGACAGAACTGAACTGATCCAATTATCATCCTATTCATCTATGGCAGGAAGAATAACATTTAGGATTTGTTTAATTTCTCTCTTTAGTAAAGATGCTGTTCTAACCTGAGGTTTAATAGATTCATACTTTAACAACCTCCAAAACCCCAGAGTGAGAAACAAAAACCCCAGTGTGAGAAACAGGAAAGCCAGGAAAATAGTAAGGAAGATTATATTATGTTTGTTGTAGTATTGAGTATGATCTTCCATCACAAAATCAGCCAGTCAGTTCTTGTTACTGTTGTTACATAATAACAAAAAACCACCTTTCAGCCAGAAAGGCCCAATATAAGGAAGACTCATCCTCTAGTAATTAAATGAACAGCCTGGAAAGTTGCGAACTTTTTAGGGTAAGGAGGGAAAAAAAAGGAAATAATAAAAAAGGCAGCTTTTCATTTCTATTTAGCTTCAGCATAGCAGGTTACAATACTCTCACAATATATCCAATTTTTAGTGTGATTTTTGCCCGTGAACTATCCTGTATTTGTCATCTGTCACAGGTCATTTAGCTCAGACAGGATGATAATAATAGGAGGAAGATGCAGAGAAAAAGAATGCTTACAAGTCATCATGTTGACAGGGAAGGACAGAATACATGTTATTTTGTTCCATTTTACTATAAGATAGTTCTCCAAACTGTATGCGCTTGTGAGCTTTAGGATACTTCTGCGCACTTTTCTTAAAGATAGGAAAGGTGTCGCCACAACTCTTGGCACAGCTTGTTCCGCTCAAGTTTATACCAAATAAAGCTATGCCTGAAGGCTGAATCAGGCTTATTCATTATAATAATGCACAGACTTTTCCATACTCTACTATATATTTAGTCTCGTAAATATATACATTTCAAACTTTTACGTACAAATATTGAGTGCTTAATCTGATTGATGGTGAAGTAATAAAACTTAAGAGAGCAGTGAATCATGAATGAGAAGTTTCCAAGAATAGAAATCTGCAGCATTTGTATTTTCTGTTTTTCTCTTCCTTAGCTAATTTTTATCTTTATAGCTACTGTCTAGGCAATCAATAAAAGGCTTTTACATATCTTTTAATGTCTTGCTTCGAAGTTTATAGCTTATATTGTCTCCCAGTATGCTGCTGTCTGTGTTATTGTCATAATCTACTTTGCTTTATTTAGTAGATGGCAATTTGTCCTTTAATGCCTTTTGTGTGAAGAATTGATAAAACTGATCAGCTACCTATTAGCTAATGTTCTCTTATTACTGAATTCGTCGGAGTGACATGGAAATGCTATATAAAACGTCAGAAAGCTGCTAACTCTGGTAACTGCCCTATAACTATCAGCAGGGCATCGATGTTGAAATTCTAATTGGAATAGAAGTCTAGAAATGCAAGGAGACAAAATTAAGCCCATTTCTAGCTGAGCCAGGAAGCAATGTTTGATTTACCTCTCCAGGTCTACCACTATAATCTCGTATCTCATTAGGGACTGCATGCAGGAGCATGCTCCTGTGCCAGGACAGAAGCCTTGCCCTACTGTCAGAACTGCCATAGGAGCCCCATACCTTATCTTTGAGGACAGTGACTACCAGAAGGCACAAGAAACTCCACAGCAAACATGGTTTTGCAGTAATACAACCCTTGAGGGAGATTTTTTCCTAACCACAGGCAATTGCTAATTGGCTTATGACCTACAGCATGAAGGTTTATATCCCTATCTCACTACAAGCTGTTGTGCTTTGAATCAATGACCACACTAGAATAAACAATCAACTAGCAGAGTCTCTCCTCTGGTTGCCGGATTGAGGATACTTTAGTTTTGGAAACTGCCATGGATACAGGCAAACATAAATGCTGCATCTTCATCAGCTCTGCAAATCTGGAGAGATATTCCTTTTCTGATACAAGTCTAAGCCAAGAGAAGTAAAGCACTGTTTCTGTCATTTGGGAATTGCTAGGTGTCTCTTTTATCTTAATTCATAGTTGCGGAGTACAATTTCTATATAGGGGTCTACTCCCATGCATCTTTGCATACAAATTTATTTATTAGTTCTTCTTTCCCTCCCTGATTATCAATAGTATTTTAAAACTACTTCAGTTGAGAATACAGTTGCTTTTGCAAGGCTATTCAGATATTTGTTTTGGTCATAGAAACTGGCGAGCTGTACAGGTTACTTACCCTAGAGAAAGCATTTAAAGGTACAGATAACAGCTATCCTATATGAATTCCTTAGGTTCTCAGAATAAGTCACATCTGACATCCCATTTGTCATCCTGAAATCCTGAGACCAGAAGATAAATGGGCCTCAAAGTTGAAGGGAATCCTTCAGACAAATCATTTAAAAATTAATAAGTTAATAAAGCATGGAGATGCTTATGCAGAATAGTCATCAGGCTCATGTGCTGGGATTTTGCTCAGACGTCTTTAAATAACTTCCTAGATAAAGAAGAGAATTTAATTTTCCTGATAAAATTACACCGATTAATCAGGTAGTACAGCAAAGGATGTATTTCCCTTCTATAAAGGGAAACCAGCTAAGTTATGATAAAGAATTTATTAGCAAGAAGAGTTCTCCTTAGACTTCCTTGGGAAATGAAGGACAAGCCAATACTAAAATATTTTAAAGCTCATTGTGGGCTTTTGGAGCACTGGTGAAATGTGCACCATCTATCAAGATTATTAAGATGAAACTATTAACCCTCTGACAGTTTAATAACCATTCTTTATGTTATAATAACACAGGGTCCCTTTGGGATCAGAGTTCCAATTTTGGAGGCAGTGTCCATCATTTGTCAAGGAAATTGAACCTTTGTGTTGAGCAAAACAGCAACAGGACTAGCCTCCCCCACCGTTTACTCCCCTAACTGCACAGCCTGCAGCTTCGGGCCAGGCCTCTCTCTTTTTACAGGCCTTTTCCTGTAAATAGAGTCATTTGGTCTGCACACTGCTCGTGGGATCACAAATCACTGAGCTATAAGAACTAAAGAGAACAGAGGGTCAATGAAGTTCGGTCTCATAACCTGAACACTCCTGCAGCTCATAAGACTTTAGACCTTTTATAGCACTGACATGTTATGGTAGCAGCAGATAAACGTCAAATCCCAGACAACTTACACCAGTTTCCCCTCTTTTCAGTTATGAAGTGACCAGCACTGTGCAAAATAACGCCTTCATGTAGCAGCCAGAAGAGAATATTCATGCCCCTTGGCGCACGCTTTGTGACAGAAGTCAATAATGGAAACTAGGACAATTAACACACTACACATGGCTAGTGGCACACATATTCGTGCTTCCATTCCACCAGGTTTAACATTCACACACTTACTGGAACACAATGACACTCTGGAACTCACAGGAAAGCACTTTTCTTTTTAAATAATCATTAAGTAGCACTGCAGTCCAATGCACAGCACTAATGAGGGAAACTCTAAGCAATTGGTATTATAATGCAAACTGTGCATTGCTATTACATCTGACTGATGACTTTTTCCCCTCTTCATGATTTTCCCATTGTGTGCTTCCAAAAATCTTTCTTTCATTGAGCTACCACCCAATTAAAAGTATGACCAAGGGCAACATGAGGTAGGGTAACACACATAAGGACCTTAAACAGTTTTCCATGACTCAGAATGCAGTCAGCTACCCTGTTAATATGTACTCTTTACAGGTTTGTAAATCATGTCTTATGCAATGAAGTGTCACCCAGCAAGCAGGTAAGCTACCTTCAAACTGAATATTTTTTCTGCACTGGAAACTGTTTAGATTGCATCACCCTAACGTAAAAATAAGCAAGCTTCCATCTTATTGTTTGCACATCCTTTTTGAACATGAACTCCAAATACCATTATTACAAGCCACCACACTGTTATATAGCACAAGCAGGGATGGTCTGCTTGGTTAACATCTTACTGTGGGACTGAATACCTCCGAATTCATTGTTAGGTACTTTCCCACAGTTTCTGTGGCTTTGACAGATCACAAAGGATACATTAAACTAAAGTACAAGATTAGGTGACGTACCTAAAACCCTTCCGAGACTAACACTGTACCTTGAAAATAAATCTTCCTGTTGACTAATACCGTTTTGAGCTTTGTCTCTTACCTCATGATACTTTGAAAAGACAAACATAAATGCTCTTGAACATAATGGAACTGTTTTGTATGAATAATAGACTGAATATTTCAAAAGTATCAGAGACATGAAAAAAAAGTCTTCAAACATTTTTCATCTTCAGGTCAGCTAATCAATTATTCATGGAAGAAAATCCTGCTATTTCCTACTAAATCAACCATGAAGTATTATTGTCTAATCAATGAAAAAGAGAACTGCAGTGGAAAACTAAGAAGAACATATACTGAAATATATTTTCAGTTCTTACAGGCTTACTTAGCAATCTGAGTACCAAGAAACTTCTTACTTCAAAACTGACCTGTAAGGAATGGTTTTCCATAGATTTGAGTGTTTGGTCTCTAGAGTGTTTGAAGATTCACAATCAGTTTATCCTTGCTTCCTCACCTATAGCTTTATTTTACTTAAGACCTACTGCAGCTCCTCTAATTCAGAAATAGCCCTGAGTGGGTATAGAAGGTATTAATTGTACCATTGTGGAGATAAGGATACATTAACATTTACACAAACACAAGTGTAAAAATCTTCGATGATGCTGACTTTAAAACTCTATACTAAGAAGTAATCTACATTTCATGATTCAAGATATATCTGGAGAGGCCTAGAGGTGACAGAGAAACATGGCTCTCAAACACATGAACTCCTCAAAACCCTGATGCAGAAGGGCTGCCTGGAGTGTCTATAATACTTCTGTGTTGTATCACGGCCCACGGAATCTGCTGTAAGAGTACTAACATTTAGTACATACCATTTCACTTACTGAATATTCCTAAAACCGACCAAAAACCACCTCAGGAACAGCACTTCTAAGTTGGTCTGACTGCCAGTGGATTACTGGTAGCTGGACAGCATCCAACAATCCGCCAAACAAGGAGCAGAGAACTGGAGTATGTGAATGAGGTAAGAAGTGCATAGCTTCCCAGTTCATTCTGCAATGTATTCACGGCTAAGAAAACACAAACCTGAAAAGCTGTGTGGACTACCTTGAGAAGGAGTGACAAGAGTGACAAGAAAAAGAACTGTATTTCCATATTTCTGTAACAAGAAGTGCTAAGCAGGAAGGTTTTCTTCAATGTAACAAACCAGTCAAAAGTTCACCAGAATCAAAGGTTTGAGATTTGCCAACATTTTTTTTTCTCTCTCACCCTCCCTACTACACAGTAGAGGGTAAAGAGAGAGAGTGTCTTTTTCCCTAACATTTCTCCATCTAGCTTTCTGCTACAGACTGGAATACACTGCTTGTAAGCATCTTGGGATGTAGAAAAATATATACTTCTTTTTTAAACCTCAGAAGTACTGTATATAGTTCAGAAAAAGAATAAAAGAAGAGACAAACAGAATACAATAGGCAGAGATCTGAAATTATCAGCATGAAGAGAGTCAAAATTAGCCCGATTTTATAAAATAATGTTTTGCAGCAAACTCCGGCAAACCATTTCATTTCCTATGGAAACTTTCAAACAGCCTAAAGGCATTCTTTGCCCAGCTGTACAATGTATCAGCTAAATGTCTTCCGAGTGAAAAGACTCTCACAACAGAGGCACCTGCAGGATGTAACAACACCCTTCTATTTCACATATTTGTTCAAGGCAACCATGCAGTTCTACTGGCTCATCATTTACATTCACAATGGCCAGCTGGCACCGTCTAAATGAAACGTTAAACTTGTTTGTGCTGTCATCTAAAAAAAAATAAACTAAAAAAAAAAACCCAAAACAGCAAGAAATGAAAGGCATGTCTTCAAAAGTTCTTCCAGATTCTGAAACGTTTAATTGCACTTTCAACTGCCAACCAATCAAAACATGCTGGTTTTCATATATGATGAGCATTAGTGTACAAAAAAAGATAAAGCTTTGTAATCTCCCAAAATACTGACAGACCAACTTGCCACATCAGGGAGTTTGGAAAAGGAAGTACAATTACTGCAAGTGCCTGCTTCGTTATCAGACCACAATCCAACAGAAAAGTTAACCATATGCTGCACTTTAACAAGGAAATGAAGAGAACAAAACAGAAAGCCTTGTAGTTAAGTCTTCTAAAAACATATGCATCTGCCAAACTCTCTAGAGTAAAATCCTACCTTGGTTTAGTTTAGAAGAAACATTTCCACTGCTTTGAGATGAAAATTGTCACAATCCAAATCTAGCTCTTGTGTCCAAGCTGACAGTGGCTCAGCCTCCTTGAGTCCCTGTTCTACTATGGTTCTGTTTGCCTGCAAGGCTTCACGTTAATAGCATTTCTTGGGTACAGAATTTCTGCTCTCAGAGCAGCTTTGGGACTTAACTGGCTGTAGCCCTGCAAATCTCCTCCCGAGCTCCTGCATTACAGTCACTGCAGTCTGCCTCATCAGGCTGCAGCAATGGGCAGCTGCTCTGCTAAGCAAGGGAGTCAGGCACCCAGGCCATCAGCAAGAGCCAAAAGCAAAGAGCAGAGCAGGTCCAGCAACAACAATCACAATCAGCTGAGAGTTCATTTATCATAAGGCAAGACCATAGCGATACAGCAGGTCCAAGTCGAGATGGAGAGTTAAGGAAGCCCGGCAAAGCTGGCCTCCAGTGTAGGCAGCTAAACCCTTGTCTTTGGAGCTGTTGGTGTGCTTGGGCCCTTGATCCATGCACACCAAGCATGTATGCCTTTGTAAATGGCTGTAGCTCAATTACTCTCCCTTCAGAAAGCACAAGAAATACTAAGACTTGGGTAGGACCGCCACAATACCTAAATAGCACTACTTATCTTAGCAAATTTCACCTCTAAATTGAATGGAATCTAGAATCTCTAAAACGCTGGAATCACTTTGGTGTTGTTGAATAGCTGACAATGGGGGAACAGCACAGACTTCTCCAGGAGGCTTCCAAGGATGAGTGTTTATTCCTGTATTTAATAAGCTGTCCTGTATGTAAGATGCAATCATCAGACTTGGTCAAACAAGAATGGAAAAAATGTGAACAGTTCTTATGTTGCTGAATTCACACTAGTCCTGCACACGCTGCAGTGAACTACCGGGTTTCAGGGCACATTTCTTAGCACTTTGTATTGTAGTAAGTTAATCTAGTTAAGAAGTATTTCCTAGGGCAGTAACAAGGAAATTTCAGTCAAAGCACAGGGACTGATGTAAATGGCTGCAGTGCCTTTCTGACAAGTGTGAAAAAGTACAACAGATGCAACCCATTCCCAAATGAGATCAGCTAACTCAAAAATATTAACATGTTTGAGTTAAGGTTTTGTGTAGAATGCTAGGGAAGTAACTTGCAACTTGAATAACTTTTGTGTGGTAGATAAATTCTAAAATGGACTATTTACAATTTGCAGTACAAACATTGGTATATCCATCATGCCTACCCATCATGTTGCCACTCTGTTCTGAAAGAGTTACTATAACAGGATACATTCGTTTGCAACTCCAATAAATTCCTTCTTTACCTTTGTGTCAATAAAAAGAATGAGGCTTTTCTACAAGATATTGTGATGGAGATGCCACAGGAATATAAAAGATTGTGCAAACTTAACTGGTTAAATGAGCAATGCAGCCTTCATGCAGTACAGATGTTATCATTCTCTTTGACAGAGAGGGAACAGTGAAACAGCAAGAAATTTAACCGACTTGCCCAAAGTTACATATTCACTTTGAGAAAAAAGGAGGAGAAAAATAACCTTTGAATCCACAAATCCCATAACTGCTTTTACAAGTTTATCTTCTGCACAATTGTGATGGTGCCTCTGTGATCTGGATATTTATCCTCAAATAAATGGGTGTAAGCTCCTTAGTGCAGGATGGACAATGAGCAACGGGTAATTTATTCACTGGATTTACTGCTTTGATGTTGCTGTTGTTCAGAGAGACTTTTTATTAATTTTGTCTCTGTCGAGCATTATATATCACACCTATTTCAAAAACACATCACAACAACAACCTTCCTCAGACATATCTGTAAGGCATTCATTCAGACATTTAATATTCTCCCTGTATGATTAGTAGCCTAAATCACGGAATGACTTAACAGGACGACTGTGCACCCTTAAATAGATGGCCTAACAAAATACACCGTCACTTTCATAGTGAACACAGGACACAGTCACACCAATACTTGTCTAAGTGCTTCCACTGCTTCTATTATTCTCCCCCTTTTTGCTATAAGGCTATGAATGCAAAACTGAATCAAAGAGGAGGCTGAAGCTACACTTTTATTCCAAAGAGTATTTGTGAACGTTGTTTGCTGAGCTCACCTTGCTTTGCTCATTATTATTTGTTAGTTCTTCAGTATACCACTGTTAATGATCTGAGCTTGCCTCGAATCTCTAACTTTGACCTAAGCTGTTTCTGTTTTATTACTGATCCCTTGAAATATACATTTATCTCTCTGACCATATCACAAAAGTTTGCACATCACAACAAGTTTGGGAACAGGAAGGAATGGGATTAAGCCTGGTGTTTGAGAATGGAATGGATATGGAAAAAAAATCTAGAGACATCAGGAAAATAAAGGAAACTTCACAGGTTTTGAAACTGATGATTTTTTAATCCACTTTGGAATTTATGAAAAGCACATACAGGAGATATTTAATAGCACAATGACTTCTTTACTGTGAATTTCCAAAGCAAGTATGGAATCCAGATCTGTTTTGTGCCTTGAAAAAAATCCTCTTTTTCAATATAAACTTAATGCACTGAGAGCAGTGGAATTTTTTGTGGCTTCTTTTGCCTTTTATGGCTACATTTGTCAATGGGTAAACAGACATGTGGTTGCATTGAGCCAGCAGTTTTTAATCAAGTAATGCAGACACAATTTCTCAATATTGTGAAGAACTGCTAATTGTTACTGCCTTTCCCTCTGGTACTATTAACAAAAGGTTTAAACTATTTAAAACTTCTGGGCAAGTGAATCTATTTTAAAAGCCACTTATTTAACACTCAAACATCTGGGAATGCTACCAGTGATAAACTCCTGTTGTTAAAATAAATACTGTATTCCAGTATGCATTTGTATTTATTTTTAACGCAAACTGCTAAGGACTTGTTCAACAGTTGGAGTCTATCTGCCCAAAGCATTCTCTTGTTTACACATTATCACTTGTTAAGTGTTATGTCTGCATATAAACAGACAAAAGAAAAAGCTGGACCAAAACTGCATGGATCTAATAGGAACACTCTTGACAGAACAGACTACAGGTTATTTTTTTTTTAGCATATTGTCAAATTATGACAATGGTAGAATATTAATATGGTTCATAACCATGTCTGGTGCCTTCTCTGATTTTAAGAAATATAGTGCAGTTATTTGCATGAATAATACAGAATTCTAGACAGTTTAATCTCAGAACAATTTAATAATGTAAGAAAAGAGAGATGAACTGGACTCCCTTCTAATCAGGGAGGAACCGGTACAAATAAACAAGAAATTTTAGGACTAATTTCTAAACAGATGTCAGCATTTGGGGGCATGGGATTTACCAAAATGTTTAGCATTGACACAGTACAGCTGTGTTTGGAATTAGTGTTTGACTTGACTTATCCAATATTTCACCTATATACAGCAACAGATGTCTAAATTTCATTGAAGTCCCCCCATATCAAGACCAACACATAGGGCCATCACATTCTTGTGATACTGATTTTTTCCACTCGTGCCTTCAGCTGGACATACCTGATGCCCACCAGCAACACATCAGTTCTCATTTCAAATAAATTGTACAGCTCAAATTCTGGTCCACGAAACAAAGATCTGATCCTAACTTCAATGTGAGAAATTCACTGGCATCAATGCTTATGCAGCTGGCAGACAGACATTTTAATGCATATACAGACATCAATTTACATCAGGTATTCTGCTAATTTTATTATTGTATTATTTATGTAATCGAGCAAAATAAAGCCACAGTATTAAATGTTCAACTAGGCTTTTTTATTATATTTTTAGTACTGATTTTAGTACTGATTTTCCGTTTTTTTCCAAACTCAAGTAATAGCAAATTAATTTTCAATTAGTTAAATCCATAGCAAATCTCATATAAAAGACCTTTATTTCTTTTCACGTGTAGCTTTTATTTATTTATTTATTTTGCATTACAGTAAGTCAGGAAACAAATCTTCTATTTTTCAACAGGATTTTTTTTTTAATATCTCAAGGGAAAATATTCATAATCTTCTAATATTGCTCTGAGCAAAAATATGTAGTCCTGGTCAGCGTGATACAGTAAATAAACCTTGAAAAAAGCATGTGAATGAATTTCCATAAATGACCAACCTTACCAAGAACTGTAATGTGGCAGGATTATGATCTTAAAACCTTGTACTTCCCTTCCTTCAAGCCCTGTTAGCCTGCACTCCTTGTCATGTCTGAAGCTGGAAAGACTGCTGGAAAGCTGGAAAGCAAAATCGGGGGAATTTCTGTATCAGTTATCGCATTTAACAACTAATAAGACTGTTTTAAATGACAAAGTAAACAAAGGTGTATCAAAGAAATGACTCTCAGGTACTATTTCAGTCAGTGACTTCTAGTAGGGTCTTTCTGTCTATATGAGGAGTACATTTACCTTTGTAAGCTATTATTGCAATTGGTTTGAATGTGTTAAATAGCAGATCATTTGCCTTCTGCTTTAAAAAATGCTTTGTTGAAATTCTCTCCTTTCTTTTTTGGTGAGTTTTCTCAAAGTATTTACTGATAAGTGGATTTATCTCTGTTTAGATATACCATGTTAACAATTTCACTGTGGTAAGCATATAACCATCTATTAAAAACAACTGCCACCATTCTGCCGCCATGGGCCCATCCATTACGGTTTGGGGCTGTGTCGTTACAGCATTGTAGAACATTACTGTAGCAGAATTTTGCTATATAAGGGAGCAGATGGGAGCTAAGCAACACATATTTTCTGCTCTCAGTTGTATTTTTAAGACTGACCTGCTCTCTCTGTGTAAAACCCACACTGGACACGAGCCTGTACTCAACACGACCATCTAGGGTCTGGTGGGACCAACTGATCTTCTCAACTTTCAAGCTACCAGCAGCCGAAATCCTTTCAGCTGTATAGCATGGAGGCTGCAGGAAGGAGCAGGTTCTCTCCACATCTCCCATGTGTGCCATCCTTACCAAGCTGAATCTTACAGGATTTTAATTTTTCCATCCTGTTTTGGATGGGCTAGCTCTGATTATCATGGCAGAAAAAAACAAGATTTGCTCATTGCCAAGTTTGCAGACTGCCTCGGGTACCTTCCTCAGCATGACTTTCTTCCTCCTGTGTCTGATCCCTAATCTCTTCAAATGCTGATCTCTCCAAGGGCGAAAGAGCCGGGAAAGATCTGGCATTCCCCAAGTCACCTAACAGCCACATTCCTCTCCACTCTAGCCACATTGGAACCAGTTATAGTTAGGTAAAGAACTTGTTCTTCCTCTTAATTCATGACACATTCTTAGACTCTTCGCCAGTTTGATTAATTGAACAGATTTTCTGATTTAGAGTAATTGATTAATTTGAAGAGACATTTGCTTTACTGTTTCAACTGCCTTGATGAGCATGTGAGAAACATTTGAAGATAAAGTGCTATAACATCTATCACAGAAAAATCAAAATCTGGCTTTTTCTAAAGTGTCAATCAGATGGGAATTAATTTATTAATATACTATAATAGATAATGTGTATTAGCAGAAAAAAAAAAGGCTGTATACGAAAGTTCCCCTCCTGGCACATAGTGGCACTGTTTTGCTGCCAGGGAGCTAAGTGAGTTTACGAGGGGAGCACACTCTGGCCTTCGGCAGGCAACTGCCTGAGGAGCTAAGACCGAGGATCTCTCCCAAGTCGCCTTTCCAGTACGAGGAGCGGTGCTGAGGCCAGCCGCCCGCTCCCCCTCGTTGGTCACTGTGTTCATCAAGTGGCAGCAAAGGGCACTGTCCCCTCTCTGCCTTCCGCCGTGCGGCCAGGGCAGATCCGGCCCCTGCGACTCTGCCCCGAGGACACGAAGCTCAGAAGAGGCGGCATCACAAACCGCCTCAGCTCCCAGAGAAGAGCGCAGCCCTGCACAGGGGCTCTCTCTGACAGGGCATGGGATGGCGTTCAGGAACTTGCGCAGCCCAGCAGCACGCACCAGACAGAACATGAGCAACTCTTACACTTTCATAGAAGGATATGGCTATGAACACCAACTACGGCAGCGGCCTGCAATTCCCCTGCTCCACATCCAAAGATGGCAGTGATACTCATTTGCTTTGTGTTTCATTCCCTGCTTGGAGAATTGGCAGCAAACTGCACACCTGCCTTTTCTCTATAAATATTTTACTTCCAGGAAAGCCAAGCTGTTTGTTTTTCTCGACTGTGACAATGTTCCTCTAATACCTTGTTGAGCAAAAATACATAGTTACAGAAAGCTGCTTTAGACAATAACAACAATATAAACATGATTGATTCAGAAATGCTAAGCAAGGAATACTAGGGGAAGGCTTTGCTGAATGATGCTCGTGTGCTCCATCAGCTGGTTGCATGTTTTATGCTTTTAAAAATCACTGCTGATAAAGAAGAGCCACTGCAAATATATAAAGCATTAAAGGAGTTATCGTAGCAGAGAACAATGAAAAAGGGAAAAAAGAATTATCAGGTTGCTTGATTTGGCACATGTCTCAAAAATATATAATGCCATCATATCACAAGATCACAAGCAGCAAAACCCTGCACTGAATAAAAACACCAGATACATCTAGCATCAGTTCCAGTAACTGATGATGTGCAAACACAAACATACACAAATACACAAAATATTTAAGCAACATTATTGTCAACTTTGAGATGTTTGGTTGTCTTGCTACAGGCACACCAAAAAAAACTCTACTTGCACCCACACTTGGCCACTCATTCAGACCAGCTGCGCAGTTTCTTGAACTCATGCTATGTAGGCAGCCTTTACAGTGCTAGCAATTTCTGCCTCACATTTTTGTGTTTATGACTATCACAGAAGTAGGTAAACATGTTCCATACTTGAAAAATGTATTATTTCCCTCTTCTGTAGGTCAAAATTTTATTATTTAATATGTACACTGGTGGTGGTTTAAGATACCACCAGTGGTATATTAAGATTTAAGATTTTTAGTCCTGAAGTTGCTTTTACAATTGAAAACTATTGCATCAGTACTAAAAGCTCATGCAATATCAGCTACAGAATTCTCTACAATAAATGCAGAATCCAATGGCATTTTAAATTACCTTCATGAATTACATGTATATGTCTTGTGATTTTGTATATGCAGATTCTCTTAATCTGTTATGCCCTAGATCCGCAATTGGGATTGGAAAAGTTGATACACATATTTGAAATCAGCCAAAGTACTTTGGTAAACGAAAAAATACTCATAATAATTGGCTTCCAATCATGCAAAATCACCGGGCTCGGTTGGTAAGCAAGCTGTTCCTGCATGCTTCTCTATTTGCCTGCCTCTGCCTGGTCTCCACACTCACTAGGTAGACTCTAGAGGAAAACAAAGACAGCCAAGAAATAGGAAGTGCTACAGGACTATAGTCACAATTGAATCTTTCAGCCTTGCTGCTTCTGCCTTCTGTAGGCTACACAGGAACGTCTGTAGGCTACGCAGACTGGATGTCAGGAGTGAAAAATCAGGACTGAAGTGAAAAAGATGGATAAAGATGGGAAGTTTGAATATTTAAGAATGGAATCAATAAACTTTTGAAGAAGAATCAAGAAATCAAAAATCACACAGAGGTCTTGGTATATATTCATAATATTTTTGTGGAGCAATTATTCTTAAGAAAAACTCAGTACCAAAAAAAAAGTCAGTGACCGATTTTAAAAGGGACCACATGCAAAACCACCCAAAATAAGAGATCTTTTCCATGCTACTGTTAAAAACACCTGCAAGGACAAGCCACAGATTTTTAAAGGACTGATGGATCACTGTTTGGAAATCAATTCATTTAGAGATATTGCAAGGAAATCTTAAAGAATCTTCAGTGAATAAAAATCATAAATAAAATCTACCAAAGAAAATTCCAGATTAAATGAATGTCACGGTCCTACCGATACTCCTTTTCCCAAGACATACATACACAGAACATGCTCCATCTCTCCTAAGAATATACTGTGGAAATAATGGTAAATTAGCATCTGACAGATAGCAAAATATGACAAGTTTTGTTAGCAGAACTGTTTGTTCAGTGAATGTCTGAGAATGGTTTAAGTGAAAATACATATGTACATTCAAAGTAAGGCAGCTGTTGAGCCTGTGATCAAGAATATTTTTAAAGGACTTAAAATTCATCAAGTTATATGCCCACAACCTTCCTCAGCTTGACTACAGTTGCCCAGGGCCAACGTTTTTTCAATGGATTGTTTTTCAGAAATATTTTTCCAAGTACTACATAACACATACCTACACATTCTTGGCATCCTAAAATCCTCAGGCTTCATCTGCCTTTTTCTGAATGAGATTTTTAAATATAACAATCATCTACACTATTAATGATTCATTTTTGGCCTTCTCCTGAGCAGAAATTTGTCCAACAGTGCTCTGCTTCCAACCCCTTTGGGGAAATAAAGCATAATGAAGCCATTACAACCAAGCCGAACATTCACTATCTGATGGTAGCTACTGTGCCTGGAAGTTTGCAAGATCAGGTATCAGTTCTCCTAAAAAGTCTCTGCTGCTTTCCTGATGAAAGTGATAGAATGAAATCTCTGATAATCTTTTAAATTGGGGGGTGGAGGAAGTTACTACTACTTAGAAGGGCGTGTTAATCCCTGCAACTGACCTATTAACCTTGATCCAATCACTTAATTTCTTTTTTCTTTCCCCTCAATTTGTATAACTGTGAAATAAGAATAATGGCCTCTCCCTTCACAAGAAGTTAGAGAGGCTTGGAGATCTCGAGGGATAAGTCAGAGCATAAAAGTATAATATTTTTATTGCAACAGACAGGTATATTTTATCAGCTGCTGGGTGAGCTGGAGTTCAGATGATTAAAGCAAGTGCATCAAAAGAAAAGTCTCCGTGACCATAAGGTGCAGCCTATGTAAATATAACAAGCTACAGTCTCCTCACGCCTCAGCTACTTAATAAAAGGCATGCAACCAAGCCACCGCTCTCAGCTGAATGCCTCTAACTTATTAATTCCTCACGGACAAGATAAGGAGATAGGAAACCTCTGAAGCATGTAAATTCCATTGTTTTAAGGTGTAAGCCGTTTTAAAGTGTAAGCTGTTTTAACCCTGCATAGTCATGCCAGACGTTTGAAGAACTCTGTCAGACCCTGAATGTCAGACAGCGTCCTCCTGATTTTGTTGTTTTACTTCAGTGCAATTTGTCTTTAGCTGAAGAACAGCTCCCCTCAGAGAGTCAGGTGAACGACTCCACAGACAAGAAAGGGAAGAGAAATCCCTAGGCAAGATCCCACACTTATGGAACAGAAGAAAATGAAGAAAGTCACAGGAATCAGCTGCAAATGACATGACAGGTATTTGGAATAATGAGACCATTTTAACTTCTGCCAGAAGTGAGCAAGGGAAGACACCCAGCTTTCTCAATTAACTGGGAGTAGAGTGGGTCTGCAATCCACACATTACAGACAGCCTGTCACCCAGTGTACGCATGTACTGAAGTCCTAGCAGAGGAAGGAGAAAATTCCTCTCCCAACGCCCCCATAGAGTAACCTCAGAGAAACTGCAGAAATTTGGTGGAATCTCTACTCTTTCTCAACAAAAATGGTTAAATATCAAAGCTATTTAAAGAAACTCTCCCTCAAGGTGCAGCTCGATTATGGGGCTTTATGTGACAGAACTCCAAAAAATGACATAAGAATTATATAACTGAGCAATGAATACATGAACACTTCACTGGGCTTTATCTAACTCTCTCAGATAATAAGTACCGGAGCAGAAATTCTTCAGGAAATAGGAATTTGTTGCTGACAGCAAAAGGGAACATTCAAGATGCACAATTCTCATCTCCACAAGTGTTACACCTCTAGAGTTATAAGTTCACTGAAAAAACCTCTGATTTATAGCAGCTGGGGACAGAACCAGACAGTGTAGTTACAGGATGCCACACTGACCACCAAGTGCAGCTAATAGTACCATTTGTCTGTATAGAAGCAAAACAGGAATAAATCCTATTCTAAGTCTGGATCTCAGAGAAACATCCTGATCTGCTCCATTTCTTCCCATCCGGAGTACATGAATTCTACTGACATTCACCACTTCGGTGTACTGCTCCATGTTAAAGTAATTCCAGTTCTGTAAGACTCATTGCTTTCTTTTTTTTTCCTTTCCTTTCCTAGATTAGTTCTTTATATCGCCTTGTTTTTCAGCAGGAGCTGCTCTGGCAGTTCAACAGCTACTGCCAGAATTAAGTGGTTGTTGAATAGAGAGACAGAAGAGATAGGTGTACTTCTTACCAAAATGCAATCAATTCTGGTGAATCAATGCTGCCAGAATAGAATATTGAGTTGCAGTTGGTCACTCTCACTTCAGAATGGCAGATCAAGTGATGATCACACTTGTTAGCTTCTCTCTTCTGATAATCAGATCACTTTAACTTGGAAGTGCTGGAAGGGAGTACGTAAAGGTCTCACCTGTTAGAATTAACTCAAAGTGGACAGAAAGTGAAACCTGACTGAAATCTACTCATTGTAAACAACCAACTTCTTAAGTGCATTAAAATCCCCAGAAAGGAAAGTGCTAAAATGAAAAATAATTTATGTTTCCAGGCACAACATACCCACCAAAATCATAATAATGTTTCTCAGATATCAGCTACTTCCTAGAAGGAGTTGGCATTTCTACCATCCAGTCAAAGCAGTATTCAAAAAAAAGAAAACCAAAATTTTAATTTACAAAAAATGCAGTAAAACCACAGATGAATGCAGAGAAGGAAGCAGTTACTTGACACGAAAATTAAAGGGTATCAAAATAGACAAAGTTTTGCAGACAGAGTAATTTGGGCACATATTGAGTATGCTCTTCAGTGGATTTATGTCAGCAGTTTCACTAGTCTGCTCATCCTACCCACCATGTGATATTCAGTTCCTTGCAACAGTGAGAGGCAGAAGTTACACATTCAGCTGCTCAGATTTAGATCTGTCCCATATTTTCAGAGTAGACATTTTTCTTTCCAATAAGTGGAAGTCTATGAATATAGAAAAATAGGTATGAAAATGATATACAATTGCATATGGCCTCACTTCAAGCATTTTCCTCTGAAGACAAATGAGAGTAAGAGCAATAACTTTTGTTTCACAGGACCATGAGTTTCACGAACACACACACAAAAGGTCCTATAAGTATTTTTGAAAATGTGAGGCAATATCTATCTCAAAAAAAAAAAAAAAGAAAAGAAAAAAGAAAGAAAGAAAAGAAATCCAGCAACCTACAACAAACAGCATCTGGCATCTTACCTTAGGGAAATTATACATATATACAGTTTATATACAGCTGCAAAAGTGCAGGCAAGGTCAATGGAGAGCAAGGTTGGAAACATCTATGAAATGAGACGAAGCTGATTTCACAACAGAGGAGGAATCACAAAACAGAACCCAGAAATAACTAGTGGAAGCCTCAGCATCCTATTCTATTCACCAGATATCCACTGCCACAGGTGATGAAAATCACACAGGCTGCTTTCTTGGAGACTAAGACAGAGGTCAAGGAGCACCTCAGGAGAGAGCGAAGCAATATTTTCCAGATCCCAAAATATGAGCATAGACGTCACAGGGAGTTATTCCCTTTGACAAGGCCCAAGTACTCAGTGAGAACACAGCATCTTTAAATCTCTTTTTGCTAGCACAGTATAAATGTCTCAGCCTTCTTCTTTGCTTGTGTCCTAAAGATGAACCTGACCAGGGTAATTGACTTTCAATCTTCCAGATATAACTACTGAAAATAACTTCATCTAATGTAATCTCTTTATTACTACTGTAAAACACTTTCCTGTTTCTTCAGGTCACAGGCAGAAGGGTAAGCTAGCTGAATGCCTGATCTGGTCCTAGGAACACAAAACTCCAGCACACATTATTAGAGCTTCATACATATATCAGCACTGTCCTCAGCTGCAGGGAAGTCTGATTTACATCAGGCTACTGCTGCAGCAACACCAAGAAAGGGTCTGCAGAGATGCAGAGCTTCAGTAAATCCAGAAATCATATCAGAAATTAATCAGAGGGTCACATTCTGCTCCTGGTTATGCTGGAATAATGGCCTTGCAAACAATGGAGTTATTCTTGATTTATATTATACCTAACAAAAGTTGTCCATCAGACACCGGAATTAGACTCCATTCTCTTGAGAACTTTGAAATATCTATTAGCCTATTGAATTTAAGCTTCCAATTGCAAACAACAGAATAAAGGCATTTGGAATCAAAATACTTCTTCCTCCAGACCCTTGCCCCTCAACAATTTTATTCTGTATTAAAAACAGATGTTATGGTTCTCAGGGATACCCAAAAGCATGCTGAAAAATAAGCAAACAAAAACAAAAATCTTCAAAAGTTTGATGGGCCACTAATCATTGTTTTTTTCAGGGAATTAGTCAACCTTGATCAATTGAGGTTAGATACAAAAAAATCTTGTCTGCATTAGTTTACCATCACTTTGGAGGGTCTTTGAAGTGTCCAAGGTTGAAGGATTGTTAAAGAGGCAGAATACTGGAGTATTTGAATTGTTGATCTGAGCTTGTTTGCAAATTCCTTAGCTCATTTTATAGACTGAATTTACAAAAGAGCCCAAACAAAAATTTTGCTTTCTAAACAAAACTTTTCTATCTATCTTTACTACCATAGCTAGCCTACCATACAGCTAATATAGTTTTTTATCTAAACTATAATAGCTGCCTTACAAATGTATTAGATGATAGCTTTTTTTCCTTCTCTATAATCTAAGCTCAGCTATTTGAAAAAGAAAAGCAGAAAAAGAGAAAAATAAATTGCTCTCTAGAATACACTACCATAGAGAAGAGGAGTTTGTGTGTCAGCATCTCAGTCTAACCTCTTGCTTTCCTGAAAGGAGGAAAGGGAGATAGTATGTATTCTACATAGATGCTGAGAACTGAGACCATTTCACAGGACCCGCCTGAAGTTAAAGATATGGAAGGCAAAGAAAGATTGATTCAGGCTGTCCTGTTCATTTAGTGATATAGACACTTGGCATTTCTTAGCCAGAGCTAAAACAGCCAGAACTGTTACAACCTGTTGGTTGCATCCAGATCCTTCACTGGAAAGACAAGCCTCCTTGTCTTGAGCCACTGAAGGCTGCTAAATTCTGCCCAAGGAGCTACCCACCTTTATATGTTTACGGCTTATATACACAGATAAAACAATCCCTAATTCAAACAAGCAAGGAAGCAAACAGACCCAAGATCAACTGATGTCTAATAAACAAGGGAAAAGAAATCTGCAGAAAGAGTCACTCATTTCATGTTGGCTTCTCCAGTGTTAACATGGATCTAGCCTTAAATAATTGGCTATATAAGACAGATCAAGCAGGAAAATAGTATCGCACCAAGGAAACCTACACAAGTCGTACCCCGAGAGACTTGAGCCAAACTTGGGCTTTCATCACCTGCTTTTTTCAGCAGCATTGACACAGTGACAAGACTGATTCTTTTGCGGTTGTTCTACATTTACCATGGTATAAATGGAGGCAAAGCCTAAGCTGAATACAACAGAGTTTCTTTCCAGGTGCTGTGAAAAGGGAGAAGAGTAATTTCTAGGAGGCCTGCATCACAACAGAACTATCCATGCAAAGGTAGTAATGATGGCCTAATCGACCACAGTAGTGGTAAGGGCAAAAGGGGTAGTGAAATAATTAAATTACCGACAAGTTCTAATGAAAAACAGATTACCAGAAATGTTTTCATTATCCACTAAGCAGATAGGTGCAGAGGAAGAGGTAGATGCTCTAGCTGACATTCAAAATAATGTGTCTTCCTATTATTATCTTCCTAATACCAAGGAGATTACTGCACGATAATATCAGTAACTCTGAAGATGCCAATGTGCTAGTTGGTAAAACCAAAAGATTTCAGAATGTCTTTAGAGGAGCTTTATTTCTACTATGATAGTAATTTATCAGTAACAAAATATGAAGGGATGTAGTGGAGCTGAAAATGAAAGCAAATGCACAAGAAGACGTGTAAGACAAGCAAAACCAGAAGTACAGAACATATCAAAGAAATCCTTATAGGAAAGTTACCTACCTGATAGTGCAGAAATCTTGTTTTAGCAGCCAGGTTTAAAGAAGCATTTGGCTTCCAATGAGAACCTCTCTTACCACATAGGTTCAAGGACAAAGAAGCACTGCCATGATGTTAACACTCTCCTTTTTTATCTCAATAATGTCAACTATCTTAACCTATCTAGAGTAACCCACAGTGACCACACTCACTTGTATTGATCCACACAAAACAAAACATATGTTTATTGGATACCTGGCTGTAAAGCTCTTTCTTCTAATCTGCATTTTATTCTTACTGAAAGAGCTAGAATTAAATGGCCAGAGTGGAGCGTGGGTGTCACTGAAGCTAAATAAGTCCCTTTTTACTAGGTAGGAGATTATAAACTCCATGCCACTCTTTCAAAACAATCTGTCAGAGTGCAACAGGCACAGGTTTTATTTTCCCCCTGCAAGAAAGTACTTGATGTACTTAAAGCCATCTGTCTTACATTTCTTGTTGAAGCAGTTTCCCCATCCTGCCTTTGACGACAATAAATGGAAACCATGTCACCAGTGGGGTGGTATGGTCCTATGGGCTTGAGCCAAGGTCACAGGCAGAGGTAACACAGGCAAAAGAAGGAAGTGCACTGGGAAGGCTGCCAGGTTGTGTGAGGAAAACCCCATGGTGTTGCTGTTACCCTATGGCATCTCCTTGAGAGCAGAGCCATAATCCCTGGGGAGTGATTACACTTGAGTACTTGATATCCCATTAGTATTAAAGCAAGCCTAGCACAGTGCAACTAGGAGACTGCTGTCTTTTGATTTGGATTTACTCCAAAGTTTCTAAGACAGAAAGCAGATGGTTTTAACTTAATTCTCTGACAAAAGCAGAGCCTTTAAAAAGGATGCTGCATAAGAGGTCTGTAAGACATTTGTTTATAAGCATTTTCTTAAATAGCACCGTTTATTATCTGAAAAACAGCATTTCTGTACTATTCTCACCTTTAAAAGATAAGGCATATGTTGCAGTGAAGATTCTTAATTCCTATTGTTCCATTATTTCTGAAAACATAGTATAGAAACCTTGACTGGTAGACTATGAAGCATCATAAATAATTATAAATAAGCTAGCATTGATAAAACAGCAGAATAGAATATGTTTACTGAAGCAACAGTCACTCTTGTAAAATGCACTCATTAGTGCACAAAATTCATTAATATATAAGTTTTTTTCATCCACCAGTTCAAATTGGCACAAATGCATTGTTTGAGGAAGGGGATGAAAAGTACATCAAAGAGAAAGAAGATTTTTTATTATTATTTTCAAAAGTGCCCAAACCTGTATTTTTATGTCAAAATAGAAGCCCAAAGTCATTGCAGTCTTTCCCTTGACTCTGCCATTTCTGTATCATGTCATATGTCTGCTTCTCAGAATGGCAAAGCACAAGTGTTTTCATAGACTACATATGAAGCAGAAGTATCTAAAAATTAACTGAAGAGCTTCAGCTCACACAGAAATAACTTCTAAAGCTATGGTCAGTACATCTGAGGCAACACATTCAAAATTATATACAATAGCAAGTTTCAAAGATACATGAACTAAGATTCTACAACTTGCATTGAAAATTTCTATATTAAAGGGTGATGGACTTTCATGATGGACTTTCTACAGGTTAGAGTACTTCCCATGTATACACTCATGCTCAAGAGTTTTAACAAAAACAGGTGAACACCTATTTTTTGTTAGACATATATGACTGCTTTCATTATCTTTTAACTTCATGGCTTTCACTTACAACTTCTCTAACAACACGCTTTAGTAGTAAAATATTATTATAGTTTAGCAAGTGAATTATCCATTACTACACTTCATCTCAGCAGAATAAGGTCTAAAATACCAAATAGCCTGTAAGCAGTTCTTCTGCAAAATTATCACATTTTAAGTAGTTTTTTTTGGTTAGCTCAAAATGCAGTAGAAAGCTACATGAAACCAGACCTTCATGTTTGCATTATCCCCACTAGTGTATACCTCCAGTATATCCATCAGGCACACTGATTCAAAATGATTATCTGTAGGCTTTCATTGGCAGTTTGCAAAACTGAAGCCTCAGAGAAGTCAGAGTTGTTCTAAGACATCACACAGAACATTTTACATAGTTCTTGTTATAAAATATAGCCCAAGGGGCCCTTCTGTCTTCACCTTAGAATGGATTAGAAACAATTCATGGAAACCTGTAGGATTACCTGAGGTAGAACTAGTGGGCGAGGTGAGCCAAGCTCAGCCCAGAAGTCACTATCTAACAAAATCAGTTACCAGGATAAATAAGGTTTAGTAGCTGGAATTAATTTTAGATTAAGATGCCAGTGGAGATGGCAACCCAAAAGACCCAAACGATTGAGGCCTGCTGGAAACCCCAACAGGATGGTGAATATTTAAGCATGTTCCAATTCAATAATTACCAGGTAGGTTTTTAAAGTTTGCTCTCCTTTGAAGAAAAAAATACTAAAAGAGTCAAACTTTCTCCATGTGTATGCCAATTACCAGAAATGCCAGCTCTCCCTTATTCAAAATGTGCCGAGGCATTGGTTTTCAAGAGCATGTGAAATACGCTGAAGAACTTAAGTGTATTCATCATACTGCTATTACACTTTAATTTGTTACCTATGTAAAATCAATTGGTCAAATCTCCAGGAAGTACGTGGGGAGGTAAAAAGGTTAATTCTTTCTTTGCCCTTGCTTGAAAGGGTTTCCTATATTTAGAGAACAACCATTTAGCTAATTACTTTCAGCATCTTAAACCTGAGGTACTACAGACCCACAGAAAATGCTAGACAAATTTGTATTAGAACATGTGCAGTTTAAGCTTTAAAACACAAAGTTTGAAGATCTGAAAACACACCAAGATTCAATATTTAAGCATCAAACTCAAAATACTGACATAGCTTGCGTATGAGGAGGGAAGCAAAGAGTGAGCTGGAGAAGGGAATGGAGATTGCACAGTTGGATCAGGCAGGGCTGTCTGCCACTTACAGAAGCAAGCAAAGCTAAACTCAGTAAGTATGGGACTGGCTTCCATACTTCTTTCATACTTTCCATACTATTTTCCCAGACAATCATCTCAGCTGCTCCGCTTGGGGAAGTTACGGAATGTGTGTACATTAGTATTTTGTTTTGGAGCAGGATTGTCCTTTTGGGACAAATCTAATCATCTCATTTTGGGAGCTTTTAGTTCATGGATTGGAGTGGTCTTCAAGTGTGAAAACTGCATTCCTTTTGCATGAAACTCGAAAGCTGTAAATCAGGTATGAATTTAATATTCTCTAGCCATTAATAGGCTCAGATACGTAACATTGCATCCTCAGTCCCAACTGTTATACTGCTCAGATCTGCTTCTACTGAACAGTACTATTTGATAGTACAGAAATAGCTACGAATTCTGCTTTGCTGAGACCCAAGGCTTTATGTGGTCTACACCTTCCGAGCAGGCCTTTTCCAAAAACAACCGTGTACTACTATTTTATCCCTTCAACATGGGAATATACTGCTCATGCTAACTAACAAAGTCAACCAACTGTTGCATTTTTCTCCAGGTCCACTCACCCTGCAATTTTATCAACAGGATTAAGGTTCACAGACATATGGGTGAGTTCTTGTTTCCTAGAACCTTTCAAGTTTTCTTTTCAGACACACAGAAGAGTTGTTGTACTGCACCATATGGCCGGAGGGGACACTCTGGCTTACTAAAGTGCATAATGTATAGCGGAAGATTCTTGCACTACCCTCATAAAAGCCTAAGACATGACCGTATCTCAAAAAAAGTAGAGTGTAGCCTTTGCATGAGACTCCCCTAAAATAGTGCCCCTTTCTCAAGGAAGTTAGAATTTACGTTCTCATTATGGCATGGTGCTTGAACAACAGTGGTAGGGAAGACAAGGTCAAGCGGAAAAGAAGTATTTCTAGAAATAAGCAGAAGCAACTAGTCTGAAATCTGCCTTCCTTCATTAAGCCCTGGATGATCAACAACAAACTCCAGGACAATGTGAATGGATGGTCAATAAGACAAATATTTCTTCAGCATTTCATAAATTATACACCTTAGTCTGCATTTCTCCATACTTGCAGTCATAGCCTGTATTTGATATTTTTCCCCTCAAGATTAAAATTCTACTTTCTCTCTGCTTTCTTAAACTGAAATTTTTCTTTCCTTTTCCCTTTCCTTTCCTCCCTCCAAGAGGATACTCTTGCTGCACAGAATTTTTCCCTGCACATTCCAAACAGCTGGACTCCAAACTCTGCTGGATATTACTCCTGGCTGAATCTCTCTTCTATAACATCTTTCACACTCGCTTGACATAGGCAAAATATTTAAAATGAAATAATAAAACATATTCGTGAAAAAGTGTGTGACTAAGTGTTGGCAAATGGCATGTGTTGTGTGGGAAATCAGATGAGATTACCACAATGGGATCTTCTGGCCTTTAAATACAACAAAAAGCTTTTGATTATTTTATTTACCCATTACTCATGAATGCAATTAGTAAGCAAAGCATTCAAGTTTATAAATACAGAGGGTCTGTTGTTATACAGAGGCTGAATTTCTGACTGCACTGAATTCAGAGATATGCCTAGCAGAAAATATCATATAAGTCACATCAGAAGGACACCTTAATGAAATCACTTTTGTTTTGAGAACCAAAAACTATTTCACATATTCACAAAACCTAAAATCCTGCAACCCTCTCTTTTCTTTTCATAAAATAATAGTGCGAACCTTGAAAGGAAGGGGAACTATTACATTAAACTGATTCCTGTCATGCTACAGAAAACTGCCTTATCTAATTTAAAGCTGATTCAAAAAGCTATAAGAGAGAATTTGATAAGGATTTTCCCATACAAATTTACCCAGAGCAATGTGATTATTTGGGTGCAGATATAAGAAAAAAAAAGGTTTATTACAGCAATGTACAATTAGTTCCACATTAACCTGAATCCATTGTGTGCAATTCACTATATATGTAGGAGAATAGTTGTGCAGCAAAACTCAGTGAGGTCAGAGCTTGTAGGAACATGAAGATAGGAGGACAAGGTAACTATCAGTCCAGATAGTCCTCCACATAAATACGGTAAATGGTTTGACCTCAAAAGATCTCCTTCTCTGGAGATCTTCAAGACCCGCTTGGATGCAGCCCTGTGCCACGTGCTCTAGGTGGCCCTGCGTGTGCAGGGGGGTTGGACTAGATGACCTCTAGAGGTCCCTTCCAACCTTAGGCATTCTGTGATTCTATGGTTCTGTGAAAACTTGATCGCTAATCCTCAGCATATGCAGTTTTACTAGACACAAAGGTTTTCAGCAGGCACAGCCTCTGATGGCAACGTAAAGGCAGTAAGCCTTGGGAATCCAGAAAGCAGACTGGTTTCTCTCAACTGTGCCTTGTGTTCAGACTCTGTCGGCTGTCCCGACTTCCCTCTGAGCCCTTTGGTTTTATTCTGCACCATCCTTGAGGCCCTAACTAAGCAAGTGAATGTCTGTCCTCTTCCCTTCTTTAACTGCCTACCTCACTGCCTGTGACAGGATAAAAAAGCAGTCATTTTGTTGTTGATTTTAATGGGGCAGCAAGAACTCTTAGAGGTCTCAAGCCTTCACTTCATACCTTTTTCCAACATAGGCTACATTTATAATCAGACTCCAACAAAAAGCTGATAATAAAAGAAGGAAGAACTTCTAATTATTTATGAGAAATGGAGCATATACACTCTTTCTGAGCGTTATTTGTCAATGCAGGCAAACATTGATAGGAAGTGAAAAAGAGCAATGAAATGCACCTCAGAAAATAAGATGCCATTCTGATAAACCCCATCTGAATGCTTGGGCTTCCCTCCACACACCACCTTCAACCTGACTCACCTTGCCAGGGTCCGAGGCTGAACGCATTTTCATATTTTGCTTGGTGTTGTCCTTTTGACTTAGATTTATTAACTGTCCTCTTCTGACAAAATCCTTGGATGAGGGTAAATAAGGTTGTGTCTCAAAATATTCAACAAAGCAGTCTGAGAGAAAAGAACTGTTTCCGGTAGTGAAGATTGAATGGACTAATATATATATTTTATTTTATTGATATGCACAGAACACGACAGTTTTTCTTGACTTTAGTGAAATAGAGAAATAAATGTATAGAAATTAGTGTGAAAAACACATCCAGAAGGCCAAGCTGCAGTTGCTGTCCTAGACCACTGTATGCACACACATATGTACATACCTACTCACACACTCCCCTTCATGTTTTGGCCTCTTCTACAAACATACATCCCAAAAGCAACTGCCAGCACGCAAGCAGCTTTACTTCAGAAGAGAAGAGGTAATTAAACTCTTACCCACAACAGCTGAAATGAAGTTGAACAGCAGGCATTAATTTTCGTCGATTCAAAAATTGAATTAAAAAAAAAAAAAGAGTGTAGCATAAAGCATCCTGTAGTCGATGAAGAGCTAAAGCAATGTGAGGTTCCGGTTTGTGATACAGATTGGCAGTGAGAAGATGGGCAGGAGGCAAGAGGCGTTAGCATCACGAGGAATGCTGGAGGACAAACAGCAACAGCACCGAACTGTACCCACAGGGGTAAATCAAAAGCTCTCAAGCAGCAATAAGAAAGTATAGAAATGCAGCATCAGAACATAAACAAGGTCATTTATAAGAGAATATTTGTAGCATATTTTCAACCTAATATATTAGAAAAATTCATGAATATTAGTAGGGGTACTTATGTGATCCACTTTCCTCGTATACAGTGTTTGTCTAATGCCATAAGATCTGGGTTGTCTGAATATATATGCAAATTTTACAGGGTTGTACCTGATCATGCACATCCAGATAAATAAATAAATTAAGAAACAGAAAAGGGAAAAAAAAGGAAAAAAAAAAAGAAAAAAGAAAAAGAAGCAATTTTAATGCATGTAATATTGTGTGTTAGTATTGACACTCAAGTGCATTAATACAGGAGGTTATTGCTACTGAATTAGCAACGCTTACAAATTAACACCACTAGAAGCCTCACCGATTACATGGACATCTGTATAAATATCTATGATCCTTCTTTCTATTCAGGTCAAGGCCATGACATTCTCATTTCATTTGAACAATTCAGGTCCTACTCTATGAAGCAAACAATGTGGGAGCAGTACAACCGATGGAAGATGGATTTACTTTATTCACTGAAATTGAAGTGAAAATTACTTTTGTCTCACTACATTTTAATACACTCTCCCAAAATACATACCAGTATATAATTATAAATATATACACACACAAAAATATATAGATGCAATATATTGCTATTATAGACACTAAAAGGTGATAAAGTTATATATTCAACTGCAAAAAAATACCAGATAGACAACTTTGGTTTGCTTGCAAGCACTGCATAAACTATGTATAGCAGTTTTCATAGTACAGAATTGTTCTAGTTTGAGAATAAATACAGAAAATTCCTGGTAGGAGTAGGTTTGCTTACAAAATATGTTTAAGGAAACTTTGTTTAAAAAGGGAGACAAGTCAGTGGTTTTTTAATTCTGGTATTATGTCTCTCTTTCCTCCTTTAAGTCTTGTTTTCCATATTTTTACTTTTTGTATATTACCACTTAAGGCACCTGTTGAATAGTCAGACTAATTCCTAGATAATACAAGAACATTCATGTCTTTTGAAACTGTATTTATTTGTAGGAGAATCTGAGAAATGCCATTTGCATTTCTCAGAGAAGTGAGTGACTGCCACTGAGGAGGTCTTCTCCTCAAAAAGCACACTACTTAGGTTTGTACCCTAGGAATTACAGTCCTAAACTAATAGCTAAACTGAGATGAAGTGAAAGCCATGATGTTGTAAGTGAAAATTCTGGAAACCTTTCTCTCTCACAGGATGGAGCAGATTTCTAGTTGGAATCAGCTCTTATTGTTACACTGAATCCATGATAATTTACATCAGTTGAACATTTGTCAGCAGAGAATTTATACCAGTTTAGTATTTGCTCCAGAGTTTTCCTGTCTTGTCATAGTACCAGTGACTGCAATCCCAGGAAGGCTTGTCTTGCTTAACAAATATAAATGAGCTATGTATTTTACTCCATTTTTCAAGCTATGGCTTATGCCATCTTCTTTGTAACAGGAAAACTGCAGCTGTCTTGTTTATATTTGCATCAGACAAACAATGGCCTCGAGATAATTTCTTAACAAATCCTTTATGAGCCTGGTAGCATACCTGCCAATCTTGATAATGGAAATATAGCACACAAAGTACCACGGGTCTGTAGGGAAGAACTAGAGAGCAGGTGGTCTCCCGATGTAGACAGAAGATAATGTTTTCAGCGTGCAGATTCACAACAACATGGACTGCTACAAGGTAAGAGCAGTTAGGAAGTCTTTAAGTCTATATATTTATATTGACATTCCTTAATGGAACAGGATGTTAGATAAATGTGTTATAATATGGGTCTTGGGAAATAGCAACAAGTTGAAGTGAGTAGACAGGTCTGCTAAGAAGACACAATGGATTCATTCTTCCTTCCTCAAAACAGAGAAATGAGACTACGTTAGATTAGAACTGAATCTACATCCAAATGCGATAACAGCTGAGACAGCCTTACTACAGTAGAGGTTCCAATAGTTCAGATCTGGTATAAATTATGGCAGTGAACTGATGCCTGGCCTCATTTTGCTTCAGGTTTGTATGGGGTCTTGGAAGAAAAGGACCACTTAATTCTTACTCTTTTTCTTCCCTATCCAGTAAACTTGTTGCCATTCATACTAAAAATTACTATGCATTTCCGTAAATCATAATCACTTATTTTAGTGAGGAAGTCATTCAGCTTATGGATATTTAGTATTATTCTCTACTTAAAAGGAAAGCTCTTCTATCAAAAACCTCTGAGACAAAACCTTAACATCAGATAGATACACACATCTTCATCTGAATAAGAGATCAAAACTACAAAGAAATTCTTATAGATGTCTTATTCCAAGATATGGGTTAAAGATAAAATGAGGAAAGACTCTTATCTCCCTTCATTAAGTTCACTGAACAACATATAGCAGAAAATGTAAAGAGAGGTTAATAAAGTGATATTCTAGTATCAACTATATCATTTGCTAACACATTCTGCTAGGAAAGGCCACTACAAAAGCACTGACTGTGCTTAGGATTGCCTTTTCCGCATTTATCAGTGTGGAATGAATTCAAAAAGGGGATACAACAAAGAAAGAACAAAGATCAGATATAGGTAGTGCCGATCAGGGAGTATGGTTGTCCAAATTTCTACATTTCTGAGAGAGGTTGAATGCAGGGAAGGAAGGGAGACTTCCAAACAGACTTGGCCCAAACTAGGAGCTGCAAATGGAAACTGCCTTTGTTATGCCAATATCAGGCATTTTCATGTTGTCCCCTATTCCTAAAAGGTATTCCTAAAGTCTATACCTAAAGGTATATCTCTCTTTGTAATATCCCATTTCATAATTTGTGTTAAACATAGGCATACGTGCTGTTGTAGATGAGCTAGTATGATATTTATAAGCTCTAGTAGCTCATAGTTGCTACTGCAAAATTCACACTAGTTCCATGCCTGCTCTTGCTTTATTCATCATAAGAATGATCAGTTTAGATGGTGTAAACCAGCCGAAGGTATGCCAACAACATTTTACTTTTTCCTTTCCAAAACAAGCCTAGACAAAATTTTCATTAAAATCTAATGCACTTTCCCATCAGCAATGGCTGTGCAGCTGTGCACCAGAAGTAGTCAAGGTACCGGGGGGAGAGGAGCCGCTATGAAAAATATACCGAGGCTACTGTGTTCAAAGCTTCAACTTAACACATTCAGGAGTGCTGAAATGATTTTGAAAGCCCAAATCTCCTAGGAAGTGAACAGAACTTTGACACCTAAGTCACTTAGCTACTACTACCCTTACTCCATTTCAGACAGGCTAAAAGTATCATGTGTAGAGTGAGAGCCCTCCTTTTCCTTTTACTGTAGGATTCAACAAAGTAGAGGCTTTTTAGAAAGCTTCTTATTCTCTATACATGCTATAATGTTTTATAGCATTACTATTTCAGAAATGGTAATTTCTCATCTACACCTTTATCCAAAAAAAAGAAAAAATAACTTCAGAAGGTTTTAGATTTTTAAAAGATATATCTCCAGTCTACCAGAGGTGTTTTTCTCATTCCAAATGTTTTGCATGTTCAAAATATGTAAACAGAAATTAATGATCCAACATTTTGGAGGAAAAAAAAAAAACCCACATGCCATCTCAGTTAATCGGCTTTCATTTTCTTAGTTCTGATCTCACGAACCTAATCAGACCTTGGCTATCTCAAAGTATCTTTCGGGCAGATGAGGATGTGCATATATGAGTGCATGTGTGTGTGTGCGCGGGCCGGGGGGAGGGAGGGGACAGTAAAACACAAAACCCAAAACAGTAACAAAAAGCCCTGCTCTGACTTCTTCTTGTAGGAACACAGATATTACCATCTGGCATCAGACAGAGTCTGTGTAATCTAGTCTTAAATCTCTGGGAAGAATCACTGCCGCCTGTCAGAAAAGAAAGCATGGAGCTATTCAATAGACAAAAACTGCCCGGAGAATGAGGCAAAAACAACTCTTTCAGCATTAGTCACCATTAATGATAATTGCAGTTATTTTCAGCTTACTGTATTCTCATTCTTAAAAACATCTTTCAAAAAAATAGTTTCCAGTTTAATTTCCTGAGCGCAGAACTTCCTAAGTAGTAAGGTCAGGGAATGGTTGCTGTTTGTCCAGCGCGAGAAGTTTGAGCTTTACAAATGTATGCACATAAAACTATAAACCAAGGACAAGTCCAACAGGTTTGAGTTCTGTTTTGTTCCTAATGTTTTTTTGTCCACTTTAAGGCAGTGATTCACATTTTCTGTCACTTGAAAACATCCATGGAAATAACTAACAAATTGGTTTTCCAGGCATTACTATAAGCCTTTTCCTTTTACCCACTCTTGCAGATATTTATTGGGTGCACTGTACAATATTTTTGTGCCAGCATTTGGAATTTCAAAACCCACCTTACATGTATTTTTCTCTCTGCAAAAGTCTTTCCAATCACAGCCTGTTATGCTTCTTTAACCTGAGTGATTACATCTAGAATAAAGTATCTGTTAATTTTCTCTTCAGTGCAACGCTTCTCTCTGACTCTTCCTCAGGCATCCTGAAACATCTCTTCAGAACTAGTAGCTACTTCCCCCTTCGAAAAAGTTTTTAATTGCACAGAAATGCTAAAAACTACAAGATGTTGTGTTCCTTCAAGAAATGGAATTACCTTCACAGAGGTAACTGCATTTCCTTTTGACACCCCCTGCATCAGCGGCCCACAAGTAAAACTGTGCATGTTTTTCCAGAACAATTTCTTTTCTGCATTGAGAGCTAATTTTCTCTTCAGCATTGGGAGCAATGCAACTTGAAGAGAAATAAAAAATGTCCTTTGTGTTTCTTGGGTCAAGCATCGACAGTTTTAAAAAATCAACAACATAGTTGAGAGTAAAGCAAAGCTGAGTTTAAAAGTTACAGCATGTTGTATTATGGAAGAAGGCAAGAAGAAAATGTATGGAGAACAGATATTTGCCAAAGAAAGAATTTTTTGTCTTTTTTTTTTATTTACAACTGTTACTCTAATTTTAATCTTTGACATTTCCAGGGTTCACAGCCCACTGCCAACTACCACTGCCAGGAGCATGGAAATAATTTTCAGGCTACTGACAGCTGTTGTGTTTTAAGACTTTAAAGACTTGTGCTGGAAGTCTTTAAAGAGAGGACAGGAAGAAACTTTGTGGCACACTCTCCTCAGCCTCACCCTCTGTTAATAAAACCTGGCATATTCTCAGCAAAAATAAACCATTTTCTCATTAAAACTAGCCTCATTTTTTTTCTTTTAAATAAAGTCGCAGATCCCCCATCTTTTGCAAACTGGCAGACAGAATGCCCCCTGGCATTCGCCTGCTTTGTAGATGTCTGACTACACGCTTGGCTTTTGCTGCTGTGAGAGCCCTACGCATATTAGTGAATTTAGCTTACATCATTTCTATGAGTAAAACCCATCATATCTAACCTACAGACAGAAAAATCAGGCCTGGAGAGGTTAAGGCCAAAATCCGGAAATGTGCGTCGATATGTTTTTAACTCTCCTTTCAAAGAAGTTAGTAGGAATCTTTGGTTTTGATAGGAGGGTTAGGCCTATACTAAGTGCTTCTAAAAATCACATCCGCAGCGAACACCTGCCCCAAGGAAATCAATAACAAGTTGAGGAACGGAGCTCTGATCTCCTGAACCTCAGCCTAGTCCTTTAACCACAAATCTATCCTCTCCACAAAGCCACAGTTGCTTCTATAATGAATGGCAATACGGTGTACAGTTCAGCACTCCATGGAATATAGCTCTATATCAAACTGTTTTCAGCACTTATTCGAGGTTTATGTTTTCTCGAGAACAGGGTAGGAATATAAATTGCAACCTAACATTTCAAATCAACATAGTATTTAGAATTTTCTAAAGATACTTATATAAAGAAAAGCATCTGTGAAAATTTCAGGAAGGCGAAAACCAAACCAAACCAATCAAAAACAGTTGTCATGTAGGTCTTTGATAATTACTCTTATACAAAAGTGGTTGTAGGGCACTGCACACCGTGGACTCCTTCTATGTTTAGATGATGTTAATGTCCTTCGAAGTGGTGGCATTTGTCTATGCAATTACTGTGTCACTTCTAAACAGCACTACTGCCTAAATCAACACGTTCATAAAGCCACACTCCTCCTTATTCTTACTGCTCTAACTAGAGGAAAGTGTAGTTCAACAAGGTGGATATAGTCTTGCATAAATCCAGTCATGAAAAGAGTTCATAAACCTTTGCACAGTCCAATTCCAAAATGCATGGTGGCGGCAGGAACTGAGTGAAGGAGGGTACTGTGCAGTAGGCTGGGTCACCAGTCCCCCGCAGTGCGGACTGATGAATTATTTACTCTTTACTGATAATTTCACACCAGGAGTTTCAGTTAAACTGCAGACTTCCATTTAGGTCCTCTGCTAACTCTATGCTCTCATTTAGCTGGCAACAGGAATGCTATATAACTTAAATGCCTGTGAGGAAAAGGAGCCTCTCAAGTTAAGACATGGGCCTGTCAGAAAATCGTATTTCCTGTATACACATTCTGAATGCTGTCATGAACCAAGATCTCTCTGTGGACAACCACTGAAGGTTTACAACTACTAAAATATGGCTCATACTCTGTACATTTTCTTTAAATAAGCTCAAGGAGGATGGGGCTTGCAGAGAACAGGTATCTTACTACTGCCTAATCTATTTCTCAGTAAAAATAACTAAAATACCTAAAGAATCCATAGTTATATGTAATTTTGGTTGGCACCAAATTTGACTGGCACTTGCTAGTTAAGCAAGTCTCTATCCAAACCAACTTTCCAGAAAGGACTTTTCTCAGCCTCTCTGGTGCTGCAGGCTACTATGTAATATACTAACCTACTGACCCATGATGCCTTCAGTTTTCTTTGATACTCCCTATTTTTCAAAAACGGAAGCACAATGCTAACCTTGCAAGTGTAATGTCTGTTTCTAACCCAGTTACCTCCTGCAATTTATTTGGGCAAATTTTCCAAAATATAGTCCTTTTGCCCAGAAAGACCTTCCATACGCATCCTATGCTTAAAATAAATAAATAAAAGTCGACGTTTCAATCTTCTTTTCAAGACAGATTATTTTATCTCATCAGCTGGAAACTGGTTCTGGCTTAACCACTTTATAAAACATTCTCAGAACCTCAGATGAGAAGCACGTTACACACGGAAGCGCTGCGGGCTGGAAATATACATTGTATATCTACAAAATGGGCCATATCCCACAACCATTAAAATTGATGGGAGTTTTGCCATTCACTTCAATGGGATCAGCAGCAGTATATAAAGATGAAGTGGCTATAAGCACACACATACCGGTGCTTTATGGCCATGACAATATAAAAGCCCTATGTGAAGTAATGAAATGAATTATAACAGTGTGGGATATGTCAGTCTTCCTTCTCTTGCTCTCAGCTGCTGTACCAGGAACATTAAACATTTCCCTGGTTAGCTATAGAATCGTAAAAATTACTGATAAAAGAGTGCTATTAAGTCTACATTCTGCCAACACAAGATTATTCCTCCCTATGCCTTCTGTAATCCTCTTTCACAACATAGTTTTTAACTACTCAGACAGCATGGGTTCCTCTCCTTCCCACAGGGAATTACTCCATCAGCTACTTAATCACACTTCCAGCCAAGCTTTCCTGCTAACTGACCTCCAAGTTTTTTTCTTAATTCCATATCACTCTCCTCCTAGCTACACCCCTTTGCATAACATCAAAATCCACTGCTCTCTTCCATCTATATCTTTCAGATACTGGCACTTACTCCTTCTAAGGAATCATTCCTGCTAGGTCAACTTCCAACAAAGAGTTAGTTCTTACACCTTCTTCTTCATGGATTCATTTCCATTAATTCAGAAATAAAATTTGACACTTGTCACTTAATTCCTTCCTAATGTCAATACTTTGTTATTGCAATAACAGTACGAAGTAGTAGCACAAACTGTAAATTTAAAAAGAGGCACAACCAACTTTTACACAATCTTTGGATGCTATGTCCTCACACTGCCCATTTGTATTTTATCTTTTCAGTTGCACAAATTGCTTAGTTGTCTCCTAAAAATAATCCAGCATAGGGAAAAAAAAAGCCTAAAGATATTACAATATCACTTGAAAATTTTCCTTATCATCTTATTTCATGTTGAGACAATGGGAGGAACACTTTTAAGAATCTTATCATACATATTTCTAAATCTTTTCTGGCCTACCATCCCCAAATGAAGACAATAGTAGCTGCTGGCTCTTTCCTTGGTGAGGCAGTGGCACAGAAACAGGCAAGGATGTGCACTCATCTCATCTAAATCTCTCCTACAAGCTGGCCCAGGCAGAATGCTACTCTTTGGTCTGTACTATAAGGAAATGCTGGAACCTCACCTGAAGAGGGCAAGAATTATATTTAATGCTCAAGTCCAATGTTGTCTGCAGAACAACTAGCTATTAACTGGCTATAAATACATTTAGGCTGTCATTTAGTTTTCTAAATCTTGAGTAATGCAATTCCAGAATGGTGTTGTAGTGAAGGCAACAAATTTGGAACCCTTAAGGGAAAGCACTCGTCAGTTTATGGCAGGTATATGATTTGAGACTTACTGAAGTGGGGAACTAGAACTGGCGATGTCGGAGGGCCGTTTCTACCGTATGTTCATCAGGTGCTCTTACCTGCAAATCTTTAGTATAGGCAGCCCTAATTTCATGAGTGGAATTTGGGACTGCATTTATTTCTGGGCAAAGTCTAATGAAATGTCCAAGCCAGAAACCTCCATTTAACTCTCAGTAATACAGATATGCTTGACATAGAGTTCTCAGTAAGGCTATAATCACAAAAAGATTAAGTTACTATTCCGCTGTTAACTTCGTGCTGCTCTCCTTATCTGCCTTAAAACACTTGTGCTATCCTCTCTTTTACTCAGGGCAGAGAGCACCAACTTACTTTCTCTTTTGGGGAGGATGCTTAACAGAACTGAGCACATTAAATAGAGGGTAAAAAGTGCATTTAAAATGTACCCTACATTTTTATACACTGCAAATTCATGAAATCTCTAAGCCGGTTAAAAGGCTACAGGAATATCTATTCAGAGATGGAATTTTGCCTTGTTAGGCTGATCGTACCATACCGGCGTCCGTGATCTGAAAGCATTCATTCGCAGGCTGGTACAGAAGCAAGGCAGACACCTCCAGAGCTCTTCTCAAACAGCAAAGTTATTTGAGGCGAAGAGTGGATCAGAAGGACGTGTGCCAGCACCTATCATTGACCAAGGTGCTGGTAAACTCGTATTACAACAGTATACTGCGGGAATGACAAAGAAACAGCAACAGCTAATCTAAATCCCTCTCGGATCCCTGTGAGAGTTACTCTAATGCTGCACACGAATGAGTCACTTCTTGCTTATTTTCACGCCTTCATTTGATTAGACCTGTCAGAAGTAAAGCCAGGCCAAACTGGTATGGTCTTTAAAGAAGAAAGCCATCTTTCTAAGTCAGAGAGGCATCATTTTGGAATACACAATATAAGTGTATCGCTAACCCTCGCAGAAGTGCTATTCTCATTCACATCTGGGTAGCTGTGCTGCCTTCTAGTGCTTTCTTCTTTGACAAAAGACTTAGCTCTAATAACTTTTGGAAACCTCTTATGAAATTGATTACTTACGATACCAGACTTTACGATAACAGGCCTGTGTCTTTTCCCCCTTGACTACAAAGGATTTGCAGCATCACAGCACACTGGCCAGAGATCAGAATATTGCCACATCTATACAACGATCACACAGCTACAGGAACATAAGTCCATTGCAAGACTGAGGAAACATTTATGCAAGTGCCCATCTTAAAAAGAGCTGTAGGGAGTGGTAATTCTTGTAGGGAGACTTATAAAGAGCAAACTGTATGAAGTCCAGGTTTTTGCTCCATCCATTCCTCTCAGAAGTGGTTGTAACTTTTTTTTTTAAAAGAAGGAATTTTCTTTTGGTTACTACCAAAAATTCATTTATCAAAAGGTGTCCTATGGCAGCTGTTTCAGTTGGGAACTATGCACAGTGCAGTGCTAAGGGAAGAAAAAAAAATAAAACTGTCAAGCCTATTAGACCCCTTCAAAGCTTACAAGGCAGCTAGGAAGATGAGCAAATGAGAGCATTTTCTGACAAATATTCACACAAATATGGTCTGTCTTATAAAAAAAAGCTCTCATCTCTGTTGAGGTCAGACACCTCACCCTCACCTACAAGATACGTACACACGTGACTGTGTATGCCATGTGCTCTTTGCCCTAACTTTGACAAAATGAAAACTCTTATGNCTGTTGAGGACAGACACCTCACCCTCATCTACAAGATGTGTGTACACACGTGACTGTGTATGCCATGTGCTCTTTGCCCTAACTTTGACAAAATGAAAACTCTTATGATTTTATGTTTTACGCAAGTATTCTTCTGGAAATAAGAGATAGTCAAAATGTGCTGTTTAAGTTTCTTCTGGAAGAAAATAAATTCTCATTTTTAGCCAATATTTCATAAAGTTAAGTAAGCATCCCAGCAGGCCATATTCAGTGACAGAGCTGACAACCAGATCTCATCCTCAAATTTCTCTCCTCGCAATGCAATATTTCTGGTAAGAACACCGCATCAATACCCAGCCACTCATTTTGCTAGAAAGGCAGTCATTCTCTATTTATTGGTCAAACCCCACAGTTTCATAATCAAAGTCCTTAAAAGACACCTTCCTACTATGATAGCAAAAGGATCTTAGGACCTAAAACGACCTCCCCATTCCCAACACCCGTAATAGGGGATCCAAGTATTTTTATTATCCTACTTCTCCAAAAGAATTCTCCTCTTCCCACCATCTTCTTCCAGATCTTTTCCTACACAGGATGCAACATTGCTACTGCTCCATCTGAATCAAAACTGCCAAAAGCAGTGATGCCTCTCATTCAGCATTTCGCATTTTTCCTGTGCTGGTGTAGTCTTAATCTTTTTACTGTACCCCTTTCAGGAGACTTCCCCTTTTTTATTGCACATCATAATGAGAAAGTCAAGAGCTCCTTGGTCCCCTACTTTAGTGTAACGGTCCACAGTCATTTGTGTGTGTAATCTGTTTTTCCACTCTATTCCAAAGTGGAGAATGCTTTTGACAAGCTGTAATAGAACTATGTCTGATGTCATTAGACAAAGGATACTGCAGTTGCCTTTATATAAGGCTTGCATGGCTTACGGTGACATATTAAAAAAACACAAAACAAAACAAAACTCTAACCGAAAGATTACTTCTTGTAGGTTAGAAAAATGGCAGAAAAAGAGTCGCACTTGAGCTCCAGTTCTCTCTACTGTCTTGAGGTGATACTGCATAACCTGATCATGAGTGGTTGCACAAACACTCTCTTATTCCTCAAAGATTACGTAGATTTCTCTGGCTACTTCATGACACAGTAAAAATGCTCATTTTCTTGCCCTCAGCATGCTCACTTGCCTTTTTCCCTGGGGCTGCAATCTCCTCTAAGACAGAAATGCTGACATGTTTGCTGCCCCATTTCCCTCAGTGTTGCTCTTGAAAGAGAAGGTAGGATACAGGAAGGAGGCATCTTTACAATTCCCTGAGAAGAGGTGTAAAAACAAAATATGTTGAAATATTATACTGAAGGGGAGAAGGACATTTAAAATGAGGTATTAAAAGGACATTTAGGATATTAAAAGTATCTATGAGATGCCTAGAAGGGTACTTTTCAAACATGCTGAAAACATGCTTGCAGGATGCTTTTCAAGAGGTACACTGTGTTTGGAAGCTGCTTCCTCACAGGTGCAAGCCTTTCCTCTTGCCTCCACAGGTGTAACTCCCTTTCTTTCTGCTTTTCCTTTCTCGTCCCCTCTCCCTCTTCCTATGCTTACCAAGTCTCTGTTATCAGCCAGAACAGAAAACTCTCCAAAGCTTCCTGGACTGGTATTCATCTGCTACAAAATAATATATCTAACACTCATTAGCTAGTTTTTTTATTATTAATATTTTATTCTTTTTTCCCCTTTGTGGTACATTTTTAAAGTAGCTAAAAGAAACTCCAGGTTATGCAGAACTCAGTGCAGCTTTTAAGTAAATCACAAGGCCTTGCTGCAGAATTTAAGTGTAATGCAATTCACAGTCCGCAGAGAGTCGCCGATACACTGAAATTCATCGAAGTTCAGTTTTCAAGGATCCCTTTGTTCTGCGAGTGATTACCTAGCCCACATTCTCCCCAACATTTGGTTTAACCACATATTTTAATTACATTCCTGAGCAACTTACATTTCTGGTTTTCCATTTCAATTTCCACAGGGCAAATAAAACTGATGGAAAGCATTTTGACAAGGGTTTTGTTATTTCATCCAGTAGCCTGCGATGACTCCAAATTTGGATATTACATTTAATGTTTCTGGAACAGATGCTGTTAGGTCTTTTCATAGGAACACAGTATCATCTGCAAATGTTAGTAGCTTCTATGCCTCGTTGCATACACTTTATACCGTCTTAAGTATCACAGACATTGCTGACTGAGGTACGGGGGCACCTCAAACATTTTTCATAACAAACTAAGAGAAAGGATGACCATGGAAGCTCATGCATCAAAGCAGCAGGGTACGGGAGCTCATGCATCAAAGCAGCAGGGTACCTAATGCATTTATTTCCTGCAACAAACAGTGCAGGGCTGAGACAAAGGTTATTGATCTCTGCAGTCCTCTCAAAAGAGGCCCATGTGTAGAAAAGCTCGGGGCAGAATTTCACTCCCCGATGGAGAGCTGTAATGCATCAGGCAGGATTCTCCTGAGCCCCAAAAGGAGAGAGACAGAAAGAGTGTTTCTCTCTTCCTGAACAGCACAACTCCCTCCCTCTGTGGAGTGAAACACACTGCGACAGAACAGCGACGATGCCCCATCTTTCTTTTATTTTCCCTAAGGGGAAATTGCAGGTTTACATTTGTAACCTGTGTTTTTAACACCAACTCTGGCAGAAAATATATCACCGGGGAAAAAAAAGAAGTATGTGAATGTGTGTGTTTCTGTGTGTGTGTGAGAGAGAGAGTGTATAGGTACCTTTTGGTGAGTATAGAGAAATTGCTAATATTGCTTCTTATTCTGGCATCCACTGTTAGATAATGAGACCTTTTCCATTTATGCAGGAAATCTTCTTGGGCTACCTGAGATTCTGGAGATGTTTAATCTAGAAAGGCAAATAACCCTTTAGCTACTGCATTTCTTTGAAGCACTCTGAATCACACACCTCTCATTTTGATAATGTTTGATGGTATCGCACCAAGGTCGAAAGATGGATTCAGAGAGGACTAAGGCTCAGAATTGAGAAATTTGGGACCTGTGAGACTGAGAAAGCGTAAGCAAGGCAACTTGTATGGTAACTTGTATGGTGAGACACATATATATCAGTAAATGCTCCATCCATCAGTTACATTTTCCTCTTGAAAAAGTGACATGCAAAACAAAAACAATAACAAAAAAACCTACAATGAGTAATTTCAGAACATTATTTTAAGTTATATTCGTTTTGACAATATTTTTGCTTTTCAAATGGCTGTCACTATACACAGACACACACATACACACACATATATATATAAAAAATATTTTGGTACATAACCCAAAATGTTTTAACCTTTCTGTTGGACAGACAGTGCCTTGAATAATGCACAACTATGTAAATGCTTCAGGACTGGGCTGGGCAGGAGAAGCTGATAACTATTTACAGAGCGTGACCTATGTCTACTCTGAAGGCAAAGTGTCTGACCCCTCCTCCTCTTAGAAACCTGAAAGCTACTGCACAAGATCAGCAGCTGCTTTTAAGCAACCAGGGTTTTCGGCCAGGTGTTGTCCTTTTGAACCCAGTCGCCTCCCTGCTCTCAACCCCATGGACAGGACGTTCACAGCAACCCTGACACTTGCAGTGGAGACACGTGTTCACTGCTCGCTGCCACAGATCCACGGACAGAGAACTGAGGTGAACGCAGAGCTGAGGCTCGTCAGCATAACAAGCTGAGCAAAAAACAGCAGCAGCAAAGTCAACTGAATTCTTCAGTGGGAAAAAAGTAAGAAGTCAATTGAGCTTACAACAAATGAATTAAGAGACTCATAAAGAACTACTGCATTTCTGATATGCTTACACAAAAACAAATCCTATTTTTGTTGACCTACCTGGTAATTTTTCCAATATTTACTATTTATGTTCTTTTATATTCAGAAAAAAAAAATCAAACCTGCATTAGCAAATGATGTTTGTGACTTCAAAAACCTTATGTTTTCACAAACAAAATGGATATGAAATACATAAACATATACGGTCACACACATTTCAATACATAAAACTCATCAGAAAACCCTCCGTCCTTTCAAAGTGTGGTTCCTTAAAACAATTATTGTAAAGTTTAAACAGAGAAAAGACATCTCTGCTGTCAATGCCAAGAGAGGGATGAAAGCGCTTCTTTAAAATTTATGTACAACCTAATACTTAAATTCAATCCTAAGTTTTTACACCCAACCTACAGGCAAAACATACGAAAATTCAGTTTGCCTGTGTGTTTGCATGAGTATAGCCATATTTATCCATAGTGCTGTGTAGCAGAATTGAAGAAGCTTGAGAACAGCCTTAGTTCCTGTTCTCAGTGGGACTTACCCTGCTTGCACACCACAGATGTGACACACCAGATCATAACTCAGTGGATAAAGCACTTCTCCAGACTGTCCGTTTTGCTCATTATCACTGTAATTATGTAACAGAATTCTCTGAACACTGTGCCATTATTGGAGTTATTAATCATTTTGGTTCTGTTTCAAGTACGTGCTTTATCGCCTCCTGGATACATACTGCATTATGCCACAAACTGAACATCCAAGCTAAATACATCTAAATCTACTGTTTTAAGGGCTTTTCAACATCATTTGCTCTTTTCAATTACAGTTTGATAAAATATAAAAATAGAACAAAAGAAAAAGTTGGTATTAATATAGTCGCTGACCTTTACGACTGGAAACAAAAGGCAGTTCTTGCCAGTAAACAACTTGGCAAGTATGAAACCTGTTTTGCCACTGCTTGGAATAGTCAGTGCTTAAAATGACAGACTCTGCATACAAATCAGCTCATACAGAAAAACACATTCCTAGACATGTTGGAGAATAACAGCAGGATTTCCATAACCCTAGAAGCAGACACCATTCAAAGTATTTATTTAAGATATACTGTACCAAAACAGCAATTTTTCGAAACTGTGCAAAAACCACAACACAAGTCACTATTCACATGTCCTTTATAATAAAGGCATCATACGGACTATATTTTTTTCTTTAGTTTAGCTACATACATTGGACCCCATGCTTTCCCCTTCTCTGGGAGAACCAGCAGTTCATGCTGTTGCGTACCAGCGAGAAGAGTGAATTCCTGAGAAACAGCTTTGCCCATATCGCTTATATCTACAGGCAGAATATTACTGCATGAGTTTAGAATGAGATTTATTACATCGCTGTTTTCTGCCTTTGAGAGAGTACATGTAGAATAGACCAGTGATCCACCAGGACGCAACGCTTTAACAGCAGACCTGCAAACAAGGAAGAAAATAGTCAGTGTAAGAAGTGAGATATATGGGGGTAGGCGCTAAGACTTTCAATTCTTGGTAAACATACAGAAGAAAAAAAAAAACAACTTGATAAAATACTCAATAAAGAATATAATTGACAATTCAGGAACCTATACATGCTTTCTCATTTATTTCTGTATTGTCAGTTAATTGAGGGCATTTTTATAAAAGAATGATGTGTAGAAAGCAGAATCCATTCAGATTCTGCAGAATGTGCTTCAGGCACTCATATAGGCTACACAACTGTGAAAATGCAGTAGCCGCATATACAAACCAGATTGGAGCAGAGCAAAAGTGCTAGTTAAAAAAGCTAAGAGGTATCTTCTGCTTGCAGGAAAAAAATATCCAAACATACATTGGTGCTAATACCCTGGTCTAATTACAGGGTTGTAATTTTATAAACTTTTCTGCAATATCTGCAACTTAGCAGATAACAGGACTGAGGGCTTGACTGAATCACCACTTTTCTATACGATTTCTTAAGGAAATGTAATTTAGCAGAATGTAATGTCTATTTATCTGCCCTTCACCTATTAACCTTTAGATAAAGTTTAACTAAACAAAGTTAGTTTGTTTAGTTAAAATAGAGGTTTAAGATTTTAAGTTTCATGAAACTTTCATGATAATTTTGGTCAGAGGTTCTTTTCAGCTCCCCTGCCAAATCTAATTTTAAATAAACTGTTTACTTTCCATTAAAGCAGATCCCCAAGGTCTTTTTCACGGGGATAAAATGCACTCTGTGAGAGTAGGGAAATGAGATCTGCAATCCATATTCAGTTATTGCAAATTAAAACAGTAAGAAAAAAAAAAAAAAAAAAAAAAAAAAGGAATCCTGTATCAGAGAAGCGCATGCATCATATCTGGTAACACTACATAACTGAAAGAGGAATCTGTACTAAAAGTTTATATTAAAAAAAAAATGAAACCCAAACCTCTCTTGTTTAAAAACAATGCGAATATCTCTTCTGGTGATTGCCATTACTCATGCACACCCCAGAAACACTACAGTTAATGCTCAGGGGACTCTGCAAGTGGGTCACAGAGAATTTTGCCCTTTGCAGAAGGGTAGGTCAAATTCTGGAAGCATAGATTCCCGGAGACTCACAGTCCTGCTGTATGGAAATACACAGAATAATTCTAGACTGGGGGTATTACTGATGCTACTGTATTGACCCCAAAAATCTACATGGAAAACCTAAAAAGACAGACTGAGAAATAATAAAAAAAAATCAAAACAGATGGAGGTGAGCAGCCTCCAAATACAGTGAATCTGAATTAGACCCTAGTCGAAAAAAAATAACAACACTGAAAGAGGCAAGCTGAAAATTGTTAAAATGTGGTATCTGAATGAAAACATTTCAGAAAAAATGAAAATAGGAAAGGAAAAGACTAGTCCTTTTAACAGAATAGGGCATTTTCAGGAAAAGAATCAATAAAAAAGGAAAAAAAAAAGCACCTTATCTCAAGCAAGACTGAAGCAACTCTGAAAAAGTTCTGTCCAAAATATTACAAAAACAGTAGGACATATGATTGCTTCAACTAGAGATAATACAATTGTGTTCACCTTTCCAAGTGAGAATTCCTGTATGCTATACCCACTTTTTCTTTTCCTGGCAGTGTACACATGCTTTTCTTATTTCTTCTATGGATGCTGGTTAGGTTAATCAACATGGCACACAGATAATTTATTGCATTTTATACTGGCCTAACTTTAGACAGCGAAAGAGAACAGATCTCTCTCAACAGATGTTGAAAAAAAATCAGTGTTTAATGTCTTCATTATGTCAGTCTTCACTAAAAATGGAGAGTGAGCAGATGGCTAGCACACTTAGTGTAAGTGAGAGAGCAGGTCAACCCCCCAATACATAATGCATGTGGATCCTCCAAAGTCATTCTCTGGCTCCATGCACCTGCTAGAGCAATCCCAGCTTGAGCTACTTTTGAGCTGACTACACTGTTTCTATAACTGACTTCTATAGAATGACTTCTTCCCCCACCCTTCCTAGTTGAAAGCTCTCCTTACCGGACCGGCCAACCTGCTGGTGGATTCCGTCTCTCCCTATCAGTCAGTTCTCTATCTTCAAACAGGATCCCATGCTTGTAGAAGCCAAAACTCAGATGGCAAGACCAGTGGCACAGCCAGCTGTTAACGTGGGAAGTCCTTCTATTCCTACTCACATCCTTCCCCCTCATTGGCAAGATTAAATGAGGAATGAGGAGAAAAGGACCAGGTCTCATAGACCTCTGACCACTATCCCCAGAGCTCTGAAATCCTGTTTGATGATTTCCAACTTGCCCTTGGTATCATTAATGCCCACATGCAAGATCAACAGCAGGTAAGAGTTTGACACATGGATTCTGGCAGTCTTTCCATGACATCTTGCTATTTGAGCCCCTGTGAGGCAACAAGATAGAGAACTGATAGGGAGAGATGGAATCCATCAGCAGGTTATCCAGGCTTGTAAGGAAAGCTGATACATGTCCCCGTTCCTTGAAGTGGGGAGTCACCCACAACAATTATTCACTGCTTCTTCAGGGTGTTCCTGCAAGGCACACGGTCTGTCAGTTCAGCTGCTTCCCTTGAAGCCATGCCCAGGTGCGCCTCAGCTTGGAGGGCACTAAACCCATTCCTCAATTGCAAGTTTCAGCAGGAGAAAGAGCCTTTCCCCTTCTATGAGAAGTGACCAGTTTCTACAGGGTTCTTCTACAAGGTTATAATGTACCATTTAGCATGACAGAGTCCTATGACATCTCTATTGCTGTGGGAGGTTGGGACTCCTGGAGCTGCAGGAATATCTTTTCTATCGTCTAGGATGCTCTGTGGCCTTCTGAAGCCTTCTGACTGACAGCGCGGGACCACAGAGAGGAGCCAAGCACTCTGCAGCCTGAGAACTGTAGTGTAGTGTCTGCTGCCAAGGGGTCTATCTGAGTAGAAGACATAGCTGATGGCAGCACCTCCAAAAGCTACGGGGGAATGTGCTCTGTGGCGTCACGACCATGTCTGAGGAAGCAGACACTACTAGGACTGGAAAAGAAGGTGCCTTCTTGTGCCCTTCTGTGCAAAAATTGCTGCAAACTGCTGCATCTGTTCACTGCATCTGTTAGCTGCACTCTCAAGTAAGAGAAGTTTTTAAAAAGCCCCTTTTGACTACCTGTTCCCTTTGTTTGCACTCTAGCATTTTAATCTATCTTTCTAAAATCAGCTTGTTAAGGTTTAAGTCGTAAAACCGTTTTCTAATGTAGAATATCAAGCAGTAAATGGTCTCTTAAAATGTTTGACTAATATTGATGCCACAGCAGTAAATGCTGGGAGAGGACAGCACTGCCCAGTTGAAGTGTCACTTCTGTGTTTCTGTTTTCTATTGAGAAATGGCACAACCACAAAAAATCTGTACTTTTAAACAACACGAACTAAACAACACAATGATCATTAAATACCACAATCAGAGTATCCTGAAGCAAGACAACAAAACCACAACTTAAAACTATTTGTCACTGCAGCTCATCAGTAGGAAGTCCTTCATTCATACACCAAGAAGATTACACACCTGAACATTATCACATAAAGAAAATAATTACTTTATAACCTTTATAACGCTATTAGCAATACTGAAGGGAACACCAGGTTTCAGGGTAATGCCACCACCAGGACTGTTTCTGCTGTTGTGGGAAACAAGGAGAGGAGGAGGAAGAAACTGTTGGCAGAAGCTCAAGATTAGTTACTCCTTCTAAGAAACACTTATCTTCCCATTTGCACTACAATAGTCCCTGGAAGCCTCACTTAAGATTAGAGTACCTAAGTACTGTACTCTAAACACTGTAACACAGTCCATTCCTTGAAAAAAAAAAGAAAAAAACACTTCCCTTTTCATACAGAAGAAACCAGGAGAGGCAGGAAGATCCAGCAGTCACCTCTTGCAAAGCTGAACAGCAAGTCAGCAAGAGAACTGTACCCTGAACACCCTTCTCTTTAGACTCAGGTCAGCCCTCGTAGTCACAAAGCATTCTTCTCTTCTCAACAGTAACTTTTTAGCTTATGCATTAGAACTCAAAGAGAACAGAGATGAAGCATAAATACTCTGTGATACAGATATGCTAATCTTCACAGCACAAAGGAAACCACCTTCTTCGCATATTTTCATATAATTTCTCCCTCCCTCTACACCTTTTCCATGTAAACAGGAGTGTGAAATTAGGACAGAGCTGCCAGTTGGCTTGTAAACGTTGAAATACATTTGCGTGGCAATCAAGATCCCTTCCTCCAGCAGAATCCCAAAGCAGTGTAACTAAGTTGTAAGATATCTGATAACTTTACACACATATGTTGATAATGACAACTACTTTCTTAGGTGTAATAGATACTACACGAAAATTTAAACAAAGAAGTGAGAAAATAGTTTTTCCAGGTGAAAGTGGAAAAGATAAATACCAAACAAGCAGATATAGCTACAGGATTAAACAACAAGATGCCTAAAAGACTGCCTTTTAATATATGTAAAGTAACAACTATTCCAGACAACATACCAATGCTTTAAAATGCACTGTGCTCCTACAATAGAAGGTTGGCGCAGTGATTTAGAGGAAAGACCATCATAATCTTCTCAACTAAGCCCTTAAAATATCACTTGAGAAACAAACCAACTCTGAGACTACTCAGCTTGGGAATTTTCACTGGACCATGACCGTAAAAGGGCAGGTCACTCTGCCAACTACCTTAACTTTGAACCTAAGTCACAAATTAAAGTATTTATGAGACATTCACTTTACACTGCAAGGTTAATCAATGTATCTACCCATCTTGCCAAGTTCAGCAACAGCTGTTTCTGTAGTTGTTTTCAATGTCACCATATCACCATCCCTGATTAAGTTGTTCTTTGCTTTTCAGAAACCTTCAAGCACTCAGCTTCAAAATTCAAATGAAGTCATGCTGGGCTGAAAGTCGCAAGGTGATACTGTGGTGGGGGGTTAAGCAGGTTCACAGAGCTTGGTCCTCACATCAGCAGCATGGGGAAGAATTCATTCACAAGAGTCAGAGGTACAAAAGATGTATTAACGTAATCTAACTTCACACATTGCAAGAATACTAAAGAAGATTTTTTAAAGCAGTATATTATTTTTAAAACCTGCTTTTTTCCCCCTCAGGATTGACTTTAAATCTAACAATGGAGGAATAAGATGCTAAAAATAAACCAGATAAAACAGAGGAATTGGATTATTTAGCACCTTAACAAAAAAAGACATCTCCAGAGCCACATGATGACTTAAACTGACACAATTTCACAAGTAACTAAAATGCAGTTATCTAGAATCCCCAAGGGGAATTTTTCACCCTGAAAGAAAATTAAACATGATAGTTGCCATTTTGTTAGTTTTTAATGTTTTCAAGTCTGCATAGGCATAGGCATGTAATAAATGGATATAAAAACATTATGGTACATTACTTCATATTATAGGAAGCATCTGCATGTCCAGTCCACTCCTCTCATGCTTGCTTGTATGTTCTGCATGCCACTCATAGGGTCACAATTGCTCATTTAACCATTTTCCATATTAAAGTGAAAGATTAAATAGGTTTTAGGGCAAGCTTGAAACAATGCAACACTTCAACAGTGCCATCTTTTGGCAACTGGAAAGTATTTCTTTTCAGGAACCTACTTGATGTCTGGTCAGAATAAAATTATCAACTCATTTACAAGCTATTCAAGAAGTAAAACATCTCTAAACATGTTTCATCTTACATCCTATTCTCCCTACTGACTAAAGACACCATACATTTCTTTGTCCTCTTAAAAGAGTCCAGACACTTTAGTCATACGGTCTGCATCAGTCTGCAATCAAAGCAAAGGTTTTGCTTTAATTATATAAAAAAATGTAAAACTAATTACAAATAGATGTAAAATACAGCCACTTAAAAAGAGAAGTAAAGAAAAACCCCGACCTGTCTTCCTCTAGTCACAGTTTGCTCTGATAATTAACGTGTTCATAGCCCACTGAAGCCCAGTACAGCCTGTGTTTTTCACGAGAGTTTATGATGCACACATAAACACAAAAAGGACTATGCGTGGGATTAAAGCAACATCTGCATCTCTCATGCTTAAAGTGATTCTCAAACAACTGCTTAGCTGTTCTGTAGGTATTTTGTTCATTTATTCATTTATTAATTCCATAAACTTCATCCTTCCAGGTGTCAGCAGGGCCTTGACTCCTAAGTTTCTCACAGGGCACTATCAAAGCCTTAAAATCAGGGAGTCGTTAAAAACAGAGCCTACTTATTTTAAAATATCTCTGACAGAAGAACAGGTGAGTCCACAGCAGTGCTCGCTCTTTCTTCTCTCTGTAAGGAGATTCATATCAACCATCAGCCCAGAAAATGGCCGAGCTGTAACTGGAGTCTATTCTCAAATAAACACACTCCGCATTTCTCTGCTAAAATCCTACTTACAGAAAAAATTAAAGGTTCACCTACTATTGAAATGCATAAAGAGAAAAGGTAGCTTGTTTCTCAAGTGAGCTTGCTGGAGTACTTACTTGGAAGAATGAGAGTCCTTCGCTTCAGTTCCTATTCCAAGGACTATTTCGCCATTTTATTTAACAACTTTTTTGTATAAAGTAAGTAGTTGTTTCTTGGAGTAGGAACCAGACATGGGGCTCTTCTTCCTCTTGTCTCAGACATCATGCTTTTGGCAAAGAATCGTTTACTTCCTTTCAATAAGCAAAGTCTCTCCAGAAAATAGAAAGACCCAAACGGCCAGCACTGCCATAAATAGTGGTTTGGGGAACGATACAGAACAAACTGGGCATGTTTTGAGCACATTAAATTCAAATGAAAACTAACTGCACACTATCTAGCCAGTGGCTAGCTAATCATTTATGTTTATTTTAACATTTTGCCCGGCAAGACACCCTGAAAAAGCACTTTGTATATCCACCAGCTTTTCCAGGGGGAAAAGTGATTTAAAAAGGAATTCACACACAAAAAATGTTAGTTCAACAGTTGCTGTTCCAACAAGCTCCTAGTGGAACTAATGGACTGCGTAACTACAAATAGTGAATAGATTAAAGGATCCATAATAGGAGAACAAGAGGAAAAAGAATCAGGGGAAAGAATTAAAGGTGCAGAGAAGTAATCCTCATCACGATTCTCCCCCCACCTTCCCTACATGCCTCTCTCCTCCATACACAGGGATGTACTACTTTCCTCAAGCTACCTCTCCCCTTCTGCTACCTCAGCTCCAAACTCCCCTGGCTTGTTTCAAAGGGTCCCAGAACGAGACCCCTTGGAACTCCTTTTCTACGAGTCCCCCAGACTTACAGATGGAAATGCGAGGCACAAAACATCTGAATGGACAACGATTTTTCCTTTCCCCGTCCTCCTAATGACAGACATTAAAAAGTCAAGCAACCTCTAGAATGCCAAGTGAAAAAAAAAAAAAAAAAGTTCTTCATTGCAGGCCTTTCCTGCCTTTGCTGAGAGCATTCAGACTGAATTTTCTTCAGCAGTAACAAGGCATAAACAAAAGCAGAGTCACTTTACCCACAGTACAACTAGCTGATTGAGTGTCTTCCTTTTTACTTCATTACATGCCTGTGTGACAAAAAGCCATTCTGCCTTAATCAAGAGAGATTTTTTTTTCACCCTTCATTCACACCAACATTTTTCTTGCACTTTTTAAAGTATTTGGGGGAGGAAAGGAGAGTGCTCACTGAGAGCCTGAGAGCGGAAGCACAGTGATTTGCGGCAGTGGCAATGATGCCCTCCTGACACAGATGCCATCTCCCTGCTCCTAACTGTGGCCTATGGGGGTTACAGTGACAAGAAGGCAGGTGGCAGCTCTGCGTCACTACTGTCTGAGGTAAAGGCAACTGACATCCACTGTTGACAAAACCTGGACTAAGCCGTTACATATGTGAAACCATTTTATTTATTTAAAGGCAGGATATCTCCTACAGATTTTCTTGAGCAGGAACACTGTGCTCACCTAATAAAAGGGAGGTAAGTAACTGCAAGGAATGTCTTACGTGAAAGGAGCCCTCTCATCAGGCTAGCAGAGGTTGGAATAGGAGATCAATATTCACCTTTCAAAACACCAAACCCAGCAGCGGTCAAAGCCACATGGAGAAAAAATTATGTATGGCTATATGCAGTAACAAAATTATAGTATGAGATATCTATTACTACTCCGTGCGTACACCACAACAATGCATCTAAATTAAGGTTACGTACACTTAGCTGTGTAAATGTGCAGTATAATTAAAGAAGGGAGAATTCTAATGCAAGAAATAAATTAAACCCCTTCTACTGTATTACTAGGTGATGCATTGTTACTAATGAAACAGTGGTATTCTGCCTACTCATACAGAACAATTTTTGCCTCTGTCTTAAACAAACAAACAAAAAAATTAACATCATGCTGAATAAAAAGTGGAAGCAGCTTTGTAATTATATTTCTATATATATCCCAAAAATGTATTTCAATAGAAATATAAGAGACAGTGAGAACATCTTTTCTTTTCCCCAGTAATTCACTGAATTACTGAATTTGCTACAGTATTTAGTATGCGTCACATGAAAAAGATCTTTCTTTTAAGGAAAAAAAAGAAAGTGAATTATTCTACAAGACCATGTTCCCTAATCTTTATATACCATGTAAAATATAGAGTATTTAGGAACTTAATCTTGGTTATACTTTCCCAGTAAGTTTTAGCATTTACTCCAAATAAGAAATATTTTCAGAGATCTGGGCTGCGGGAAATAATGAGGCTCCGGTGGTATGTTAGATTAACCAGGATTGCCAACGCTACCCAGTGACTCAAGGGAGAATGTCCATCTCACTGTACTTCCCGCGTGTGCTGACCTGTGAAGCCCCTACAGCTGGTTGCACAACCAGCAATCTCTGCTCCGGTGATGCCAAGGACTGAAGCACCGACACAAACAGGGCTCAGGAGCTTTACAAAGGCACTTGCACAGCACCTGCTTACTTACACTTAACATTAACTAATGGGGTACATTCTCACTACTTCAGAAAAGTAAATACAGAATATTTTAGATGATTTCTTTTTCTTCCAATAAAATGTATGCACAACCTCTCCCGCTCCCCCCAAAGCGTTTCCGCAATAAATAAAAATAATTTATGGTAACCTTTTCTTGCAAGACTGAATCAGCAATTTCAAATACCATATTATGACTGACATTCAAAGCAAAACAAAGTTCTTATTCATTATACCTTGCCACTGCACTCCAGCTGCCCAGGGGATATAACAAAAGCTAAATATGTAATAGACAGCCATAGTTCCTTTACATTCATAAGCAATGCAGAGATTCAAACTTTTCATTCACCAGGAAGAATAAAGTGCTTCCCTATTTTCTCAATCCAAATATAACCCTGAGTTCTGAAAAATGAGAACACACAGAACTCTAAACAAATCAACTAAGAAAATAAAAACAAGTGCAGCGTATTCAGGATCCTTCACATCTCTTATGCAACTGGAATCCTCTGAAAGCCCCTTAGCTGTGTGTGTGCACGCATGCCCCTGCCAGCATCTGCTCAAAACTAGGACCCTGCCTGAGAGTAGTAACTCTCAGGAAGACAAGGGCAGGAGGGAGCGAGGGAGGAGGTCAGACACGGCACATCTTTAAAAGTTAGTCTGAGCTCCTCTGGACCAGAACTCTATTGCACACCAATTAGAACTGTTTAATTAATAAAAGATTGAATAAAAGATTTATGGTTATGTGAATACCTTCATTACTTTTCCTAACTTGTATTTTTTTTTTCCTTCAAGCTGAACCCTAACTCTTTCAGCTACAGTAATTGTTCTGGGAATTCTTACAACGCCCATAAGAGATTTCACATTAAATTATTATGTACTCAAATTTAACCTTAAGTTTATTTTTTGTCTGAGAATTGATACCATTGATAAATTCATTTATTAGTATCGCTGCATTCTGTGCTAGCATTCTGTAACAGGAAATGACCATTCCTCACTTACTTTGCAATTTGTTTTCTGCATGAACACTCCAAATAATAACAAGATTTGCAGTGTGTTCTTGTATTACAGCACCCAGCAGCGATGCTTTGGTTATGACATTAACAATCATTATCATCTCCATTTCATTCAAATCAGTGGTGCCCTCACTGCTTGTAATTTGCTTTGCAGTATTTATACTACTTATTTACATTTAAAATTTTATTCACACTGGAGTAGCAAGATAGTTGAAATGGTTCCAGCACTTCTTTCAAATCCACTTTCTTTGAAACTTCTGTCTATTTAATAAATCACATCGCATTGCAAAAATACTTTTTCTTGCCTGTCTTCCTTCGTGATTTCCCCAGTTTCCCCCTGAAAGCTGAGCTGCTTAAAAAAATGCAAGAAGACAGGCAAATTACATGTGAAACATTTCCATAACAAAAAAGAGGGGAAGCCAAATTTGGGGCTGAAAGTCACTTGACAGAAATGAAAACAAAACTCCCTCTTTGCGTGTACTCTCTGTTTGAATACCTACATACTACAGCTAAACGAATGCTTTGCCCATATATTAAACTTCATCTTAAATGACACAATATTTATTACATTAATTTTAGCAAAATTTCTGAGATACAGATTTATACTTATAAAATAGGTATGCGAACTGAGGAGAAAAATGTCCATGAGGATTAAGTACAAGATAATCTGAATAGATATATCAGGGTCAACTGTGCATACAATGACTCAAAATATGATGCAGCGTAGCTGGATTAGTGTATTGGTTTAACCTTAGCAAACACTATCAAAGTATCAGAGCCAACACTTAAACACAATCTTTTATTTATAATTTTGTACACTGGCCATAAAAATGATTTCATCATTGCCCTTTTTTTTTTACTTATATAAAAGATCTGGGCCTTCACTAGTATTGTGAATTCATTCTAATGTGATCAGATAACACGTACAATAAATGAACAGTGCATAGTTAAACCTTTTACTAAGTATACGCCAAATGTTTTACAGGATAAAGCTTATCATCTTTACACCTTGAATCTAACCATTCATTTTATAGGCTCAAGGAACTCTAAAAGTCCCGTGCATGTAACAATAGACTGCTTAATCTATGTAACTACTTAGACCCACGTGGACAGAAAGGGAAATTAGCATCTTTTTACTTCAAGTTACATATCAAAAACATTTGGTCTTATTGTCATACTTTCAACAGAAGTAAAGTTCTCTTCTAGATTTAGGACCAATCCAATTAAACATGATTTGAGGCAGTGCCAATGTTTCCTCTCTTAAAACAAGGGTCCTGCTGTCAACAGTACTTCAGGATTATAATCTGCAGTGATTTATGTAAATTTTCAAATTTTCACTGCATGATATATGCTTTCTTTTGTTAGAGCTTCACAAATTGGATTTTATATGACAAATATTGAAAAGAGAAAACTGCAAGAGGTCAGTGTTTTAAATGTGATTGATTTCTTCAAAGGGAATGGGTGACATGATGCATTACTGCAATAAGACACTCATATTTCTGTTATAAATCACAGGCTTCTGCCTTTTTTGACTCAAGTCTTGCAAATCTATCCTGAACTGCTGCGATGGGGACTTCCCATAAAAGCTTTTTTTGTTGTTGTTGAAATAATACTTTTTTCTTCCTCACAGTTTGCTTTGACAGATGGGTACTTCCAAGGTAAATCACTGTGCCACACTTAGAAGTTTATTATTTTATCAATACCTATATGGCATTATAATGGCTAGAGAAACTGTTTTTGGAAGAAAACGTCAAATTCTACTTTAATCTAATTCCTAAAACATTTTAACCTTTGCATGTAATAGTGTATTATTAGTAGGAGTTCGTTCTGTGATTTCTTTTTAAAGAAGTCAGTCTTTATAAAGAAGTCAGTCTGCTCATTTTCAAGCAGAAAGTTATTAGCAAGTAGAAAACATGAATTCCCAAGAAACTGAATGCAAGACTTGTAAGAGAGTAACTTCAAGCATGACTGTTACTTTACAAAAAATACTCAAGTATACAAAGGATTAAGGAGAAGCCAGTTTTTCATGTTGTAGAAAAGAAACTGGTTCAAATGTTTCACAAGTGCTAGCTTATGCCTGGCATCATTTGTAAGTATAATGTATTACTACTTTGAATTGGATTATTGGGTGGATTTTCTTGAAAAGCAAAAAATCCCTCCAGTCTCAAAGATCATAATAACCTATCAATTACAAACAAGTAGTTTTTCTTGCTAAACACTAAAATGGGTGTTAAATCCTATCAGTTAAGAATGTGCAACAGTAGCTTCTAATTATTCAGATAAATAGGCCAGAAAACAAATTCTGAACAGCACTTTCTAATGATCAGCTGGTAAATAGTACTGACTGACAGTTTTGTGATCAAACTGTGATCAAGAACCGTGTTTGATAATTCCATTGAAGAACAAAAAAAAGAAAAATGCCCAGCTTAGCTACTTTTTCAGATGCTTAAAGAAAAGATGCTGTTAAAAATTCTGTGCATGTGTCTGTTTCACCTGGGGAATATTTCTGGAACCATTTTAGCTGTGTCCACAGAAAATATTTTGATAAGACACTAGGTTGTTTTGAAACATCTGTAAGTGGACCTTTCTTTTAAAAAGCAAGTAAACAGGACTGCAGAGCAGTATGTTAGTAGAAGATCTAGACCCCACTACTTACATTATCATAGAATCTTAGAATCATGGTTGGAAAAGACCTTTGAGATCATCAAGTCCAACCGTAAGCCCCTCACCACCATGCCTCCTAATCCACATCCCTAAGTGCCTCATCTACACATTTCCGGAACACTGCCAGAGACAGTGACTCCACCACTTCCCAGGGCAGCCTGTTCCAATGCTTCACCACTCTTTCCATGTAGAAATTCTTCCTGATGTCTAACCTGAACCTCCTCTTGTCCTAAAGGACAATTACTCCCTTCCCTGAAAATTTCCATATTCAAATTACCTTAGATTAACTTCTATCTAGACAGCAATTGCAACAAGCTATTCACTTATTCTTTCCTTTGGGTAAAACTTGGATTTTGATAATAAACATGACAACCTTTGCCCCCATATCATCTTCATTAACTAGAAGAAGCTCCTTTGGTAGCTCTTCTCTGCACTTCTCACCTTAGCAGCTGTAACTGGAGAGAAGATAACTCTTTCCTTTGCATTAGCCTAAGTGTAGCTTGATGAATATCAGTAGAGAATAACCAGCTTCTGTCATTTGAACACGGGGCATCCACCAGTATCTATAAAATCAATATGAGCAAACAAGATCATTAAAAATAAAAATACTCACTTTTTGAATACTGTGTGCCAAAATCTATTCAATTCATTTTTGAAAACATTTAGAATGCCCTTTCTATTCTTCATGTTATAGGCAAAAAAAATACTTATTATTTTGAAATGTTTCTGTAGGGAAAGGCAAAAAAAGAAATTACTACTCCACAAGCATCTTCCACCTAAACTACACTCATGCGTGTCTCCTCCCCCTTCCTACTTATGTATCATGCAAAGAACAGGGTAATAAGGTCTTCAGAATTCATTACCAAGTTTAAATGGTTAACTTCATCTAGCACATGAACAAATGCACAATAAGCTTCATACAGTGATCGCTAAGGCTCTGCAAACTGTAACTGTAACTGTAACTTTGTTTTCCTGATAAGCCAGATATTTCTACTGGGTCTTGAAAAAAGAAGAGAATAACACATGAAGAGAAAGAAATGAAAGGCCCAAATAGCATTTGCTAATATGCAATAATGTTACCTTGTCATATAATTCCGGATTGAGATCTCCAATCTGTCTGCCGTCCAGTTCAGAAACAGTTACTGAGTTGATCAAAGGGGTTGGGATGAAGGATTCTAGTGTCTGTCTCAACCATCTTGATCTCAAACCGTCATACTCGTTACAGTGAAACTGACCTTAAGAAATTAAAAACTGAAGTAAACATTCTTTGGGATTTTTTACATATATAAGGAATTAAAACAATTTCAAAAGTTTTACTACTATTCCAGTAGTAGGCTGAGTATGCCACAGAGTCAACATACTATGTGCTTATGTTATTGCTCATATTACAACATGGCTGGTTATTCACAAGCCTAAGTAAATCTCAACATGTTCTTACTGAGCAATCCACTAATATTTTAGGACATCAATAGATTTCCAACGTAAAACAAACTTTAAACATAACCCACATTCTAAGAGTATTTCTGCCCTCCTTCCACCACTGTCTATAGAATTCTTGCCTTTAATTAGTTTCCTTTTTTTATTTAATACAATTTTAGTTTGTGTGTCCTAAGCGCATCAATACAACTCCTTATTTATTTGAAATTTAAACCAGGAGTGTTTTAACAAAATTTTAGCTGTACTTATGCTCAACAATGTTTAACAGAGTAGCTACATGCTCAGAAGAAACACCACTGTCGCTTGTACCAAGGCCAGCATGTAACATCACATTTTACAACTCCTTTCTTTAGTAAAATTTCTATTTTGAATTTCTGAACAGTGTCCATACACTTGTCCCATGCACTTGTCCTATACAATATTTTTGACTAATACAATAGGGCATTCACTGAGAGGTCATCAGAATCAACTTCCCTGTATCTTACTCTCATGAGCAACAATTCAGAAGCAGCCATGCTTCTGCAAAAGCGCTTTTTCCAAACCCTTTAACAGAACAACCCACATTTAATTTACGTTATAAACAGCACCTCACTTCTCTAATAGAGGAAGTGAGCCAGCCATCATCACCACATACCAGTGGTTATAGCAACCGTCTCACCCTTAAGACCATACAGCGCTGCGAACATATCAAGACAGTTACTACTCAAGCTAGCATATAAACTTGGAAAGAGCAGGTGCATATTGTTTGAACTCCCTGGCCTGGAAGGACTGAGCTGTGGCTTTCAACTTCCTTCTCGTGTGCTGCAACCCTCTTATTGTCCTTGTGCAACGTCTAGGTAGACTGAGACACAGAACAGAACATAGTAAATGTTGATACAGACCAACTGATCATCACAAGCTTTCTTCCTGTGTTTAGCTCTTACACATTTTATCTTTTATATCCCATTTGACATGTGTATACTTCTAGTTTACCTACATTATTTGTATAGCACTGGTCAGACAGGTAGCAAAGGAAAGGAAGAAAATACCCAGATATTTTAAAATTGCAGAATACTTATCTCCCTGTGCCAAGAAGCCTAAAAATTATTTTAAGTAATATCACAAGAAGTAACAATAAGCAAACCAGTAAAGAAAAATGTAGAGCTACTCTCCTTTTATGTGTCAATCTGCAATAATCTGTATCTGAAGAACTACAGCATTTTTACAGGATTTACCTTTAGGTAAACAGATGTCACAAAAAAAACATACCAAACAATATGACACTACTTAGATCACATTTTTTTTTCTTTTTAATTCAAATCTTGCACGGAATGCAAACACAACTAAAATAACGCAGACAGATAAAGCCAGGGACTGGCTAATAAGAACTCAATACGTTACCTGGATAGGCACACTGCAATATGGCTACTGATTTACCCCCTGGTGCAGCACATACATCCAGAACCTCTTCCCCATCTTTCACCTCCAACGCCAGCACTGGCAAGAGCGAGGCTGCATTCAGCAGATAATAGTCTTTGAGTTTACCAGGCTGGTGTTTCTGTGCTGGGAATCTCCCAGGTATTCTACCGATGTAACACTTCAATGATCCCGGCAGATAAGGCAAAGTTTCTTGAAAGAGAGGATGGTACCCCTTCAAACACAAAGTGTTCTCCAGCTCCAAGGACCAGCTGAATCTGTTGAGAAGAACAGCGTACTGCCAGCACAGGGGGTGTGTGAGTACATGCCTGGATTGCAAAAAGAAAGGAAAAGCTATTTAATAGCTTGACAAATTAAATTATATTGCCATAATGCAGTAAGCCTTTCCTTACATATGAGCAAATATTTCATCATGGCATGATTTTGCTGAAATCAGAACAGAATTATATCATTTTGATTATATATATTTAGAAAATCAAGCTACTACTTTCTGTAATTGCTGCTTTTCAAAACATTATCTCCTAAAAGAGAATATTTTTTGTTTTTCCTAATAAAATGTGTGGAATCTATATATTATGAAGTTCAGTGCTATAACTACAAGGATTTTGCTAGGAGCCAGAAACAACTGTCTTATCAGTTGTCAAAAATCGCAACAGAAACAAAATTCACATTGGCTTTGTAAGGGTTGTTTCAGCCATCTCTATAAATGGGCCTATCTAAAACATACCTTCTATGAGCATTCTCTTCCAAATTCCCATTTATGTTCTATAATTCTTGGGTAAGGAAAAATTAGGATGACAGATATTCCCAGAAGACAATCAAAAAGCAGTGTTTATATGGCAAGAACAAGCCTGTTTAAATTTCAGTTCGCTTTTTACAGATCCTTATTTTGTGAATATTCTCCATTTCCCATTTTAATTACTCTCTGTACTTTTTCACATTTCAATACCAAAGATAGTATTGACCATCTTTAAGGAGAAAACAGCATTGATACAATCCAAAATAGCTTTTAATATACTTTTTAATTTATTTTCAGATTAAAAAAATCAGTTAAGCAAATATCATGCTTCTATGTGTCTATTCTTTTTAACAGAGACTTAAACTACTTTTTAATCCAAACATGCTAAACAAAAGAAGACACTTAGAATAATCACATGGTTACTTAGGTTGATCATGTATTTTATTTTTCCTTTCAAACCAGACCAGTGAATTTCTCTTGAAGGGCTCCTCTGCTGGCTTTCCTATGAGCAATAACGACCAGCCAGCAGAGAGAGAAAGATGCCCCTCTCAATGTCACGGACAGTTTTTTAACTGCTGTGTGACCAAGGCCCAAATTAAATGATGTCACTTTCTGTACAGGAGAGCCATTAAAATTCAGTCCCTTCTTATGAAAGAAGTCAGAGGAGATAACTCACTCCTAACATTTTTGTCTTAGTTTCTTAACATACTACTAAGGCGCAGAATAAATGCTAACAGTTGTTACTAAGCATATAAGCATTCTCGACCACGGTTTTATGAAACAGTTAACTAAAACATGTAAGATGTAAGCCTCTTTTTCTTTACACTGCTTACAAATATAGGTAACATAATATACACCACCAGAAAAGCGTATCAAGGGAAAAACAACAATAAAATGTTAGTCTTCTACTACTTCATACTGCCACTCTACACTAACAATAGCTGAACCAGTTATATTCTATGACTCCCTGCGAGAATTTTACGAGGCACTTCAAAACAAACAGAATAACTTCACACACACACAAACAGACCTGACTCCGGTCCATGCATCTCCTAGTTCCTTTGTGTACTGCTTCTCAAAATGGTTCAAAACAACCTGACAAATCTGCCTTTGAAGCTTCCCTTTTGTTTTACTCTCCAGCTTCAGATGAAAGAAGAAAAAAGAAAAAAAAAGGAAGTGAGAAAAAAATGTTATTAAAAACACAGTTTATCCACTTAAATTAACTAAGTAATAAAAAAATTCTGCAATTATCGTGGCCATATAACAGATGCAATCAAGAATCGTAACAAAAATGTCAGAGAAAGCAAGTTAGGCTAGTACAGTCTCTTCTTCCCTACCCATGAACAGCTAATTCAAAACTTACTGTTAATATTCCTTTTACAAAAAAATATTATTGAAAACACAGTTTATCCACTTAAATTAACTAAGTAATAAAAAAATTCTGCAATTATCGTGGCCATATAACAGATGCAATCAAGAATCGTAACAAAAATGTCAGAGAAAGCAAGTTAGGCTAGTACAGTCTCTTCTTCCCTACCCATGAACAGCTAATTCAAAACTTACTGTTAATATTCCTTTTACATATGCACTAAGATAAGACAGTGGTTCCTGGGGCTCTGATAGATCAGTAGCAAAAACCGCAGCACAATTGCAGAGACTGTTTTCTAGAAATACAGTCACTTCTGCCAAGACCTAGCTCTCAATGCGTTTAGCCGAAATAAATTCATTTGAATCACTGCACAAGTCGCTGGAGTACACCCACGAAACACTGCAGGAACTAGTTTACGCCAGGAAAAAGGCAACGCGGTTTAGTGACAGTTTCTAGTTTGTTGTTTCTTTACCATAAGAACATCTTATGTTGCATTTCAGGCAAGGCCAGGGGAATAATTTTTTGGTCTTTAAACATATTCATGCACTTCAAATGGAAAACTTTAAGATAAAAATCTAAAAATTGCCTTTTTTTTTTTTTGCTCCCTAAAGGTATGCTACCTCCTCCCACCAAACTAACACTATCATTCTGCCTGTTTTCTTCCTCATACTTCATCTGTAGTTTGCCACTAAACAGAAAAAGTTGAAATGCAAATGACCTGCTGACTTTAATGCACTGATCTTGGAGTTACTTCTCTTTTTGTTTTGCTTTTGATTTTGTAAGCGGGAGAGGTGAGTAGTGTTGTACAGATGCCCCTGGAAAGCGTCAGCCGAAATGAGCGCAGGGGGCCACAAGCCGGCCAGAGTGCCCGCCCTAACCACCGATGTAGGAGCACGGGGGCAGCCGCCAGGCTTGCTCCTGCCGGAGCTCTCAACTCGACTGAGCTCGGCGTTGGCCGAACCCACGCGGATGCCGACGCTACTCGAACTTGAGCAACCCGCAGCGAGCCGCGGGCCGCGCTCAACTCGCAAGCGCATAAAGCAGCGCTGGGCGAGCCGGCGCCGCCGTTAACGGCCGCCCGCGCGCGGGGCGGGGCGCCGCCGCCATGATGG
>VWPW01010718.1:122763-171455 GCA_013389825.1 Crypturellus undulatus
CAGGCGCATGGCCGCAGCGCAGCTCGGCCGGCCCCGCCTCGCGCCCTCGGCGTGTGCCCTGCGCGATGGGCGCTCTGCCCGCCCATAACCCCGGTGGTTCGTTTATTGCTGTGGCCGCCTTTTTCTCCCGCTTGCCGTGCCCGCTTTCCAAGAGAGAAACCGGAGTTAGGAAACCGCCGGCCTCTATGTTAATCAGCTCGTAAAACCGATCCCCGGCCCAGCGCCTCCTCAGGCCGCTGCTGCCCTACAAGCTTTAGCTCTTTTTACCACTCCAGAGGCCCAGCCGGCCCAAAGTGATGCACGCCCTGCCACTCACTTTGCAGCAACCTGCTCCACGCCACACGAGAGAGCCCCTCGAGGTTTAGCCTGGTGCTGTTGCAGGTAAAACATCACCAGAGGTTTAATTAATCCACCTTCTGCACAGACTGTCAGCAAAGCCAGGGCTGTGCTGTGGGTACAGCCGCCAGGGCCACCACCCTAGTTGACCGCCTGTGCCTGGTTCACGTGCGGTTGCCAAAATGCACGAAGAGGGACAGTCCCTCTTCAAGCACTTCGTGGTGATATTTGACAAAAAAACCCTCATGTTCTTTTAATGCGATTTTCTATGAATAGCTACACAAACTGCTTCTGCAAGCTCAAATAGCCTCTAGAATCCAAAATGCAAACCAGTGCAAAGGCAATGGTGCTATCAGCTAAATAAATAATTGAGTTTCAGGCAGCTGCTAGTAAATACTAAGAACATTTATGCCAATTACCATCGTTAAACTTGAAAGCTTATTTGAAGTGTTTCAAGATGGATCCAGAGAAAGAGCCGGTAAGCGATATGTACCTCCTTTATATCAAATGTGAAGAGACTAGAAAGGGTTTTTAAAATGCTCCAGGTATGGAGCAGTACTGTTGTTCAAACTACAGGGCTAAGTTCTCTGAGGTTGTAACTCTGAAAAGACCAATAATATACACAATAATATCTACAACAAAATACATGCAATAATTATTTTACTTGACCACTAAAGCAAATATAAATAAAACTTTGCCCTAATTATAGGCCAATCTTCCAGTAGTAAGTGGTGCTGCTACTGTTGCTTACTGTGGCACAAACAGTTTTGCAACACACACTTAGGAAGCAAAGAAAGGACTTAAGGTTGTTTAATAGCAACACCACTTCACCAACAATAGTACTAAATAAACACAAAGCACAACAAACAGACAGCACTAAGCAGCAAAAATGCACCCAAGAGCATCATCTCCATTGGGTTCAACAGCTAGATTGACTTGGGTCGGAATTAAATTCAGCACTTTTTGAATGGCAGTGTACTGCTCCTCTTAAAAAGCATTCAGAAATGCCATTAAGAAATGATACTTGCCACAGTAAGTGACCATGTGCATGCCTGGATATTCTGTAAAACAACAAACCACAAAATCCAATAGTATTTACCCCCACAACTTTAATTCATAATGTAACTTACCTTTTTCAAACTTACTGTTACTAGGCATATTTTTTGCATCCAGGAAAGCAAAAGAAAGGAGACTGCATAGACCCTACCTGGTATTTTCAGAGGGTGTAGGATGGCTCACATAACAAAATGAGTCAGTTTTTTACAAATATCACCAAGACTACATCAGCATCCTAAGTCTGTTATTAGATAGTAATTTAGAAATATACAAGCAAGCAGTATAAGAATGGATTTTGCAAAAGCTTTCTAGGTTTTATGAAAATTGAAATAATAGACAATTTACAATAATAAGCAGCATATACTGTTTTCGATCAGAAATACATAGGATTAAAACACCATGCAAAAGAATGCTATCATGTTGTAGCAGTCTTCAGTGAACTTAAGACTGTATTCTCCTGTGTCATAAGCAGTTTGATCATTGATTCAGACATAACTTTAAGTAGCAAATGGTGGGAAGACTATCAGTTTGAGGTTTACTAAAATCTACTATTAAAAAAAAGTGTATTTATATACTTCAAAATTCTGAGACTCCTCTTTTTTTTCTTAGCCCCTTGTCAAAATATGCAAAAAAAATCCATCTATAAGGATTCTATTCTACGCTCTTCAGCAATGTAAAATGAAGCTATTAAACATTTATAGCTGTATTTGCCTCCAAAAATGTTAATTTATGATGTAGGAAACACTTTTGTTGTACATTACTTTTATTCTAAATATACATGTCATCTTGAGCAAATAAAAGGTTAAGGTAATAAAAAGTGCTGTAAGAATTATTATTAAAATAATTACAGTGCATATTCATTTAAAATATGAAATTTTAGTTTAGTTCTTTGGTCACATAAAAGTATAAATTTATTTTAAAAGCAGAAACAAAGCTGATACATGTGTACAAACACACAAAATACATAATATGCATTTCACATATAAGTATCAACATCTTACATTTCAATTTTTCAAATTTTGTTTCCACAGCAGTGTTTAGCTGTATTTTTACTGAAGATTTCTATTAATTTAGATTAGTTTTGAAATAAAATTATAAACTTGAAGAAACTGAAGTTGTAAAAAAAAAAAAAAAGTAAGCCTGCAAAGGTGGAACATTCAAACCAAAGAATTAAGTGATAAAATTGTAAGATTAAGATTTCACATGTAAACTTTTATGCAAGAAAACTCCTGCAGTAAAAATAGTGTTTATTTAAAATAACTAAGTCCTGAGAATAATCAAGCAGAACCATGTTACCTTATGAGAATACAACAGAGTGTTACCCTCCTGACAGTCACGTAGAAATTGTTTCATATTTGCACTAAGAGCAAACTTGGAATGTGCCTTTCCATCCCTTCCAATCAATATTCTTAAGATTGATGATTTTTTCACTAAAGTATACTGTTAAGATTCCTAATTAATAATTTCAGTTAGTGTGGTGGATGTTTATTTGTGTAACTCATTGACATGTGGGGTATCTGGCAAAGCCAGCATGCAAAGATTTCAAATGTCAAAGTGCTGAATATTTTTATTGCGTTAATTTAACATTTACTGAAGACATTTGGAAATACCATGTTATGGAAGACTTAAAGTGTAACAGAAGATGATTAAGTAATGATTCTTCAAAATTTTTTTGATTAGGACTTTTATCCTTGCTGTAATTAAGCAGCATAACTATGTATATTTACACAGTATACCAATGATTGAGTCCAGTGTAAATAGAAAAAACATCATATACAGACCATTTAAATGGAAATAAATCTAATTTTAACCTGTTGTTTACATTATCACTCATATCTGATTTTTTAATGGAAAATTAAAACATTACTTGAGAGTATTACATATGAACTTAAAATCCTAGATGTTTTTGCTTTCAAGATGGTATTTTCATATTATCTGGGTAAAAAGTGCTAGAGCTTATGTGTGTGTTTTAGATAATTCAGTTTCCATCACAATTGATGACTGAACCTGTGCAAAATTTTTGTGCATGCATTTTTTAATATGGTTTAGTAGGTAATACAGTACTCATTTTTTTTTAGAACTTAATCGATTATCTACACCCAACTCAGTTAAAAAAAAAAAAAAGGAAGTTCATAGTAGAACATTGAGACAATTGAAGCAACATAATTTTGTGTAAAACATATTTATCTTAGACTTTCCTTTCTACTTTTCCCCTTTCAGCTATCATGAAATATGAATTTGGTAATGTAATTCCTAAGGTATTGCTGCTGTAAGTGAAAAAGAAAAAGTACATATTCTGCTCATATATATTTGGCTATCAACATTCTAACACTTCCATTTTATTGGGAACAGATATATGTCCACTCAAACTTTCAAATAGCTTTATAAAAAGTTAGAAAAATATAGTCAAAATTTGTTGCATAACCTTCCTATATTCACTGTAAATACATGAATCTTACAAAATGCTTTAGAATTAATTGTTAAGCTGCAAAAATATCAATCACTACTCAGCACCCAGAAAAAGGTCTTAATGAGAAAATACAAGCTAATATACACAGGTGTTTTTCTTCAAGGTTGCAGCTATGAATTGAAACAAGTAAACCTCGAAAATATTCAGTACGACGTTCTTTTGAGTAGCCTTGGTCACATATGTATTACTTGCTTTCACGCTGAATCCTGAAGAAGTGCTGGTGAATGTGAGTAGTAACTGACAAATGAAGTAGAAAGTCTTATCAACCAACAGAATTTACTGCAGGTTTAATGGCCACCAAGTTCTTATTTTGTAATGAGCTGACAAGTTTTCCTTCACGGGCAAAAACTGTTTCTAATAAATTTCTTGGTCATGTTTTTAAAATGTCATCTGTGATCCACTTAAGCAATGACATCATGGATATCACTGTTGGGTCTTTGGCGTATAGTCAGTGGTGGCAGAGGTTTTCCATAGAAATCTGTATAAGAAACACCAGAGAAGAAAAATATATGAATTTACAATTTACCATCTTCCTCGCTTGAAGGCATGTTTGAGTCAGATAGCTTTAGTTAAGGCAGCAAGAATTTATGTAGCCTGCAGGTTTAGAGCTAGTTCCTACAAGCTACTTCCAGACACAGTGCTAATTAAGGTCTGGAGGTATATTGATCAAAATGGTGCTTATAAAGTACATTTTATTATACAACAATATAAGCATTTGCAAGATCAAGCCCCAAAATAATTTATAAACATTCTCAAAGATAAGGTATGAAATATCCCAAATGCTGACATAGCAACTGAGAAAATGAAGGATCAAAATTGGAATGCTGCTGCATTGCAATACAATTTTAAGTGACAATAACTTCAAGTAACACTCAAAGTTCTGTATGTATAGCTTGATTTCTATATGACAGATAACTATCTAAATAAGCTTTTCTTAAGTTTTATTCAAATGTGCAACATTTTCTGTGGCCAAAAGAATTCACGTGAAAAGTGGGGAAAGTGTTCAAAAAAAAAAGTACAGCAGAAGAGAATAAAACATACAGTCCAACCTGTGTTACTGATATAGAAAATACATGCAGACTGGTACGTGTACATTTCACAGACAAAAGAATATCAAGAAAGATGGTAACAGGAAACATGTAGAAAACAAGAAAAAAGCAAAAGCAGCTTTTTGAAGCATTCAAATCTCATTTTCAGATATACTGAAAAACAAACTGAAGCAATGATGGCTGGCTTTAACTGTCCACCTGCTCACTATATCTACATATGCAACAATCTGTGTTAAAATAGCACTTCTGAGCCAAAGGTAACGAAAGCATGCAAGTTACATAACCTGATTTCAAAAATACTCGTTCATGTCCATAGGATGGACATCCCTTCAGTGGAGTAACACTTGTGTGTCCTGCCACAATTCCTTTGTTTCAACAGAACTGCTGTTGATGTCATGATACCAAAATACCAACATGAGCATTGTCGTGATATGCTCATTAGAAGATATATGAAAACCTTTACAATGAATGTTTCAATTAGAGTCAACTCTTGAGGTTTGCTAAAAGGGTTATTTTAAGAATAGAACTGGCAGACAATTTCAGCTCCTGTAGCGAGAGATGTTTATTCCTCTTGCAAAAGTACCTTTCTGTGGTACTAAATAGACACTCATTACCAAGCACTGTGCTAGCACCACTAGCATGGCTGGCAAAATTGCAGTCTTTAGTAAAAATAATTGTATAATTAAAGATTTATATAATTAAGTATTATGCCTGTTAACTCTGCCTAAACATCCAGCAAAAGGTTGTTCTCTGATATGAATGACACAAAAATGACTAGATGTATATCCTAAATAGCCTGATTGCTAATACTTACATGTTTCAGTTTGCACATTAAATTACTAAGATAGATTTATGTCTTTGACAGCTCTTAGCACTAAAAAAAGACTTCCACAAGTTCTTTTTACCTCACACTACACGCATTTTATGTATTTCGGCAGTAATGTTCCTACCACATATTTGTGCCACTTAAAAAATAAAATCATTTAAAAAGGTAAAACAGAAAAATAACTGCTATACGAAACTGACCGACTTTCACTAGAGTGCATGAAAATACTGAGAAACATTTTTCCTCTGCTTTTTCATACACTAGGGGATATCAACACTACAAAGTGATATTTGTTTTAAAGCTTAAGGAAGTTTAGATTCTTGACCTGTATTTATGAGCTATCTTTTTTTTCAGTGATACTCTCTTGAATGTGGACTTTGCTCAAGAGTACTTCAGAAAATAACATTTAAGCACAAACACAGATCTTGAAACTTTTAAAAATAGACTGTTTAATTTAGATTGTGCAATACTTTCTTTTTTCTCCTTGCCCTTATGGAAATTAACATCTTTATTGGAGCCCTGAGAAAAGCACCTACCAGCCATCCTACAGGCATTGTGATTTTTCAGTCTAGTCTATACAAATGCTACTGCAGGAGCTCATTTTTTTCTTATATATTTTCACCCAGTTAGCCAATAACTTGCCAATTTACACAGATTTACAGTGAATTTGGAGCAAGTCTGGGGAAAAAAAAACACACAAAAGAAAAACAAAAAAAAAACACATAAAACCCCCACTGTTTGCTGAAAAGACAACCTACAAGAACTTGCTTTTCATGAAGATGTAATGCAGAGAATGTTCTGACTAGTGGATCAAATGGTCTTAAGAAAACTCTTCATGAATTTCCAAGCAGAAATGGATTCTCTGTGCAAAATACCTAAAACTGATCGAAGAACGCTACAGTGTGGTGGTAGAAAACAGGCACAGATGGCAAGCTAAAATCAGTCTCAGATTTCAAATGGTCTGAGCATAAAAAAAAAATGCTTCAAGCAAAATAAAGAATTGATGCTCATTGATTATTAGGATCTAACCAAAGTTTTGACAGTACTGGACATGCCTTTGAAAAGCTCTTTTCATCTCTAAGTACTTTTCTGGTAGATGTTTTCTTGCTCTCCCAGAATTTTCTGTATCACTTAGTAGAGAGAAGCTTTTTAAATGCATTATCAACTACTGACCCCACTCCTAATCCTCAGTAAGAGCAGTGGGAGTGAATCTTACGAGTCTGTCGAAGGCATGGTAATGATGTGACCAATGCCTCATAGCAACCTGCAACACTTCGGCCTCTTCCATGTCAAGAAACTACAGCTGGCAAAGAAAGCTTTATGTTGCTTGATAGGAAACACCGAGGGAGTTTTGCTACAGCATAGCTTCACCTGTGTGTTCCAAAACTTGGGAGTCCTCAACAAGAATGTGCATGCCAAGTGAAAAATATACTGAAAAGCTTGCAGGAGAAAATAGTTGTTGAAAAAAGATAACACAGCATTTATATTGTGATGGTTTGAAAGCCACAATTAAGCATTAGCATCATTAGCATAGAAGTCTTAATCCCCAAATGAAATACAATATTCAAAATCTGTACAGCAGGAGAGGTTAACAAGTAACTTTCCATTTTTCTTTATGCAACACCCAGTGCAGGGAGGAAATAAAGATTTCTTCACACTGTTAGTTAACAAAGGAATATTTGGAAGTCTCATAGAAAGAGCCTAAGGACAGAGTACTGCACAAATTCCATGCTGACAGGTTGTTGAAAATGATCTTTGATTTCTGCCAGTTCAGAGGGGAAAAAAATGCAACAAAAATGCCTTGGCACAGGACATTTTGCCACTATACTACTGGTCAGTAATATTCCTGAACCGTCCCCTTCCCCACATCTCTGAGAAAAGCATAGGCAGTGTTTTGAATTTATCTGCAAAGTCCTGGCACCCCAAATTCCCTTCTGACCTCATGGTTACACCTCTACACAATGACAATGCTTAAGAGAACCTTCTTTTATTATGGCCTTTCCCATTGCTTGATTCCAAAACAGTTTGATTACTATTCTGGTTTTATAAATAGAACAAAGCAGCAGTACAGACCTCAAGTGATCAGGTTACATAACCTGGGAGTTGGGAACTTGATGTAAGATTCTTTTCCGCCCCTTGTCCTACCCAGTCTCTTACTACAAAATGCAACACATTATTTTGGCACATCAGATAAAAGCAGACATTATGACCCCTTCCCTTTCTTCCCCTCCCTACCTCTTTGTCTGGCTTTTCTTTCTTGCCGCCTTCTTGCTATACTCCTTAAAAAAAGAGCAAGATGGTTTATGATTAAGAATTTCTGAAATACAGACTACAAATTACATTTTATGTGTATGAATTGTGTTCCTGTGAAAAACAAATACTTAGTTTTTAGACTTCAGGACTTGTATATCCACACGATCTGCACTTCATGAGTTTATCAGTTCAAGTCAAGGTTAACTCAAAGATTGCTACATTCAAGCTATTTTTTTTCCTCTATAAATTCCTCAATTACTGGTCTCTGTGCTCAATTTGTGTGAGGATAACTACTGATTTGGCTGGGTTATCTTCCCCTGATATTACTCCAAATGGTCCAGATTGTCTCCATATCAAGCTGACTTATCAAGATTTGCAAAATTATAATGTAATAAAAATAAATAATTTTTTTCCACTCTAAAACTGGGAACAAGACACTATCAGAGTATAAAAAAATCTTCCATGGTCTTCCACAAGTGGGAAATAGCCATTATTAAAGACAGAAAGCATGTGTACCAAGAATTTACCTATCAAACCGTGACACCTTCAGCCATTAAACTTATTTCTCCTACCAGCTTGTGAAATTTCAGGGACACTGGCTCTTCATGTAGAATAGCAGATCCCAAACTTCATCACTGACATCTTTCCTTGCAGACGAATAACCTAGTTTTCAGTTAGAAGCCCCAATTTTGCAATTAAGTTTCTGCTGGACTTTTCATCACAGCTAGATTTCTAGTTCTTCATTTGGAATTGTTAATGTAATAATTTAGAGGTGCCCACGTGTCTTTAGTTTTCCTTCTGACAACAAAAAAACTCCAAAGGAATGGCAAGACAGCTTTCAGCATAGAAACAAAAAGAGTGAATGCAAGAAAACATGGACTTTCTCAAAAGACAACACACAAAATCAGCTTACGCACAACAAACTTGAGTAGAAGTGACCTAGTGTTCACAGAACTACAGAAATACATGGTTTAAGTTCAATATTGTGAAGTAAATGGCACTTCCAGACTCTCATCATGAGCAAGATCAGTGTGGAAATACAAAAGCAGCTCAGGGCAGAACCAGTCTGGATGCGATGGAGCACTACAGATCCCAAATTAATAAATCCACATGACATGATTCTCCACAGAGATTTATGTTTGCAGATTCTCTGCAAACCTGGCTCAGGTGTTTCTGCAATATTCTCTCTGAAAACTCAACTCCGGTCCCAAGTGTATTAGATAATACATTACTATTACATTACTATTAGATAATATCTAATAGTAATTAGATAATAGTGAATTGTTTACATATAGACAGCTGAAATATACTTTGAAACTTTTACTTTGAAGGTTATATATCTTTGGACATTTAGAGGAAATATCTTTATTATTCTTTGTTATAATACAGCATATGTTGTTGAGCAAATGGTGTAAATCACTAATAGCTTCTAACATCCCATGCCACTTGAAACTTTGCAAGAGAATCTGAAAGAATGTTTTTTGTTGTTGTTTGTTTGCTTCCCATAAAGAAAGAAATAAGACTTGAAAAATCAAAAAGATGCTTTCTACTAAGCAAAAGTGTTAGCTTTTGGTCAAAGAAAATTGGCATTTAGAAATTAAAAAGGTGAAGAATGAAATGAGTCTCAAAGTGAATGAACAATGGAGAATACTTCAGGAAAGTTTCACACTCAGAATGTTTTAAATTACCAGCATGATGTGTTTCACCAAGAGGCTCAAGTTTTCGAAGTCTATTAACTTTGGGAGTTCCCCAGCCAACTGAAGAAAAACAAAGACAGTCAAAACATGTCACTCGTACAGTCAGTTCTGAGGAAATGCATGGAAGCCAGTTCTCTTTAGAGAAATGAAAAGCATCTTAGAAATGCTTTAGAGAAATAAAATAATTTAGGAATACATAAGTATGTAATATATTACATAACTGCTGTACACTGATAAAATAATTTTAAAATAAACCACTCTTTGCTTAAAAATATTGATATTTTCAATCATTGTTTTTCATCAGCGAGTAGCCAAGTTGCTTATCCCCCCCCAAATTAATAAAATCTCCTGTGGAATGGATCAAATCAACAATGCTGAAAGTTCGCGCCATAAATTGAGAAATTACATGATTCTCACAGAGGTTAAGTTTTAGTAGCACATTTCTGCACGAAGACTATTTCAGTTTTGCTAGGCACAAATGAGTATTTTAAAGGTTTAATTGTCACATACTGAGATATCCATTGTAATATGTAGCCTACTTACCTGGTGGAAGAGGTGGTGGTGGTGTAGGGTTTTTGGGAACAGCATCCTCTATGTTAACAGGTTCTACCCTGTGGCCTCTTTTTAATTTTGTTTTTTTCTTCTTCTTACTGTTATCTGTATAAGGCAGAAGTAAAGCATTACATACCCTATAGATATCTTTACAAAATATATCATTCTTTGATCAATACAGTAATGAAAGTGAAGCACCTCAGCATTTTCAGACCATACTTACATATTACAAGAAGCCTGTCAAAATGTAGAATTTACACAACACATTTTGCTTTAACAAAATGTAAGCATAAAATATATGCAACTCTACCTTTTAATAAAGAAATTCAACTCGGCTTTGCATTGATGGAATCTGAACCACATATTTGAGTAAAATAAAAATGGACCTAGTTTTAGGCATAATTAAAAAAACACCAATAAAAACACACTGACATGAAGTAGATGGTTATTGCACTCAGTTTTGCACTTTTACCTGAATCAAGGCATTCTGATGATTGCTGCTCACTCTCTGCTTCATTCCGTAATTGCTGTGTAGACTTGCAGGTATCTAGTCTATTATTGTTTGGTTTTTGGCTACTGGAGTCATTAATTTGTTCCTGCCCTGTTTGAGATTTCAAGACAATCGCAGTTTTTTCAGTCTCCAACCTTTGCCGCTTCTTTTCCTTTTCAATTTGTTTTTCATTCTAACAAAAATTGTAAGAATTTTTTTTTACAACTTTTTAACCAGCTCATAAAACAGAAAGGTTATCTTAAAGTTAAAATTCCTAAAAATCTAGTCAACTTTAGTTATGCAGCATAGAAAAGATTTTCAAATATAGTAAATTATCAAAATATCAACATGAATAGTATGAATAAATTATCAAAAAGTTAACATTTCCAATATGCTCTCTAGAAAAAAAAGAACCCACAGCAAAAAAAAGTCAACTTTAGTTTTACAAATGATTGACATTTACAGAGGTTTGCAGCCTGATATTTTTGTCACGAGAGAAAAAGTTATTAGCTATATAAATGATATGAACAGCCTTAGCAAGAGAGAATGAGAAAGTTGATTTTTTCCTTTTCTTTTTGTATTGATTGAAAGAATACACACACACACAGAGTTTTTAAGTATCTGGAAAGTAATAGCATAATTTGCTAAAATATCAATGGTGCAATACAAGCTTGATATGGGTCCTCTATCACAAAATCAACAGCCTTGAAATACAGCTGTATAATCTCTTTATGATACTATGAAATCTGTTATTGTGTATGCAGCTGTCTTGATGGGATATGTAAGTATGGGATTATTTTGCCTGAAGAGAAGGAGGCATTTGAATTACTTACTGGCAGAGTCTGTGAGAGTTTACAAATATTTCTTGAAATTATGCTACCTTGAATCACTCGAATGAAAAATACGTTAGAAGAAATAGAAAGCCATGAACTACCTAAACTCAACCATACAGGTTGAGGAAATATTATAGAAGAAACTGCTTTTCATATATCAAAACTAAGAAACTCTTTTTGTTTCAGTTCAGCAGAAAACAGGTTGTGTTCAGAAAAGTAGCTGAAGTTGGCAAAGAGACTTCATATGACTTGCCACATCAATAGAAGACTTTACAAGAAAATAAAATACCTCAAACATTTTTACTCCTGCATATCCAATAAACTAATCAGGAAATGTTTTCAGTCATCTGTTTACAAACATCTTACAAGTCATCTTGCTTTTACTGTGTCTACAAAACTTTCTTGCCCTGAATCAATAGTAAGAGATTTTCTTAACATGAAAACATTGATTCAATGCACACAAAACCAGACTGCCAAGGTAAAAATTCGTAATGTGCTTTCAGGCTTATATTCTTTTAAATGAACCATTCTTCTCATTACCTCTCAGACATTTGTTAATGGCAGGTATAAAATGATCCAGATTTCCACAAATTCTCATACCTCAGAGATTACAGTAGCTATAGGCTGGAAGGGGTTTTCACAGTTCCCCGGCCCAAAGTCTTCCTCATCAGGTGCATTTCTTCCTTCTTTTTCCCTTTGTTGTTGTTAGGGTTTTGTTTGTTGGTTTAGGGTTGTAATTTGGTGGACAGTGGGGGGAAAAGGACCAGCACATTAGCAAGAGGAAGAACCACACATACATTTTACATAATGGAGAACATTTTATTAGGCCACCTAATTCTTCCCCCAGTTAATACCAGATGATTTTTACTCTACGCGTCCATAATTTGAAAAATACTCTACAGAGAGAGCTATGAAAGGATAATATCAATAAAGGACAAATATATCTTAAGGCAGAGGTAGAGGCATAGGCTTGTATATGCCAGGATATTCAATCAGCACTTCAGAAGTGGAAGCACTTTCTGAAGACAGGATGTATGACAAAGGACCTATATAACTGGAGGCATTTGTTGCACTGTGGTATGTGGAAATATTCATGCCAATTCCATCAGTTTGGTTACAACAGTTGTTTTCAGGTATTCAACAACAGCAAAAAAATCTTTATGGTATAAAACACAATTATCTAAAATTTATTCTTCTATTTTTAATAAACATTCATTTTTTCCTAATGCTAGAATCTCCTTAATATACTTAAGAGACATTAGTGACACACTGTTCAGTTTATGGAATAACAGTCAGGGAATCCTATTTGTTGCAACTTGACTCAGCAAAGTTCAGAAAGACAGGTACAATTCAGTGTTGCAACTTATGCTGCAAGAGCCCGTATTTTATATGCACTATAACTTTAGGCAGAAAATTATATTAAATGACTACACAACCAGTAAGTTTTCCTCAAAGACACAAGAAACTCAGCAAAACTAATAAACTTGTAATCCAATTCCTCCACAAAACAAAAAACATCAAGAAACACTGGACAGTTACAAAATTCATGAAAATGTCAGTATCATTGGGCAATCCCTTTCAGAGGTTTTTCACCATCAATCTTCCTCTCTGCATCTCCCCAAAAGCAAAAACCCAACACAATCCAACAGAGCTGGTCTGTGAGGAGCCATCTAGCAGACTAACAACATGTGCATTTTTATATCAGCCTAATATCAGAAAATAGATATGAAGACCGTGACAAACCCCTTCCACATGAACTGTGCTTATCACAGTAATGCTGGTGGAGCCTTTCTCTTGCTGAAATAAACCAACTCAGCTAAAGCACAAGCCAAGAGACTCCACAGTGGTTTGTGCTACAGTAACTGAGACTCACAGGTCTCCACATATACTGGGCAGACAGTGGGGGTGCAAAGAGAATTTTGTAATAGCGACCTGCCAAGAGGATCCACATCAACTTTTAATATACATCATGAATGGCATTCAGGGGTCCGGAGGAATTTGAAGAAATAAAGCATTTGTTTTGCCTCCCCCTGCATCGTCTTATGTCCCTCTGTGCATCCTCTGCTGGATACCCTGAGGGTGATGAAGCTCTATGTTGAATAAAGTTTTGCATCTAGTCTCTGATATTTACATTTCAGTTACAAAGTCACGTTCTTACTTTTAACATGGAGTTTCTCAGCTTGCTTTAAATCCTTGATATCTGGTTTCCATAACCCACATGTCCAGGAACGAATCAAGTATCTTACGGTGAGGGAGGTGAGGGAAGCAGGAGAAATTACAAAACGAATACCTTTCTTCTCGTATTTTTCTCACTCTTTCAGCTCGTTCTTGCTTCTTTTGTTCTTCAAAGGCTTTTTGTTCCTTAGTGTCTCTTTGGATGCGCTCGTGTAAGGCATCAAAATCTTTTGCTATGATATGTAGGAGCCAATATAAACCTTTTTTTATTGATTTATCAATTTTTTTCCCACAACCCATGACAGCTGAGCAAGGTTCCTGTAAATATAATGAAAAGGAAGAAAATTGTAGTTTAGATCAAATTACTTTGTTAAAAACAAAAACTCAGCCAAATTACTGTCTTATATGCTTACATAATATCAAGAAATACAGAAAATAAATTAACATGTTGGTATTCTGTACACTTAAGATTTTTTTTCAAAGAAATAAATCGCTTTAGTTCTACCAAATTTAATTATTTTCCATTTCATTCAAAAAATATGAGAAAACTGCACATAAAAATGTTTACATGTCTTTCTAGAAACATGCATACACCACACTTGTTATACATTCATCTGGTATGTGCATATATATGTACACAGACACACACCTGTCTTTCTATACATATTCCTATCTGTATAGATAAATAAATTTTCAAACTCAAGCACATATGTTCTGTCTTGCTGCTGCTTTACAATAGCCCAAGTTATATTTATATATTTCAATTTAAAAAAGAGGGGAACAGAATCAGCTTAGCTTCAGTTCATGAAAGAAATGACCTGGTTATTCATAAACACCTAGTAGATGAGTAGAATCCATCATGAATTTGTCAGAAAAAAAAAACTATCAGACCAATCTTTTTATTCTTTTTCTTTTTTTTTTTTTTCTTAAGATCAGGACAAGCATTGTATAGAGGTGAAGCAATATATTATGCATCTGGATTTGAGTAAAACTTGTGTGATAATATCCTAATCATCAAATAAGAGAAACATCATCTGGGTAATTCTCTTGCAATGTTGCTACAAAACCCATTGCTAGATTATAGTTCAGAACACTTCACCTAGGTTGGATGCAACACAAATGAAGATGTGAACACAAATGAGTGTAAGGAATCAAGGGGAAAAATAGTGAAAAAGCTTGACAAGTTTGACTAGAAAAAAGATCCAGTAAGTAAAGATTCACGTATTTGGAGCGGTTCTTCTTTTCTAGAGAAGATAGAACTTAAGGAAATATGATATATGCCATCAGATACGCAAAGGCTATCTGCAGATAGGAAAGAATAATTTGTTCTTCATATTCATGATCGAGAAGCCAATGGGAATAAACTGAAACAAGAGTGTTAGACACAGAGAAAAGCTTCCTAGCAGAAAGATGTTTTTAAAAACTTAATGTACAAACACATCATTAAATTGTTATGTTGATTCTAGTTTAGACCATGGAAAAGACTAGATGACATCTCAGTGCCTCTTCAAACCTGTTTTCTAGGATCTTTTGGAGTATTGCATGGACCTTTTAAGCTGTTCTCTGAAAAATAACTCGTTATGTCATGCTATTTATTTGAAAAGGAGGAGGAGTATTTCATACTGATTATGTTCAGGATTTGTTTTCATGCTTGAGGAAAAAAAAAGAAAAAGGACTAAATCTGCCATGACACCACTAACAATTCTCTTTATCATCTCTGTATTAACAACCATTTAAATGGCAGCAGAATCAGATATGGTTTGTACAATTTACGGCAGACAAAGCGTGATGATATATTGTGTCCCCTAGAGTGCCAAAGAGGCTTTGTATTTTAATATATTCTGAGTTTCTCTAAATTAAGGTTCAAATATGAATGTTCTTACCAAATAACTGTACTATATTCTCCAGAAGAACTTAGTCTGGGAGAAGTACAGACAATAATATTTTGTCTCTGGGAAGACTGAGATGAAACTATGGACTGGACACTGGGGCATTTTTTTTCAGGCTTGTACAAAGGTCATTATTGCTTTAGTTCACTTATAAAATATACTCAAGCAGAGAAAAGAAAAAAAGGGAAGTGATTTTCACAGTGACTGCGTGACAGCAAGACAAATGACTCTCTGCATTTGCTTTTATATTTTGCAGGGGAATTTAAAGATCTAGAAGAAAACTGATTAAAAGAAAAAAAAAAAAACATAGTGTTTTTGGATGCCTGCCTAGTTTTATTTGAGCTGCCTTGTTTCAAATACCCCTCCTTAAATTCACCCCATCAGTCATCACAGTGAAATATCCTGGGGCTGGGTTTACCTTTATTGAGCCTAGCAAAGAGGCTGCCCATTTTAACAGGTAAGACCCTCAGTTGCTCTCAGCTTAAATTACTTACAGGGCATATCATCTAGCTTCCTTGTTGATTACACCACAATAAAAATTTTTGAAAATATTTTATGAAGTATACCATACATTTAGTAATATTCTAATATTATGGAAAATATTCTGGAATCCTTGAGGTTTTTTATTTTGATTTGTTAGAAATGCTTTGTTAGAAAATATTTTTGCCGTAAAAAATCTCTCAAAGAAAACCTATCAATTGTACCTTTTTTCAATGAATAGAAAAAGCTTATACACGAATGAGTTTCCCCCACATCTTGCTTTTGTTTTTTAATTCTAGCTCGCTATTTTTTGTTTTCATGGTTGCTTATGATGCACGATACATAGCCCCCTTTGTACCTTAAAGGGCTGTGACATAATGCTGAAGTGGTGACCCTGCTATGGCCCAACTTCCTAGAAGAAATAAGAGATCTTTGTACTAGTTTATGAATTTTGCAGTTCTCACTAGTAAGAGTTTTAAAATTTTTAAAACCCAAATACCTGATGGAACCATTCTCTAAAACTGCCCTCCCATGGCATTAATATTTTCAATATAACTCAGATCATTTTTAAAATGTTTCTTATCACAATTTTAAACGATTATAAAAGTAAACCCCATGCATACTTGGATAACAGATTGGTTGATTAAAACAAAAAGTCTTAAAATACTTCAAGGACTGTGGATCCGAGTAAATTATGTGTGATACATCCATTTTAGGCAGTCTTCATACATCTTTCAGTTGATGGTTTCATTGGCGGGGCAGTTGTAATTTTTTTTTCTTTTTTTTTTTTTTTTTAACATGACCATGAATATTAAATCTGAAGTGTAGTTATTCTAGGACAGATATTAACTCTAATAGTGTTCTTTTGTGACTACTGTGCTGGGAATTAGATGAGCTAAAAAATTAGATTAAGTTCTTACCGTTTGACAGATGGTAGATTAAATGATGGTTTTAGCTATGAACAGAAATAAGATCAACATCAGATATGAACAGAGTGGTCCTACTTGAGTACTTTCTAAAAACCTGGAATAGTAAACCTTCTGTCTAACAATAGCTATAAATCACATCAGCAATTATCTATTTTATAGGGTTTCAGAGTAGCCAGCAAAGACACTCTGACCACCCACATAGTGAAGAGTCGCACAGATTTCTTGAACATAGCCAGAAGCAGGATGGCAAAGTGAATACCAGGATTGTTTGCCAAACAGATGTATGTGCTGTATCTTTGCCAGGACTGTAGGGCTACAGTTTCAGTTGTACTCTGTTTAGCACAATCACTTACCTCCTTGCAATATTATACATATATTTGAAAAGGTACTTACAATTTGACATAGACACTTGTGTTCATTGACAAGCTTTTCCAGAGATAAGGACTCAATTACATCCGCTTCTGACAGAGCTCCTTCTCTGTCTTGCTTATTTGCCAGCCTAAAGATTAAAAGAAATACTTAGCACCCTGACCCGGGAAGGTTAGAAAGAGATTAGATCCCCCAAACCACATTTTTGTCAAAATTAGGAAATAGAAGAGGAAAAGAAAGCAAAGAGAAAATACACTGTTTCAGATTTAGTTCTTCATTATTATTTCTACTTAATAAAAAAATGTGTTCATGTACCACTTTCAACAGAGATGCTAACAATAAATAATTACTATGCAACCATAGACAGAACAATTGTATTTTAGAGTGAAGAAAATGGAAGTAAAAGATCAAAATGCTTTACATCCAAGTGCATGCAGAGCAGTCTGTTCAATATAGATCAAAGTTCGGAACTTCATGAACTCCCCGACCGTGGGCATTCATCTACGTTATATTGCTGCTTCATGATCATCTTAGGTCTCTCTGCTATCCATAATTTCTCTCTGACTCTAGATAATTTGATATGTATTGTTTTAAGGAAAATACAGACCTCTGAGGCATGAACTTTTAACAGATGGCTCTAAAAGACACACTTGATTATTGAATGGAAGGAACAAAAGAAGCCTATGAAACACAAAATAAGTATTTTTCAAGATGAAGTGTCATCACTGTCTTATTTCTTAGAAATATGTTAGCAAAAAGGAATCCAGAAAACAAACATCTCCTTAATTTTGGGGGCATATCATTCTTGATCATACATGTATTCCATATTCTCTGTAACTGCATCTAAAACCAATGCCAGTAAAATATATCTTATAAAACATACCCATTTGAAATACCATCACAGAACGTTATTTATTCTTACACACTTTAAAGTAGGCATGGGTTTTGGAAGAGAGGATGTTATACTCCTTTCAAGCCTGTCCTCAAAGCTGTTACGTACATAGAAAGGGCTCTCCAGAGTTATATAGCATCCCAAAGCTTAAGTTCTACACCTCAGCAAGCTCCTAGGGATACCATATTCTAATCATACAAATTAAACTTATTTCCTGTTTTCAAAACTAATTCTTGAATCTCAGTTTCACTGAAAACCCCTTTATATCATTTGAAACTGAAAAATGTTTCTCATCTAAAGCCCTAAAAGGCATAAAATAAACTGTAAATAAGAAAGAGCAAAAAATGACTGCTAGAAATTGTGTGGAACAACCTCTCAAAAAAGGAAAAATCTTGTCACTAATTGGGATTTTCCTCAGCTATGTAAGAAATGATGTTCATGAAACTTGAGATCTCAATTCCTCTATTCAATTGGATTTAAACTGGTCACCACCCAGGAAAGCAAGATGGATTACAGGCGGCGTGATTATGTAAGACATTCTGCTTTAAACTAAAATCTTAAGCATTCCCTAGCAACATGTCTTTATTCTTCCAATAATTTAATTCTATAGCTGTAGGTTTCAGACACAGCAGAAAAGGATAAAATTGTCAAAACTGAGATAAAAGACCACATCAAACAATTCGTACAAAATGACAGAAAATATTAACCAGGTAAGTATATTATTAAGTAATTTGGAAATGTAAACTTGCAGTCATGTTGGTCTGATTTTTAGGAGGTAACTTACAAGCAAATTTTTATAACAAATACAGTATTTTAGATAGAACTCCATGAGGTGTTTTACAAAAAAATGTATAGGAAATCTTTTATGTTCCTTGAAGATCTGACAGTTCTGAAAGAAATAAACAGAACTTCCCAGAAGAGGTCAAGTCAACAAACTTTTGTTTTCATCTTTAGCAAAAACAGCAGACAACAATAGAATACATAGTCTTTTCACTCCCATTAGCTGTTTCTTATTAAAAGCTATTATTTTTAGATCCTGGAACTATGCCCTGCCCTGGAACTATGGAAAGCCCTGCCCTGGAACTATGGAAAGCTATTAAGTAATATTTCACCAGCATTATTCTGCTCTTATTTAAATCTATTATCTTTCTTTGTGAAACCTAGTCTGTTTGCTTTGAACAAGTGCTGTTTGATTTTAGAATATAAGCAAAAAATACAGTGTGATTTTGCATTTTAGTCAAAATTCAAACAAAAAGTAAAATCTGCAAAAAATGTACAATGTAGCATTAGAGATTCTGAAAAATACACTCACCTTTCTCTAATAAAGGAATTTCACCAAAGTAATGTTTTTAAATTTTAGCAATCCTTCCACTGCAAGAGAACTCCAATTTACATTTTTAGATAAAATTACAAAGGTTTGGTTTCCTTCAATACGTAGGTAGATTGCTTGGGCTGTAGTATGAGAAGGCTAGTTCTTAATTATTTTAAATACTATGAGAGCTTTTAATCTCACACAGAGGTGAAAAACAAACACTGTGTTGCATTTACAGCTCATAAAACCCCAGCTCATCACTATTTATATTCGGAGGTAAAAGATCACCACCCCCTGCTTTGATAGCCCATTCACATTTCTCCTGGAAGTCGGAGTCATCCTACAGCACTTTCCATAGAAGTTTTTCTGTTTTTATTTTTTTCATGCCTGTTTGCAGTGCCGCCCCTGCAGCTCGCAGGGCCTCTCTGGAAGGGGCCAGAGGCTCCCGGTACAGCCGCCCGGCTGGAGCGCCGCCTCCGAGCGTGCCTGGCCTCCAAACAGGCTGAACCAGATTCCCCAGGCGGGCAGTGATCAATTTGCCTGTCTAGTGCAGTTGTGTAAGGCAGCAGCTTCTCCCTCCCTCTCCTGTACGGCACCACAGCTTCTCCAAGAGAGATCCCTGGACAGCGATTTAAGAACTGGTGGCAGGAGGCAAGAAGAAGATAGTTAATGGAAGGCCACTCCAGATACATAGCTTAAGCTAACTCCTCCAAACAGTGTTTCTCAGGCTGCGCTCGAGCTTGCCCTTAGAAATTGGCTGGAGAGCATGAAGGAGAGGCTGCCACCTCTGCAACACTACAAGGTAAAGAGTTCTTTTTTACTCAAAGCTTACAAAGTTGCCAGTTTGAGGAGGGGGAAAAAAATAGTAGTAGTTCCATCTACATTGTAAATGTAACTAGGTGTCAGAACATACAAATAACGGATATGTATCCCGCAAAGAACTTGATATTTCTCTGGGTGCATACAGTATCAGAGCTCTACTGCTCATGCACAGGAATGCTAGTTTTCAGGGCAAGTTTTATGCATAAAACCTCCTTAGGGAGTATGTCAGAGTTATCTTAAAGGATAGAGCTTGATTTTAATTTTCCTAGGCAGTAGAACTTCACACACATCAATTTTTTGTGTCTAAAAACTGTAGGAGCTATATAATAAAAACATACTTGAAAGCACAAGAGTATCTGCTGGTTTACCACATTAAGTTATCAAGTAAAAAGCTTCATATATAAGATCATGCTTGGCTTATTTCAATTTTGCAGAAAATGTATTAAAGGTAGGCACCAAATGCCTCTTCTTTAAAAAAAAAAAAAAAAAAATCAAGTAGGATTTTTTTCTAAACAACTAGAGAGTTTTTGAACTTTACTTGAAGTTGCATGGGAAACAGTGTGGAAAGGGAGTGTATGTGTGCATTGGCACAGCTAACACCTATAGTTCCGTAACAGTATTTCTCTTAAGAGCCAGAAGACATGCCAGTGAAAAACAAAGCCTGAATACCAACTATGTGTTCCTCAATGTGTTTGTAAAATCTTAAGTTACTGATCAGAAAGAAAACAAACCATTATTGTAGTTTACAATCCAAAAGGTTCTGTGAACAAGAAATCTAACATGAAAAGGACACAACTGTATCTCAGCCTTCAGCAAAAATCCAAGTAGTGAAGGAGTTGTGATTTCCTGCTCTGAGGTTGTGTTGTTGTTTTCTTCTTTTTTAAAATATATACACTATTTGTGACTTTCCAACTTCCGGATTTATCTTCATTTGTATGGGACTCTCATACAGTAACATAACACTGAAAAGTATATATTGTAGGGGCACACTCTAAAGGGGAATCGGTGAAAAATAACCCAGAGATGCTTCTTTTTGGGTTAGCTTTAATCACAGTCAGCTGTCAGATCCCAAATTTGGAGTGAATTCTGACCTACTAAGATAAAAAAAATACCTTTTTATTTGTTCTTTAATTATTCACTCCAAGTGAAGTCTCTTAGCTGCCTGTATTCTTATGCCTGTTGCCCATCAAAATTAATGGGCAGTAAACTCTGATCAAAACACTATAGTATCAGAACTGTCAACATGAGTACAAGCAACCTACCAAAAATGTATTTTTATGTGAATGATTTAGTCAAGATGAAGAATATTAATCTTTAAGGCTGCACTTTGAGAAGTTGTATTTGGGAGCCATTTAATCATGACAATGCATGTGAGAAAAACAGATGAGAAGAGAACCTTAAACAACTGCAATCTATTCAAGGGAAAGACCAATATCTTCTTTTTTCACGCATGGTTTACAGGAAACTTATCTGATATGCTGTTGTACTGCATTATTTTTTGTAGAACAATGCTGCGGATAGCAATCAGGAGGGAATGAGAGGCTACCAGAGAGGTAGGCTCTGAGCAGTTAAAGCAGGAAATGCTTTGTTGGTTTCTGTATGTTTTGTTTATGTTAACATTCATGATACTGAAATTCCTGGTCAGCAAACAGAAAGGAAGGTGTGAATTTATCAGATTTGTTTCCCTGTTCCTAAATATTTCATGTTCTTCCCCCTTCCGTTATTGATTATACTTTAGCCTGTCAAGGAAATTACAGAAAGCAAAATTCTTTGCATTTCTGACACCAACAAGCACATTCAAGAACTACCAAACACTTTCAGATCTCCCATAGGGACCTTTAGACATTCTAAGGTTAAGCTCTGACCCCTCGCTCTCTTTTTGCAGATTGCCTTTGAACAGTTTTTAACCTGTACTGAAACAACCAAATCCTCTGACCAGGAATTTAACCTATGTGCCTTTAGCACATAGGCACTTTAGAACTCTACGACAATCTTATTTTTCAGTACAATAGACTCATCAGTCACTTCTAGTGATTGGCAAGAGCCTCTTTCTCAAAGATACAGGTTGATTTCATTTTTCTTTTGCTTTTCATGCCTTTGATTCTTACGCAAAACAAGCTTTTGAAAATGATGATGAGCTCTAATGAAAAACTGGTGACATGAGGTGCTCCAAGATGATCTGCCTGCTAACATCAATCAAGAGTTTGTGTACATGTAGTTGCAGGGAGACTTCTCCAACTCAACCCTGTGCCTAACCAGTTTCTCCAGTTTACAGATAAATATAGAATATACTTTTATATAGGATTCGAAACTCACCCTGTTTTAGTATCTCCAGGCAACCCTAGAGCAACTCCTTTCTCATACAACCTTTTGAAGCGGTCATAAGAATGACAATCAGTATAATTGTTTCACCTAGGGTAAACGGCCTCCCTGCCACCTCAGGTCTGAATCATATTCTTACATACCAAAAGTGCAATTTCTCTAACATATTCTGCTATCAGTTGAATCATGCTTATTGGCTTTGCCCCAAACTGGTTCCTGATCTCATAACACAGATACTACATTTGTCTTCCAGATGTAGAACTTCCAGTCAATAAACAAATGGTACTGCCACATATTTTTGCACCAGATTTTTTTTTAAACAACTGCAAATCTTATTCTCATCCTGTACTTCACCTTGAAGATCTGTTAACACCTAGACAAACAGTGGAGCTTTTAGTCAAGTTGCCTATAAGATGATTTAAAAAAAAAAAAAGAAGAAAAAAAAAAGCTACCAGGAAAGTCTTACATTACAGCTGATTTTCAAGGCTACGATACTTAGCTACATGGTCTGACAGAGAAGAAATGGGAATGAAAACTAACTGGAAGTTTTGCACAGCACAGTACAAATTTTGAGTCTGCAGTTCTACTGTTTGGAAAACAATCATGAAAGTATCATAATTTTAGAGAAAGTTGCTAACTAACAATTCAAACTACATGTCCTGGAAAGCAGGCAGGATTTCACCTATTCTTCATGCTGTGCTGCAGCCCCTTGTATTGCTCCTAATACATTTTCAAATTGTGATTTAAAATACAGCAGTATCTGGACCTTCACTACGTAACTTGACAAAGGAGATAATGACTTTTTTTTGGAGATTTCTGTGACATATAGGTGGCCATCATTTTTCTATCAGCTGAGCAAATATAGGTGTGGATTTCCAGTGTTATTCCTGCCTGAAGTAAACAAAACAAATGCAGGCATCCACTCATTTTTAGGTCTGAGGCATCTCTTAAGGAACACTACTGATATTAAAGATTTAATACAGATTTAAAGTTTAATACAGGAAAAACACCATCAAAACAATAAATAAATCTTCAGTTTTTCTTTTAATCAAGGGATGCTCAAATCCCTTACCAATTACAGAGAATAACTTGCAGACTGTTTCCTCCAAGTGAGATCATTGTTTTGTTATTCAAGACTTGCAGGTGCAGCATATGTCACTGTAACTGTGACCAAGTTTAAATGCAGCATGCACAATCTTTTTTTTTTTCCCCCCTCAAATAATTTGTGCTTGAAAGCACATCAATAATCCTTGAGCTCTTAATACCACCAGTAGAGTACAACACTGGGCCTGATTCTTCCTCCTCGTTCTTCCTCTTCTCCAGACTGTGTTGTATCACCTCTTTACCCCTTCCACTTACTCCTCAAAAGAACAAGCCACCTTGTCTGTTCTTTTGGTGTATTTTCAATATGGCATGGCTCCTAACTGTACCCAGAATAGGTACAGAGTTACATCTGTTTGACTATATTCTTGCAGCCATACTATTAGGATATTTACATTTCCACAGATTTTCTTTTTTAAATACTCATTAGCAGCTCTTGATTCAGGTTCCTGATATAGCCCTAATTTAGCTTTAAATTTAAGTAACAGTTCAGATAAACAAAGATGCAGTTTTTACGACTGGAGAATGGCTAGCAGAAACACAGACAAAGTTCAATGATACTCTAAGATTTGCACGTTTAGGAGAATTTAGAGACGCTTTTAATCTCAACAGTCAAGAATTTGAAACTACACTTTAACAAGCTAATGTTCTTCCACCTACTGATTTGTTTTACCTTTACTGCATAGTCAGTTCTTCTCCTAGCCGTTTAGCCCAATTTTCTCAATCATCCACAAGGAAAAAAAAGGGGTAGGGGCATGCTAGTTTGTGCTTCTTTATCACTAAGGAAGGACAGACTAGGGCCCATCTTTTATTCTTCCCCTCCCCCCCTCACTATGGGGGACAGAATCACATGAGTGTTTTCAGTCTACCCATCCCCTTTTTGCAGCTCTAGATGAATGAACATATTCTCCCTCTATTCACAAAAATCTCAAGGAAAACCTTTCATCTCAACAGAAAGGGCCACAGGATGGCCCCCATGCAAACACACAAACATGCAGAACAGCAACAAGGGCTTGGGACAGGAACAAAGTTCTGCTGTGAAACACTCAAGAACTCAGGACAACAATCTTCAAGGTTATCTTTGTCAGGAAAACATCCTTATTTATTTCAAACCAGCATCTATTTCAATCGCCAATATAATTAACCACCTTTAATTGGCAAGCAAGTTCAGAGGCTGGTTTTGAAAGTCAGCCAGATAGGATATAAGATGTGAAACATAAGCTGCTTACATTCCACTGTGACTGATGTTTAAATAAGAACAAAAAAAATTCACCTGAAGTGTTTTCTGCTTACTTCTCCACAAGTTCCATACTTGAGAAAAAACTGTGATATGATTCATACTTTGCAAAGAGTCCCATGATGATCTCAGAATTCTGTTCCTTTTTCTTTGCAAGGAATTTTGTGTATCCAGCCATTTCAAGGCCACAGCATTTAAACTATCAAAAATAGTTAAGTTGTAAAGGGATACAAAGAGTGAATATGAAACACACTATATTTTTTCTCTTCCTACAATCAATTTATTCTCAAGCTACATTAATCTGATGTAAAATTCCTAACTGCCCTTTTGAGAAACTAATATGTTTTGATGGATCACTGTACACATGCTTTAAAACTTCGCAGTAATTACTTGCATTTTCTTAGATACAAGAATGCCTTGCCACCTCTCATAAGCATTAATGGTTCCCTTCTAACTTGCTTTTTAATCATCAGCCTGTCAAACCATGTTAAATTAACATGGGTCAACAGATGTGTTAGGCTGTACCAAAACACATTTTCAAGTCAAGTCTTTGAAGCCTTGTTTAGCACCCCTGCCTCCTTTCACATGCCCCAGACTGAACTTTCCCTGCAGCAGCCTCAGAGGTGCCAGGCAGCTCTGAAGGTCTCCAAGTAAGTGTTACCTTAAAGGATTCGCAGGTCTTCTGCTACAGTGTGATTTACAGTCAGTTAAGCCATGCAGAGGATTTACTGCAATACAATAAATGCATCCTGCATTTTCCCACCTCCAACCAGTGTTTTCTAATAAATTATTTCCATGTATGCCTGATCATACACCTCAGTACCTTACTGTAACTTCTAATAGCTGTCAAGTTTTTTTGGCTTTTCTTGCAGAGTATCACTAATCATCAAACACTAAACTCAAATATGAAGGTGATGCGGTGGGGAGGAGCAGAAGGAAAGAACAATAACAGAATAAAAAAAAGTTAAGGAAAAACCACACCAGCAACTACACTAATGTAGAATATCATTCTTTGCAATGATTGATCTTTGCGACATTTTAACTTTGCTTTCAGCTAATTCTTCTACAGATAGACAGATATAAGTCTGTGGAAAACATGTTCTCTCCGTTCAATTCCACGACTTGGGTTGTGCAAAAAATCTATTGAGAGGCTTAAATATACATTAGGGTCCAGTGAGACCCTAATTTCTTAATAGGTAACAAAATCATCTGCATACTGACAAATTACTGCACTGAACCTACTGCATCATTCCAAAAGGATGGATATTGTATGCTGTAGGGAAATATTGCATTTTTTTTTTTTTTTTACTAAAAAGTCTTTAGAATTTGGGATTTCAAAAGAAAATCAGCTTTAGAACTACTGCTTTATCACTGTCCTGAAATGTCTAAAACCAGCCAGAAACTACTACTGTATGCTTCAACAACCAATTCAAAGTGAGACATGCAATTAGTTGGAGGACCCTGCATAAAAACTTTAGATTCCATTAATAGATCTTTACCACAGGAGGGCAGCAGGCAGAAGACAGGGTGTCTGTGTGAAGAGTACTCTTACACCCTCCCTGGGATTTCTGAGCTGCAAATCTAGACAGTCCAACCAGGCATCTCACAGATGCCTACAGCAAAACAATATTATCCTTCACCTCTGTGCAAAGAGTTCACTTTTATAAAGAGTAAGAAATTTTAAGGAAAGGCAAAGAAAATGCAAGGAGCCTTCCTAAATGTTAACTGCTTAAGGATATGGACCTTTTCTAATGGCACAGCAGAGCAGGGTTTCCGAGTCAGCCGTGACTCACTTCTGAATGCAGCTATGGCATGGTGTATACTAAGCAATTCCAGAACTTAATGTGGTGGAAACAAGTTTATTCCACAATCATCTGCTTCTGAACACTTCAATTCTTCTCCATTCTTGATCACTGTCCAAGAAAAACATTCATGGGATGTTTGAAGAAACTGTATTCTCCCATATAATTAAAAATAGTTCAACTTAGTTTTCTAAAGCATACCTAATAGAAACTTTCTCTAACTAAAACAAAAGACTGGGCACTGGATTTTGTATTCCTAAACACATGTAAACATGCATCAAAGTTTTGGCTTCTTCATAATAAAATTACAACAGAAATATTTAATACAGACATTATCTATCCTCAGTAACAGGTTGCTTTGTTTAATCAGGCAAAGATAACAAGATAGTGAGCAGGATTAACACAGACACATCACCTTCACGAAGGCTGCCCTAAATAGTCTCAGATTTTAAAAGAGCAATTCTGGTTTACTAATAAAGCACTGAAAGACTAAATCTCTCATTTTATTTTTGCACATGCAACTTGCAGTCCTATACTTCTACCTCAGGCCCCGTGGAATGCATATCTAACCTTACAACCTTCATAATCAGTTTGTAATCGTAACTCTTCAGCAATCACCTTTGGCCAAAAACTTTTTTTTTGGCTGGCAGAATTTGTGACATCCCATCAACTGCCAAATAATCACTTACACAAAATTTTAACCGAATGAGTAAATCCAAATGATAGCTGACATCAAAGCTGTAACAACCAATAACTCTGATTTGGACAGAATGACGTAATCCCGTTTTGCTCATGCAGCAGGAAAAATAAGTACTCAATAGCAACAGCACAAAAACAGCCATAACAAAAAAAAAATATTCAAGGAAAGACAAGTTGTCCAGTAGGTGTATAAAAGAGCATGTAGAATGGATGTGTTACATGCTTTAAGCCCAAGTTCATTAACATGACTAACATCTGAAAGGTCCTGGAAGCCACCTGCTACTATTAAGGGTTTCTACTCTATGTAATACAATATAAACAGCTTACTGTCAAATGCACTTTCTTCAATATGTGGATTTTGGAAAGGTAAGTTAAATCTCAAAGCTCAGGATGTGGTGCAATGAATGGAAGAGCTTAAAATCCCCAAAGCAACCCTTCCAAAAATCTTGTTCCTTATATATAAGCATTCTTAACTTAAGATTAAAGTTGAATTTGAAAATATTCACATTTATAACTTTTATTTTTTAGGGTCACTCGGTCTGTGTTTCATTGGTCTGCATAACTGGGTGAAGATCCCCTTCCACGGATATTGCTAGGTTTAAGGCAGGCAGGCATTCAACAGCTACTAATACTGAACAGATCTACAATAGAAACTATTATCTTTTTTTAATACATATGGATATATATTCATAAAACAGTTCCTACAATTTGAGAATTCCCAGCACTTTCTAAAAAAATATTATATGAAAGATGTCTTCAAGCAAACCACTTAAATATTTTTAAGAAATATTTCCATGTTCAGAAAGAACTGATGAAATTAAGAATGAACACACAAGGCCAGACTGAATACTGTACCCCTTGTCATTTGAAAGGTATGTTCCTCATATCTTGTATAAAATCCATTTCTAGTAGATAGTTCAATATCACTTTATTAGGTACACCTATTAACAAAATTCTAGGAGGTTTTAAGTATCCTCATTAAAGCTCAGAGAACAGCTAAGGGAGACAACAGAACACTTTCTTACATAAAAAACAGTGTCAAAACATATCCTTAGATGGTGTAGAGATTACGTTTGCATAAATTTTACAAATATTGCAACTAACAGTGTAAGAGCACATGATGGTAATCGAGAAAAGATTTAGAAATATCTTCAAGTCCCAACACTAAGACTACTACATCCACCTCTCAAAATACGCAGACATTAACAAAATATATGTTTTGACACTAAATTATTACAGTTCTGTTGTTCTGTTTTGATCTAGAATTGTTTCTGTTACTATCAGTTTAACTCCCCAGGCAAGGGAAGGCATGAAAAAAATGCAGACAGACTTTCAAGCATAGCTGAACTAAAAGCCTAAAATAGCTTATGTGAAACAAAATTCTGATCTTTAAGAGGGTTTGTCTCAAGACCTCAGAAGCTGAAGTGCTGTTTCCCACTGAGAGTGCAGAAATAGAGCCGCACGTTCACTTCTGTTTTTGTAACACTTATAGTGGATTATTTTCCTTTCATCAAATAAATTCCAATTTTACTGTAATTCCTTAAGTCACTTCTTTTCTTCCCCAAAACAAACACCATCTCCACATGCTCTATTCCCAGCTTTTCTAAGTTCTAGATCCTATGCTACAAATTTGCCACAGTGCTACAGAAATTACGGGGTAGAGTACACTGACATCACCTACATCTTACTTTTGTTCTCAATCCCTCTAACTTCCTGCTCACTGCTTTTACCTCATGTTTGTACTTAGGAAAGTAGCTCTCTATAATCTCCAGAACTACTTTTCATGCATATAGATAACTGCTAACATGAATTGTTGTTGCATTTTGATTACAGTGAAATAAGGAGGAAAAAAAAAAAAAAAAAAAAAAGACATTGGAGTTAATGCTGTGTTGCAAAAGAGGAAAAGTGATAAAAAAATTAAAAAATCCTGAACACAAACGTCATGAGAGACCGCCTTCAAGAGCTTAAATTGAGAGCTAAGGAATTGCAGCTAGCCGGAGAAAACAGCTCCACAACAGCACAGGATGAGCATGAAGAGCTTGAACAACAGGCTGTAATTTATGAGAAAGAGCCCATAACCGAGAGGCACTTGCATGAAATCCAGAAGCTCCAGAATGAAATTAATAATTTGGTGGAGGAGGTTCATAAGTTCAGCCAACAACAAAAAACTCTAGTATCTTCAATGAGAAGGTTCAGTGTCCTTAAGAAGGAATCTAACATAGCAAGAGAAATAAAAATTCAAGCAGAGCATGTTAGAAAATGCTTGGATGAACTGTCAAAAACAGTCAAAAAAGCTGAAAATGAACATGGGTCATCATCTGCCATAGTAAGAATTCTGACTTACCACCACGCTTTCCTGTTCCAGCGTTACCTAAATGCTATGCTCTCATACAATGACGCTATAACTGCTAAGCAAGAAAAATGCAGACGATTTATTGTTCGTCAGCTGGAAGTTGCTGGTAAAGAGGTATCTGATGAAGAAGTCAATAACATGCTCCAACAAGGAAAATGGGAGATTTTTAATGAAAATCTGCTCACTGAAGTCAAAATTACCAAAGCACAGCTCTCAGAGATTGAGCAGAGACACAAAGAGCTAGTCAGTCTGGAGAATCAGATCAAAGACTTGAAGGAACTTTTTATCCAGATATCAGTTCTGGTGGAGGAGCAAGGGGAGATGATCAACAACATTGAAATGGCTATGAACAATACTCAAGAATACGTTCAAATATCAAGGGAAAAATTTGGACTTGCAGTCAAATATCGAAAGAGAAACCCTTGCAAAGCAATATGTTGCTGGTGTTGCCCATGCTGCAGATGACAAAGAAATAAAATATCTGCAATACTAATGAACCCCTCTTCAGTATAAACTGCACCAGTCTCTGGATCCCTCTGTTCCTCCATTTTTCTTCCATTCCACACATCTCACCAAAATATTGCATTTTTCCAGAGCTAGAAAAGTGTGATAGGATCTCCACCTCTTCCCGAATGTTATGGTTTTCATACACACACACACACACGCAAATCATAAGATAGGGTAAAAATGACAGAAATTACATGCTTTTGTTCTTTCACACTTTAATAGCCCAAGTGTTCTTCAAAAGATAAACCAAAATGTTGCAAACAAACTGCCTGTGATTTTGGAAAGCATTAAGAATATTGCTAATGCGTCAAAAAGCTTTTAATCTCAAATAGACTGGTTTAATTACCTTTTATTAAAAGAAAAAAGAAGTATTTTTAATTTCCATGTGATCTTTAACTCATATTAACTTGGTTCAAATTAAGTTTTTCTTAAAGGTCTACAAAAATATCCATACATAAAGCAGATATGCTCAGTAAAAATCATGATACTGAGGACTAGGGCAAAGAAAATACCTAAAGGTTTCAAGACCCCTATTGAAATCGGAACAGTGAAAGACTGTTGTAGAACTGTTGCTAGCAATTACTTCCAAGAATTTCAGATCAATAGAGTGGGGAGGAAGGGAAGAATGGCTAGGAAAAGGAGCCAAAGTTCATCTTAACCTCATGAAATAACATTATTTTTATAGTAGCGCGGGATGCACTCTCCTCTGGAATGCAAAATGGACATCAGGTTATCTATTTTAACGGTATATCTTAGGTGTTGGGGTGTTATTTTCTGAAAAGGTTAAAGACAGAAGACCACATCACCATAACTATGGGGATATTTGTCAGAAAACAGCTGAAAACACAAGTGTTAACAGGCTGACAGACTATTCAACTATATATGCAGACCCTAACAGATAATGGAAAAATGACACTTCTATTACCTAGTGAGAGGACATACTTTTGTTGCTGTGAAGCCTAGGTAGCTAAGCACTTCTCACTACAGTCTCCCTTCACTGAAACCTCTTGCTCAAAAAAGGACAGGAATTTCTGAGCTGGACAGGAGCTGGTTGCAGCTTTCAGACACTGCTTCTCTGACAAGCATCAGGTGTCCACGGCTTCCATTGGGCAGCTGTAGACAGGAATGAGTGCTCCCTTGAGCCTTCTGCTCTTGAGGCTGAGCAAACCCAGCTCTCGGCCCTTCTGCCTCCACCTCGTGCTCCAACAGCTAGCCAAGTGGTTCTATGACATTCTGCTCCCTGCTGGAGAAGGTCACGATTTTCACTTAAAAACACGGCTTAGATGCGCAAAGTACTAGAGAGGAGAAGCTCTCCTTAGTACCTAATTCTGATGTAGAAGACATACATGATCAATACAAGGGCACACACTTAAGCATCCTTGAAAGCTTTAAACTTGTCATCATGCTATTTTTGTAATTGAATTAACACCAAATTAAAAAAACAAAATGAATAAAGATTACTAAGAATTTTGTTTCATTCAAGTTAAGCTGTTTTAATATGCTAAAAACAGAACTTAACTCTTTAAGTGCTCTGTATTATATTTCAGAGTGATCTATGGGCTTGCACAGGTAACGCAAGACTCAGTTTTAAATACAGGAATTTAATCAAATCACTAAATGTAGCAACATCAATGCGTTTTAGGAAGAATATGAATGAAATATGCAAGACATTTTTTCTTGTCTCTAGCTACTTCCTAAAAAAGGTTATCTTATTTCTTTACACTTAATACATATCACATTGGCCAGTTTTGTCAGTCTCTATGCCACTTTAAACACACACATTATTTAATCTTCAAGTTCTGTATTTTAAAAAGTGGAACATAAATAACATCATAAATCCTTGACTATATGCAAGTATCTGGACATTCTCATTTAAAGATACATGGAAAACATGAAAATGTTAGGGGCAAAAAACATTCAACATTTTATATTACAGACTCCAGACACTCTATATCTACACATAAACTGAGGGTTGTCAGCTGCTACTCCTTCACATCTGCAAGACTTGCAATAGAACCCAGTGCAAAAACACTAGCAAGGCTTAGATCATAAGCAAACACACAGCTCCTCATTCTTTTGTATCAGCTCCATAAGACAGTGACTGTTGCCCATCCTCCAAGTTTCAGTTGTACCAGATTATAAACAGTGTTTGCCTCCCGTCTTTTTATTCCTACACATACTTTTTACTTTCCATGCAGTGTTCCTTCAAAAAAAAGTTTAGATTTTCAAGCTTTAGTTCATTTAGAATGATGCTGTTGCTATGCTTGCATGTTCACGTATCCCTAATCATTTTTTTTAAGTCAGATAATTTAAATCACATCTGACAGTGAGGCTGGTGCAACAAAGATAGTACATTCCTATCATTTAATGAAAATAAAGAGATATTTTACTGTCAACACCTTCACTGAATATATATCTTAGGTGGAAAAAGGAGCTGATAAATGGTAAAGGTATCTAAATCTCCTTGAAAGATTTAATAACTCTACAATTCACAGAGGTATTTTTAGTTACATTTTATGCATCCTGCTGTTTTTGTTCTTTCCCCACCTTCTAATGAGGTACATTCATGGTCGCCTGATGTTGCAAACCATTGAAATGAGGGAGGAAAGCTAAGAGCAGCTACTCTTGGCCTCAACCTGTGCCTGAGGAGAGCTCATTTGTCCTCCCGAAGTGGCTGAATTAGTAAGATGGGAGGTACACCAATGCTTTCTTTTACAGTAGCAAGTTTTCTTGCAGTGCAGAAATAGCAAGTGGACATGCGGTGCTTCTGCATTACATGATCCCACTTGCTGGCTTCTAGTCCATACCCAGCCCCTCTTGGAACTGAATGAGAAGTCACTGTAACACAATTCCAAAAGAAAACAGAAGTGCAACTGAGATGCAAGAGTTATTTCCAAGAAACGCCCCAAAAATGCACTCCTAAAGTTCTAAGTGCTATGCAAAAGCACAATCAATACCACTTCAGCTGGATACAGTCAGAGAAATCAGAACAAATGGCATTGCAATGCTGCAAGACAGTGAGTAAGCTGAATGGCTTTGATTTTTTTCTATTAGCATGCAATTAATTTTCATATTTAAAGACTTATGAAACTATTCCCATGCTGTCAGCTTTAAAAACAGATGGATTCTTTCCACCTCAACTTAAAGTCACAACTGAAATAGCTGTTTTCAAAGGAGAGAAGTCTAAGCATTAAACTGAGAAAGAAAGATTATTTACACAGTAGAGAACATAAATCAGCTGATGACACCATTGATGCTACTCTATTAAACAACCTCCCTGATCTGTTACATATAGCCACCTTTACAAGGTAGAAACAAGTCAATAGGAAATATGAAGAAAAAAGTTTCTACAGTCAACATGCTCATATACACGCATGTATATAAGCACACATAGATATGCAAACATATGTATATATACATATACACAGAGACTCCCCCACATCTTTTATTCCTGCTTTCATTTTTAGAACACAGGGCATGTAGGGAGCCTCCCACCACCCCTGAGCCCTTGCAAAGGAAGGCCCTGCTGCCCATCTGCAAGAACCAGCTCCTGCAGGGTCAGCAGAAGAGCAAACCAAGCAGAGCAACTGCCGTGTGTTCACCTGCACCCCTGGGCACCAGCCTTCACCCTGAGCTGGGAGGAAAAAAATATTGCTGGGCTAGCCCTTCCTCTTCACCTCACAGGCACTTTTAAATAGACCATGTACATTTCAAAGGTGCTGTAGTTATAGTTTAAATCAGGGAAGAAAATTCAAATTTAAGTAACTCTCATGGGGGTAGCTTCCTATCCACTAGCAACTAAATAATTCAAGTAGTTTACAGCTACTTATGGGTTAGAAAACAGCAAAACAGCAGTGTACATAATGAGCATAAAGAGCTGAGAAGACAGAAAAACAGACTTGTGGAAAGCTTTTTCATAATAAGTGCTATTAACTGAAATTAATTATCATAACTATAACTTACATTATAACCATGAGAATTTTATAGAGTACTTATAATGATCAGAATTTTCTTTATCTATATGGTTATGCAGAACAGCAAATTAAAGCAGAGTTAGTAGTAAGCTAATAAATGTAAAAGACTTATAACTCTACTCCCTCATCCCTGAAACAATAGGTAGAAAAGTAGCTTTCTACCAAGAAAAATATCTGCCTAGGGATCCATCTGGTATAAAAATACTAGCCATAGCATATGACCTGCTAAAGTTGACTCTGGTAAGAAATTGTGTCAAAGTTTAAAAAAGTAAAAACAGACAGGCCCCATAGTTCTTGTATTTTCTTACATATTATGAAGTGCAAGTGATTAAATTGCAGAAGAAAACAACTCTAAAAAGCAAAATAATTAACCTTGCAGACTCTCATAAATTCTGATGACACTGACAAAAAAATGACTGATATTAACCTAACTGCAGGAATTCTTACTTTCTACAACTAACTTTTCTTGTACATAAGAGACTGATTATCTAAAGCATTTGTGTTTTCCTACACAGCCTTCATGGACAAAGCAAACATTAAATAGGAATATGGTAAAGTGAAAACATGCCAAAGAGCAAGTTTAAGACCTTAGAGTAATTTACACCACAAACAAATAGCAACCAAAGCCATCAGAACTTTAAGTCTTTTAAAATGATATAGCAACCACCATGGCTGGCAATAGATAATACAATGATGCCATCACACTACTTTAATTTGAGCTGTGTATCATATTGAACAATAGCAAAATTCTTAATTCTATCCTGACATTGCTGCAAGACAGTGTCCACTGTAGTGATCCTGTACCCACACTGCAGAGGCCAGTCTACTCCTTTTCTACTCCACTTCTCCTTCAACAGTGAATGCTCAAGGTCACTGCCTTCCATCCCTTCCTTCACTGGGGAGCATGAGAAGAGGCATGTTACCCTTTTCTTTTCCCTTCTTCTGCCAGCAGTGTTTCTTTTTCTCCCCCACAAAAAGAAGACACACATACACAGGCATCTATGGGATTAGGGTATTTCATAAAACGATTGCTAAGGACAGGAGAAAAGGCAACAAAAGGGAGAGAGAGCCAGTAACCTCAAACCCAACTTGGCAGCAAAGGATGCACTCCAAATTCTTTGGCAGTGGGTCCTGTTCTTAATGATAAAGACATTATCTGGGGGGAATTACCCTCCGCCCAGGGTAATTTATGGTGGCATCTTGGCATCAAAATCATGAAGAATGCAAGTGTTAATACTACTTAAAGCTGACCAAAAACAACAGATGTCCAAGGAGACAGTAAATGACATAAATGCCACTTACATACAGTGCATTAGAGAAAAATATCTTTGTTTTGATAGACAAATAATTACACACTCTGTGGAAATGTTCTATTTCTCAAGGAAAAAGAAAAAAAATACTTTCAGAAAAATTGAGCATTGAAAAAAAGAAGTCATAGCAAGTGTCTCCTCCCTTTTTTTTTCCCCCCCATAACAAAATATATATATTTTTAAAGTGATGCCATTCTCAAACCCCAAAGACTCTAAAGTATTCCCAAGGAGATAATTTTCCACCTGGTTCACAAAAACAATTGCTCAGCCCTCCAGACATGATGCCTCACTGCACACCTTACAATCCTAGCTAGACAAAATATCCAAAATTATTTGGAAATTTTGGAATATTATTTGGATCTGGAATCCAAAATTATTTCCCCACCTCTTTCCCACCTTGCTTTTCCAGATATGTATCTTGCAAATTCCTCATTACCTAGATGATAAATTATAGCTGCAGTATGTTTGGGGACAAGGCCAGAGTGCAAGCCCTGCCTCCAGGATCGAGTGGGAAGGACTGGCTCCTGACGGCGCTGCTCAGGGGTAACAGCTTTTGGAGAGGACTGGTCACATCCACATTACACAGCACTTCACCACAGCCTCCTGGAGGCCACATGTGGCCTTCCTTTAGCCTTGGGACTTTCATATATATGAATTATATTTGTCTTCTTAATTCAAAGTGCCCCAAATCATCCGAGATGCAATATATCTCTTGAAGGCTTTTTTCATAGGGAAGGCACATCCTTATAAAATTGAGAGCATATAGTGTACAAGACCTGCAGATGTAGTGTTAGAGACTAGTTGTGAATAATCATAAATAAATAAATAAAATTTCAACTATCATTTTAGATCCTTTTTGCAAGGATGGTAGCTGTGCTACTGAGCAACAGCAGTTTCACATGGGTAGAGGTGAGAGCAAAACTAGAGAATTCCTTCACTTCGCCTACTCTGAAAGGCAACAGAGAGCTGAGTAATGAGTTTGTGTGTGGCACGGCCTCCACACACAGCATGCGCAGCCACTGGCACAGCCAGCACTTCACGCTGCGTGGAGGAAGAGAGAAGTCTTCACAACCAAGTGACGTAGTTGCAAGAAAAGATGAGCATATCGGGGAAGGTGTTCATTCATTAGTACAGAATCACATAAATTATAATTTATTCCCTCCTAGGTTCAAACTTAATAACTCATTTTCTAAAAATATTCAACAGCACCATTCTCCTGAATTCAAATCCTAATATTCAGAACACCAGNCATTAGTACGGAATCACATAAATTATATTTTATTCCCTTCTAGGTTCAAACTTAATTCATTTTCTAAAAATATTCAACAGCACCATTCTCCTGAATTCAAATCCTAATATTCAGAACACCAGTAACTCTACAAATGGAACAGATTAATAGCTCTTTAGTAGGTCTTTATTGACTTGATTTTGATAGGAATTTCTATATCAAGTTTTGCTTTTACATCTGCTGAGATAGTCCATAAACATAAAGGTAGATTAGGGAGAAAACTACCAACATTAAAAGCACAGAGTAGCATTCTGGGAGATCAGAATTATGGTCTACTATACTAATTCCTCCATCTATAGAGTAGCCTCTCTACTATCACTACCACCCAAATACTATTCTTTTCCTTATTAGGTAGTATAAAGAAAACGTAAAATATTACAGAGTACAGCCACAAACATGTTATGGATAATCTGATAATTGGAATGGTTCTTCCTACGAGTACTAAGGAAAAGAATAAAAAAGGAAGGAAGCAAGGAAGAAGACTTTAGAAACTGAGCAGCAGTGTATTTCAAGGCTATAACTTAGCCATACAGATTTGATTTCTCTTGATTCAACTGGCAAGATTAGTTTTTTCAAGATAGAAAGCCTAGAAACACAAAAGAAAATAAAAAAAATAGTCTTTTTGCAGTAGAGGAATAAAACGGGAGGAGGGAGGAAGGAAAGCAGCGTAAAGGACAGTGAGGTGTTGAGTACATCTAACACTGAATACAACAGCTCTATTATTATGTCTTTGAAATCTGGAAAGATCTTTCCTCCATCTTGAGCACATACTTGCATGCATTTAACTGTATAAGTTACTGCACATAGCATAAGTTAGACTAAAATTTAGAACTTACAGTTGAAGCTTTGATACATTGCCTCAATCTATGCTTAAAAAAAGAAACATGAGTATCCAGTATAAACACTTGTTTCCTTTCAGTACCACTTTCATCAGTCCTCAGCAAACACGCTCTCCAAGGGAATGAAAGCGGATGAACTATGACTTAGTTTCTTTCAGTAGTTTTTAATAATCATTTCTTAGTTTTAATAAACATTACCTAATAAAAACATTGTGGTTTGTATTTAAGCCTACAAATAATGCAGTATATAAATTCACACACCTAGAGAAAACAAAAGGAGCAAAAGGTCTAATTGGTTTTCAGTTTCTCCCTGTTCCTTTCAAGTGCTGGAGGAACAAGACAACAGCGATCCACTTGTGAAGCAAGGCGATCACAGAGCAACATCTCACCTGGCATGAAGCTACAACACTGTTCCACAAACCCAGAAATAGATTATGCTTTTCATTGCAGGAGCACAGCAGAGAAGGGACTTACATGAACTATAAAGCCAGAGAGCTTTTCTGGATTTAAAATATTCGGAGGTGACTACGTTGTTTGTACTAAATACTGCCCTTCCTCTATGCATGCACAAGCTCCTAATGCACTAATTTTAGCACCAAGTTCTGGAAGACTTTAGGTTATTTATTGCTACATAGATACAGAGTATGTGATATTACTATTTATGTACATTATTTATTTAAATTTTATGCTTAGTTTATTTTTCTTTAAATAGTATTTTCCAGACAAAGAAATGTTTTCTCTCTGAGGTATACACAAACAACAACAACAACAATATGGATCTCTTTAGAAGAGGGAAAATATCAGAAAAATAGTACTTTCACAGCAATTTTGGAAACCTGCCATTTCACTTATTCTGCTCTTAACAAACATCCCTTTTTAGGGTTTTTTGTTTGTTTGTTTTTAAGAAAAATGTACATTTTATATATATATATATATATATATTTTTTTCCCATTATATCCCTACAGGCAAACACGCACACATGGAATGGGACACTTATTTGGTGAGTATAAGTGACATGGCTTCACTGGCATGCCCCAAACTCATCTTTGGGCACTGGGAAGTCCATGGAACCAGTTTCATCTCATTTGCTAAGCATTATATTTCCATTCCACAAATACATTTCCATATCAGACACTTATTGACTAAGCCCTCCAGTTTCACAATTTGCAGGCTGCACAGTATGAGATATCCTTCAAATACTGAAGACATTTCTAAGATTTATGAAATCTGAAGATGCCAGGAAACAAGGACAATCTCACTAGAAAATACATAAAAAAAAACTATGATCTACTGGGCTGCTTTGCAGAAGTGGGACACTACCAAGAACAAATCCTGTTTGAGTGCTTGATAATCAATTTGAAGGCAATAACATCAATGAATATGATTTAGTTACTATTAGACTTTGTTAATATAATGGCCTTCTGATTAGATACTGACATGGTTTGAAAAGCAGGATTAAGACCCAGGAAAGCGAATGGCCTCTACAGGTACAAACAGCCACTATTACATCACAAAGACATGCTTTTTTTAAATGAAAATAAAATTATTTATTTAGAAATCCTGCACAGTTGTAAACTGTCACAGTTTCATTTTCAGAAAAACAGATTTGAGTTGAACTACCTGCAGTAAGACTTCTCCTATGCCACCACCATTCAGGTAGCAATAGAAGTTAAAACCTCATCTGTTTTAACACAGCTACTGCTGGCTTTCTGAACTAGACCGCATTTGATCAAAACAGATTAGACAATTTTACTTTTCAACCTCAGACCTCAAAGAAGCATCATCACTACTTCTTCAAAGAGGGTTTTCTAAGCAGAGATTCTTAATGATATTACTGAAACATTGTGTAATTACTGACTTGGCAAAAACCTTGCACCCATCACACAAAAAGATTGTGCTGATAAACCATTTGCCACTTTAAGTTTTTATTTTATAGCGTTAAAGGACTATTTTTCTTGCCACTTTTTTCATAGCTAGATTTAATAAAATATTCTATAACTAATAATATTTTCCAAAAACTACGTTTTGAGTGTAGAAATTTATGGATAAAATTTATAGCTGATCTGTACAGGAAAAAAAAAAATCTTCTGAAACCTTACACTTTTTTTGAACTAAAACACAATCACTGAAGCGACAGCAAAAGTCAAGTACTATCAAAGTGAGGTTTTGCTGATCATGTATCAGCAGCACCACCATGTGTTAAGTGAAGAAGATATATTTCTTGCCAAGAGTTTACTAGTATTATAGAATATAACAGTTACTGCAGTTTATGGAATTGATGCAGGCCTAAGCGATAACAAGATTTTTGGAAAAAGCTGTCACACCAAACTTGCATAGTCTTACCATATATCATTTTTTCCTCTGCTACTGAAAAATAAGAGAAAAACTCCCCTGAAAAGGGCTATATAGAGATATCTAAAGTCCAATAGAGAATGGATTAGTATATCTCCATCTGCAACTGAAGAGGAAATAGGAAGAAGGAAAGAAAAAATAATTTTAATGGCTATTCTATGTTTGAAGAAAATAAATATTTCATAAATAAAGAGTAACTGTAATATTAGCAATAATACTAGAATGCTGCCCAAGTACTGTATACTTATGTATACTATACATAAATTCTTCTTCAATAGGATTATTGAGACTCAAAATTTACTAAATTTCAGATTATTAGAACATTTACTAATAGTACTTACACTAACATGGGTTTCCCTGATATCTTCGGGCTGTTTAAAACTTCTATCATGGCTTGCTTTGTTTCTTCCATTCTTGCTATGTCACTTGAATCCACGACAAATATCACGCCATAAGACTCAGCATAGTAATTCTTCCAGATGTTTCGAATTCGTCTGCCACCTCCCAAATCAAAGATGGTGACTTCAAATCGTCCCTGTTTAAGGTCAATCTTCGAAAACCCAACTGTTGGAGCTACGTCTTCGGGAGACTCTGTCAGAGTTCAAACAAGAAAATCCTAAGTAAAAAAAATTTCTTAGTGATTTAAAGAGGAATTTATATTGTGATTTGTGTAGCAAAATTTATGTTGCAAAGGCAAGGGACAACTCCTCCTTAAGTGGTAACATATTGCTAAGAGCATATTTTACATTAGTATTTTCCTTCTCCTCGGGTAATATTATTTTGTATTCATCTAAATAGGAAAGCCAGGAAAAAAATATAAAAAAATAAAAATGCAATCAACTGTATTTAAGTATTAAAAATACAGCCTGAACAAAAACATGTTTTTGTGGTATTAATGCAAGTTTGAGAAAGAATACAAACAAAACATTTACCGCATTATGATATAGGGTGCTTCACATTCTGCAGTAACCTCCCTCCAAAAAATATAAAGTCTCACATACAGTACTCTCAGTTGCCAAAATTGCTCCTAAATGTTCAAACTACGGGCTGAAATTAGGTGAATGCTTGATCAGTTTTTAAAGAGTCTGAGATCAGGTTCTTCTGAGGTGTAAACTACTACTTCATTCTCTTTATTCGAGGTCTATTTTTGTTTAGCTTTTTTTGATGTTGTTTGTTTTTTGTTTGCCATGTAAAATGCTTTTTGCTGCAGGTCTATATTAACACTCCTGCTGGCAGTCTCCCTCTCCAGCTGACAAAAATATCCCTGCACCTGCCTCATATCACTGAGTTGACTCTATGGGGGTGTCTTAATTGGATTTCTGCAATTGTTTTGTGGGAACCCGCCACAAAATGAGGTTTGTAGAGATGGAGAACTGAAGGTAGGGCTAAAAGCAACCTGAAAAGCAACATGAAAGCCAAGTCAACATCAGCCAGTCACCACCAGACTCTTGGGGGAATTCTTGTTCCACCAGAGACAAGATTGAGAACAGATAACAGCCAGAGTGATGTAAATCATGACTCCAGCAAGGAGACGGGGACACTCGTTTGTGAAAAATTCCCACTTTAGAACTAAACATATTTAGAAGAATGTTCTGCACTGTGAGCCATACATACATGCTGAAGCAAGAGAGAACAATGAGAACTTTAGGGTTTGTTAAAAGCCAAAGAACCAGTTACTGAAGATGCTGAATTTACAGGGATGTTGAACAATCTTCATTGTTAAAACCCAGCCTCTGTAGTAGCTGCGCATCTATTTTTGCAAGTATAAGTCTGGGGACTTCAATGATCTGCCCAGGTTTTAAGAATCCTAAGACTTGAAATACACCTGGAACAGATTTCTGCTAAATCTGCTGATCGTAACTGCCATCTCCTCCTACAGGCTGTATGGCTGTTGCACAGCTTTTATCAAGCCTGAAGACTAACTGAAGGGCTGAAAGCCTTGGTAAGAAGACAAAACAAACAAACAAAACAACAACAACAACAACCAACCCCACCCCCCCCCCCCCCCCCCCCCAGGACTTTCTAGACCAAATGCTACAAATGCTACTCAAGCTACGGTACTGAGCCATGAGTAACATGGTCACAAAATAGACCCCATCTTTTAATGGAGTTTCCCATTAAAAATACCATATTCATCTTTGTTCTGCTGTTCCAATAGGACATCCTTCTAGCAATCTTTTAGGAAAAAAAAAAATTGTCACTTTCAGATGATAAAGAAAACAAAACAAAAAAACCCCAGCAAGATCCATCTTGAAACTCAATGGAAAGCTAAGTAATAAATAAATAAACTTAAATAAAAATAAATAAATAATAAACTCAAGTTTTCAGGATAAAAACTCTGGGATATAAATGGGAGAATATTCATAACTTTCGCCATACTTTTGGAAGTCAATGAATTTATACAACAATAAAATAAAAAATTAAAGTGCAGCATCAACTTTTAAGCTTTTCAAAACACTGCATAGTAGTCTTGTTACACAAGATACCCTCCCAAGACTTCCTACAATCTCACAAAGGAAAAACAATCATAGTGAATATTTGACATAAATCTGGTACTTATAAAAACAATTAAATTAAGTCCTGTTTGAATGTGTTATTGGAGAGGGACAAGGCAAAACATCCTCCAAGGTTAAATGATCCCTTGATGGAGAAAGTATATAGAAAACTGCTTGCACGTTTCTGATTACAAGCAATGATATAAAATACAATTGGTTAGAACTGCCCTTTAAGTTATGTCCACACATATGCATTTCCTTCTATAGGATCTTTTCCTAATTACGCATACTACAACATGGATTTTTGCATTTAGTTTCCTAACATATGCACATTACTGGATGGTCAGTTTTATTTTTTTAACTCATTTGGAGGTCTTCACACATGGGAGCCTGTGAAATGCTCACTTTTGCTATTAGAATTTCATAGAGCAGAATGCCATCTCAGAAGGATTTTTTTGTAAGAATACGTGAGGGAGAGATAAATTAAGAGATTAGACAAAAACAATGGAAACAGCAAACTTGCTCTCTCCTTAAAAGGCCACTTTAAATGGTAAAAATTTGTTGCATTACCTCCTTGAATTCCTCGAACTGTAGCAGTTTTGCCAGCATTGTCAAGACCCACCATGATTAGTGTCACCTTCCTCCAAAATGAAAAAGAAAAAAAAATCATTTTTTTCTCTACCTAAATATCATTTTAAATATATTAAGTTTTTGAATACATCCAAACATAACTTATTTTATTCAGATTCTGAATACATGCATAGCAAATTTACCCCAAAGTAGCAGAAAGAATAGGTTTCAACATATCTAGCAGGTACAGTTCCATTTGTGTATCTGGTATTCAGCGTGTCAAACCATCTTAATAATCAGAACAGTGGATGAAATAGTTTACACTATGCTATAAGATTCATGTGTGACAATGATTTTGCTTTTAGCTTGAATTTGATTGCTGGAATTTAATTTTATGGCATTGTAAATTTTATCCCTTTTCTGGTACAGTGGTAGACTCTAATATATTTCATTTTAAATTTTATTTCCATTATCCTGGGCTCTCAATCAGACAAGGATGCAGTCGTGCCTATATGAGGAATTTATCCCTGTCTCAACCTGTGCAGTGGAACAATACAGTATAAAACACCTGCATAGATAACACAAGCCACTATAAGCTAAGTGGAACAAACTCTCATCATGCCTTCACTTCAAACAGGAGCAATCCAGGGTCCTGTAATACATGGCACTACCAGTGTAAAATATGGCAGGCAGTTCCTAAAACTGGTGTACAGGCTAGAATTCATATCAGCACAGGGTTGTGAGCAAAGCAATAGGAAAAATATCTGTATGTATATCACAATCATTCCTTCAATTCACAAGGAGTCAAAGGAATTTGCTAAACTTTAAATTCACTCAAGCTCTTGTAAGTAAAGGAATACTAAAAACATAGTTTTAAGACTAGAGATAACCATGATAGCCTCATACATGAGGTATAATTCAGGGTCTTTCAGAAAAGCCAAAAAGATCAGAAAAAAAAAAAAAAAAACCTGAGAATGAACAGCAGGATCACAGTAAATTACACTTTAACAGTAAGCTACAGGCAGAACAGTCATGAGCAGTTATGAACTCACAATGGCCTATATTAGTGGTGTCAAAAAGCTGTTTAATATACTTATTTGTACAACAGCATATTCTGCAAAGTGTAATCTTTTCCATCATTCAAGAGAAGAAGTCTGCCTCCTATACGAAATGTAAATAGATGTGTATCCCTTATTTCCCCTCTTAGATTGTAAATGGATTGAAATAAAATTTGTCCATTGATGCTAATTGGATGGAAAAGGATACAGGATGTCAAAGCAAAAGAAACAAAAAAGAACTTGAACGTCTTTTCACTTTACACACTTCAAGTGAGAATGGACCCATTGAGTTGACCACAAAATGCAATAATAAGTACATAAATAACAGTAAGAAAATGAGTATTATATTAGTGCTAGTCTACTGATGACAACACAGTGTTCTAACACATTGCATTTCAGAACCTCAAAATACATAAAGTAAATCAAAAAGAAAAAACAATAAAGTTTTACAGAGCCATCTTAGTGTCACCTCATATTCCCCACAATTCCCAAATTGAGGATGCAAAAGAGGAAGGATGGTATTTTGAGACTCATACTTTCTTTCAGCCAAAAAAATACCCAATCTAGTAGTGAGTACATTTTCTTTTTAAGTTAAATATACTGATTTCCTCTTGGAAAGAAAGAGACAAATTAGTGGGTTGATTTTAAAAGCATTAATGAATGAAATACACCAAACAAAAGTCAAATATGGCTGAGAGGATTTGAAATACAGTTTGGGAAGAAGGTCAGCAAAGATATGTAAGCTGCTTTTGTGCACTTACCTGACAGGTTCTTGCCACCGTTTTAGCCAGTTGCAGCAATTGGCCATTAGATTGAACATCCCTCTTCATTAGCCATCCAGAGCCACACAAGCTACAGAAACAAGTGTGGACAGGCCAGGATGACCCAGGAAGATCATGGAAGAGACTGCAGAAGCTCAAATATTGTCTTGTAACTGCTGGCAAGAATTAAAATAAAATGGAAAAAAACACAGAGTGAGCCCCTAGAAGCGACCAAAACAAATCACTGCCCTGGTAGCAGCCTATACATTCAGTGCATGTCTATGCCATTGGCTTCATGACATGCTCACTGTACATTCCACTTTTCCATTCTCTCCCACTTGACTTACAGTAGAAACTAGCCCTCATTTTACTATTGTGCTGCTGACCAGATATGTAATCACACAAAATAATAATGAGGCCAGTGCACATAAGGGAAGCCACAAGTTGGGGCAGTAAGACATACAAGTCTATGAAATTCTAGTGCTTGCCTAGCTAAAACTTCCTACAGTGCTACAGTTTTCAGTCTATAGGGACCAATTTCAAGTGCAGATGAGGCCTAAGAATACAACAGAAGGCAAAGGATGATGGAGGGGACGTATTTATAGAATTTTCCAATTTAGGTAAGGATCTGGACAGGACACAACGTAGAATATGCTGAGCAGTAGAGCTAAAGCATATTAATTCACTGACAGAGTCTTTTTTTTTTTGGGGGGGGAAGCAATAGCAAGTAACATAAGCTCTCTTGTGAATGCTTTGAAAAACAGGCAACTTAATCTACTTGTCCCTACATTTAAGTAGCATCAGCAGTGCTTCAATCATTTTACAATGTCATTTTCTGCTTTTCTAGCACGAAAAAGATGACAGAATGTGTTCCACAGAACAAACAGTAAGAAATGAGTGCGTATGAATACATAAATACAAAGTCAAACAGGAAAGCTTACATACATCACGCAAATACATAAAGAAACAGACGCTTAGATTTCCTTCATTATTTCAGCTACAGCTACTGCAAAGAGCAACTCAGATAAAGGCCTTCCACAGGTAAGATTCAGGCAACACTACCCTGCTATTTCAAAGCATTCTCTCTGTTAGGATGCCAGTATTTTCCAGAGGTGAATAGGGCCCTTGCAAAAGGAATATACACCATCACCGCCATGCCTTCATCTCAGAGGCTCCAGTCAACTTCGCTCAAACTTTATCACCAGTTTAAGCTGAAAGCAACAGGTTTTGCATCAGAGTAATTGAGATGTAGACCCATTTCCTACTGCTCGCTTGGCTCCATAAGGTTAACTGACAGTAGGACTTTACATTGCTACAAGTTTGCTAGAGCTTGTCACTCAGATTTGCAAGTGTTTTTACAAAAACAGCCCTTTCACATTTTAAACTAGGACTAGCTTAAAAACAAACTAACTTCTAATTACTTTTTCCCAGAGTCCTATTTTTTCCCATTTATATTTGTCTAGAGTTGGGGAAAAAAAAAGAAATGTCCTTAACAAAAACACTCATTCATAACAAGTTATGATGGTCTAGCTAGTTGATTAGGTAGGCTCTAAAAAAACTCCTCCCAAACTTATTAAGTTGTTGTATCCAAAGATGCCTTTGTATGAAATTACCACCATTCAGTGCCATAAACAGGTCAGATTTCTTCTGGAGCAGAGACAACAGATACTCTTTAAATATTTACATCCCTTACATGAGCACTGAAGAACTTCTCTGTAAGTCTGGCATGTGGAGAACAGAAAAGCTTCTTTAAAGAAGGGCAAGATGATTTAAAAGTACTACAAGTTTTAAAATCAAGATCTTAATAATCCCCTCCCCTCAAAAATCTCTCCCAAACCCCCTCATGCAGTGGGATATGTCCAAACCCAGAAGCAAAGCTAACTTTGAAGAAAAGGTTGCATTAACTCTCAGCAAGTTCTGCTGAAAAGCAAAACCTAACAACTCACTAAGCTAGTACTGACACAAATTTAACAATTTCAATACTACAGTTTGATCACTGAGCACACTCCATGCCCTGTTATACATAATTTCTCACTTGAAAGTTCTCAAAAAAATCCTCTAGAATCCATCACAGATATAGCCCATAGCATTCAAATGGGACCCAGGAAATACGAAAAAGTTGCTAAAGTGAGACCAGTGGCAGGCTATATAATAGCAAATAATCTTGTACAGGTTAAAAAAAAAAAAAAGAGGGGGGAAAATGATAAAAGAATGAAGAATTTCTCCAAAACATTCCACATAAAGAAGGAAAGCATTATCTTATTGCTGAGGAAGTAATGGTAGGGGAGGGAGTTACATTTCATTTTCCTCTGTTGTTACACTGCTGTGAGAACGCTGCATATTTCCTGAGCTAGATATAAAAAATACCCATTGATCTCTGAAACAAGCACAGAATATATCTATATTATGTAAGTTTTATTTTTTGCATTATATACCAATGCTGCTGCAGACATTAAACCTCTCAACTCGAACTTTCATATATGTTTATGCAGGTGAAGTGAAAACAGTGAGTTCACAAGCTCAAACCTGCAGAACTGGGCATAGCTTGTATGCCAAAGCAGGAGCAGGGCAGCATCAGTGTTAGGGGGTAAGAATAGGTCTAAGATCCCATGTGGGGGAAAGAACTGAAAAAGCGCACTACAGAGACCAAGAAGAACATGGTAGGTAACTGCCGTTACCTCTCCACATCATGGATAAGATAAAGTTCCACTTAGCATATGAACATATGTTATGTGATCAAAAGTACTGCATACCAACCAAAACACTGACCACCCAAAGCCACCTGATGAATAAGTCTATCTACTTCCATAGCAAAGCACAGGATAATGCCCTCTTAAATATTTAAATATGTCACAAGCTGTATTGTGTTCTGCCTTTGCTATAACTTTTAGTATTTTTTTTCAAAATTTTAAGCAAAACAAAGCACTTAAAGCAGACCTGACTCAAAAAAGTTTAACTATTTAATTTCCTAATATGATATTCCTTGCCTGACTAACTTTTTAGCTGTAAGAACACGATATTTTAGTTGTATCCCATTATATTCTGAAGAGCAAAGTAAGCGCATGGACAGTGAAGGAAGCCTGTTAGACAAAAACAAAAAAAAAAAACAACAGAGCTCCGTCTCAGTCAAAGCAGGTTAACGGGTGCACGAAGTACAAGCGAGGAGAGTCCCCCAAGGCTCGCAAAACTCAGGTGTGCAACTGTGAAAAACAGCCCCGGGACAGCAAGTACTTCTGCAAAAAGCAGCTCCTGCCGGGAGCTCCTGGCGGGCTCCCGCGCTTCCCAGCCCTGCTCCCGCACTCCCGGTGCCCGGCAGGCCGCAGCGCGGGCAGCCCGCGAGGGACGGCGCCTCAGGGCAAAGCGCTCTCTCCGCACGTCAACGCCAGTTCCAAAGCAGAGCTCCCTCGCGCTTCCCGCAGCCTGTGCACGCACGCAGCCCCACGCACCGCCCCCCTCCCCGCGGGAAGCCGATACCTGCCGCAGCAGCGGCTCCGGTCCTGGAGCTCCTGGAAACACAGACCGCGCCGGCCCGGAGGAGCGGCCGGCCCGGAGGAGCGGCCGCCCCCGGCCGCGGCCCCGGGCCCGGCTCTCGC